>RJWH01001827.1:0-307867 GCA_004363575.1 Solenodon paradoxus
TCTCTCTCTCTCTCTCTCTCTCTCTCTCTCTCTCTCTCTCTCTCTCTCTCTCTCTCTCTCTCTCTCTCTCTCTCTCTCTCTCTCTCTCTCTCTCTCTCTCTCTCTCTCTCTCTCTCTCTCTCTCTCTCTCTCTCTCTCTCTCTCTCCTCTTACAAATGCAAGTACTGAGTTCTTTTGAGATTAGATGGCTTGCTCTCTGGGACACAGATAATTAGCAGACTTGCAGACATCATTCATCACCCTTAAAAATGTCCTTACAGTATGTTGTCAAGTGTAACCTATTTCTCTTAAGAAATCTCCTTTCCTAAGGGCTAGGAGCTCCGTCAATATTGGCTGCCTTCCTTTATCACTAAGTTTTGCTTTATCTCTCTTAACAGAGCATAAAATAGAGGACACGCAACAATGGGTATTTTTAACCTATTACAGTTTCTCTATATTATTAAAGCTACTTTAAAGCAATATAAATTATTTAAAATAAGAAGTAGCCTATTCATCGGTGGGATATAAGGAAACAGAATGAGCAAACTAACAAAATGCTCTCAGATTCTGAAAAACAGAGTGGTTTCCAGAAAGGGGAAGGGTAACAAAGATAGCATTGATAGAGATTAGAGCCCCGCATGACTGTGGTGTGATACACTTTGACTGAGGTGTGAATTCACTCTCCCCAAACTCACATAGTACTATAAACTGATAAACCAGTAATAAAAAGAGAAAAGAGAAGTAGTCATATTAGTCTAACATAATAAAAGTACAACTGTTTGATTTTATGTTTCTTCCCAAACTTGGTTTTTACTTATTTTACTTTGTAAAGGAAAATTATGGGCAGGAATGAAGGTGAATAGGCAGGCAGGAAGAAAGAGGAGCAAGAAACACTTTATTTGATTTAATTGTTTATCTTGGTTGTTCCCCCGGCCCCAGGTCTTGAACTAGGGACCTTGGGATGCACATGACTATGTCTGGTGGACTAAACTGCTAGGCCACAAAGGCACACCTAAATTTCTTTGTTATTCTACCACTATGTACTTTATAGAAGGCTGTGTATAATATTTGTCATAAATTTATTTATGTAGATTATCGTTCTATTTTTATCTTAGTATTTTATAGCAGCCCTTAGTTGAGAGAGAACCATCCCAAGACCCCCAATGGATGCCTGAAATCTCAGATAGTATCAAGTCCTGTGTATCTATGTTATTTTCTATACATACAAACCTATGATAGAATTTAATTTATAAATTAGTCGAGTAAGAGATTAACTACAATATTATCATAGAATAGTTATAACAATATACATAATAAAAAGTAGGCTCTCTCAAACTATCTTAGTATGCATAATATTTTTAGATCACTTTGACCCTGAGTAACTTAAACAGGAAAGTAAAACTCAAATAAGAGGGGTTACTGTATCTTCCTGTTCTGCCTTTCTATACGTTTTTATGAGAAATAATGCCACAAAATGACTATGTAATTGTGGCAGAAGAGGATAAGCAACTTCACCTTTCCACTATTTTTGGACACAGATGTATCCAGTGTGTCACTATGAAGAACAAGACAGAAGAGAAGACATTTGTGCACATGAAAACAAGGCCGTCAGTACAAAGGAAACCACACCTGTGACACAGACCCTCCTGCCAAGAGAAACATCAGGTTCAAATCCACCTTTAGGGAAATAGAACCTGAAAATATTGAGCATTGTTTTGACGTAGCATATACACACTTTCCATGGCAGGATTAGGGACAGAGTAATCTTCTTTTAAATAGATAAATGTTTGTCTTGAATAGTAAAACTCTTTTGAACTGCAATATCTATATCAGTAAATACCTTTTTTTTTTTTCAATTTAGACTAGGTTAGGCAATTATACTGCTGTACACCTGCTACTGGTCAAGTACTTAATATACGTTATCCAGATCCTTCCCAGAAATCCTATAATGGAGGTATTGCTACTGTATTTCATAGATTGACAAGTAAGAAACTGAGGCACAGAGTGATTCACCAATACCACAGCCGGGTGCCAACTGGTTGACCTCAAGCCCACGTTCTCATCATTGGTCACTGTCATTGGTCCCAGGTGCCATGTTGTCTATCCACTAAAGCTGAGCAGCCTCAAAAGAACACAATACTCAATTGTTTTATCTGAACAGCATTAAGGAAATGCAATTCACTTACTGTACTATTTGCCCATTTATATGAATGGACAAGTCAGTGGTTTTCAGTATATTCACAGATAGGTGCAACTTTTGCACTGTTTATTTTAGAACATTTCATTACTCCAGAATGAAACTCCATGCTCTTTAGTGATCACCCTCTTCCAACCTCCTTTCCCCAGCCCTAAACAACTACTAATCTACTTTTCAGACTTTTCCTCTCAGGTCCTCCATATAAATGCTGCTATATTCTATATGAGCTTTAATACGGGCTTCTTTCACTTAGCATATTTTCAAAGTTCAGCTAAGTGAGAATTGAATGAACAATTCTTCATTCCTTTAATGGGTGAATATTTTTCCATTTTATGGATGCACCACTTTTGTTTCTCTGTTAACTCTTGATGGACATTTGGGTTGTTTCCATCTGTCTCTCTCAGGAATAATGCTGCGGTAAACATTTATATCCAAGTTCTTGTGTGGACATATGTTTTTTTATTTATCTTGATATGGACCAATGGAATTGCTGGGTCATGTGGTAACTCAGTTTTATTGAGGCATTGTCAGGTTTTGCAAAGCAGTTGCCCCAATTACATTTCATCCAGCAATATGTGAGGGCTGTCATTTCTCTACATCCACATCCATGCTAGCTATTATCTGACATTTTGATCTAACGGGTGTAATTAACTAAGTGTAGACCCTAGTTTTAGCAAAGTTAAGACCCTAGTTTTAAAATGCATGCTCTACTTAATGGGGTGTCAGAACTATATTCAGATGATCATAAAGACTCTATGTCATTGTCACTCAACCCCTTTTGGAGAAAAGGCAGAACTGACCGATATCCAAAAAACTCTCAAAACGAAAGAAAAGGTTAAGGGTAAATCAACTAAAAATGCGGTTTATTTTTTTAGGATACATAGGTTTAAGTTTAAGAACTGTTTATGGAATCCACATATCCATTCATCCTTACATTTCACGATGAAACTTGGAAATTCGTCTCCTTACCTGGTTTCAGTTGCAAAATGGTAGTTATCAAATATGGTCTTTTACTTCCATCCTTACCTTTTTCTACTATTTCATCTCACTTGTAAAGGTGAGAAATTTGATTCTCTAAAGTCTCATGCTGCGTACTTTTAAGAAGTATTGGGCAATTTATTTACTTAGTACAAATGTGTGCCGAGCATCTCCTACAGCCAGACACTCTATGTGAACGGTATTGCAAGGCCATTTGCAAACAAACCAAACACAGTCCCTGCCATTGTGGAGTTTACCACACAGTGAGGAAGAAGCAATCAAATAATCACACAAATAAAAGTACTGAGTGTCACAAGCAATAGTATTTATTTCAGAGATTTATAAGAATGATGGGAACAGGGGAAAGGGAAGTGGGTTGACAGAAAAGCTTTTTTTGCAGGGAATTTTTATGACAAAGAGAATTGAATTTAGAACAACATGTTAATAGTTTCATTCTGTTTTCAGTTTTGTCAGACCCCACAAATAAATAGCTTTCAAGTAAAACTTCTCAAGGCCCAAAGAAATAAATGTCTTTTCTCCTCTAGTAAACAAAAATAATTTTACTAATATTCAAGCTCCTCTTCAGATAAATGTATGTTAGCTTCTCTACTAAGCTATCTCGAGCGTTCAACTATATTTCCTTGGACCCCCATTGCACAAAATCTTTATATTTATTTTTTATTTCTTCTTTTAGTTTCAAATTCTTTTTCTTCAGGTTTATCATACATCTATTTTGTTATTCTCAATGGTCATTTTACATAATCTTTGACCCTTTGTGTTCATTTTTTAAGCACGTGGAGTTTCATTTGCCTATTTTGTCCACAAATAAATTCCAAGTTTACTTTTTAAACAACATAGTTTCTGAGGAATTTTTAATTGGTTCAAGGAGAAATGGATTTGTTCTTTGATATGTTTATCTCAAAGCTTAACTAAGCTAATGTATAGGTCTATGATTCCCTACTTTCTGAATACTGTTCCTTGGAAGACTGGACTCCCAAATGAGTGGCGCTTACCTGGATTTTATCTGACATGAGTACATCTTAATGCATGATGCTGTACAACTAACCTAAGTTCTGAGGTCAGATCAGAACTTGAATCCAGACTCTATTACTTACACTAAAAGTGATTTCCTTTTTTAAATTGAGGTAGCTTTGATTTACAAAATAATACAAGCCCATATGTTTACTGTTCATCAACTATAAGACAAAGCTCTCTGCCCACCACAAATTTACCTAAAGTTCTGCACCACTGAACACTGGACCCACCACCACTTGCTCCCACTCCATGCCTGGTTCCCCACTGGTAACCTCAGTTCTGTAGTCAGTGTCCAACTGGTTTTTGTTTTGTCTGTTACTTTGATTTTTTTTTTTTTTCTTCAAAGGAAAGAATGAAGGCTAGCAGGCAGGCAGGAAGAGAGAGGAGGAAGAAGCTTTTAATTTTATTTGTATTTAGTGGTTCACACTGGTTGCTTCCCCCTGGGCCTGGGAGTCAAACCCAGGGGTGTGTGGCCTGTGCTCCTTTGGAGACAATTAACCTACCAGAGCACACCTACTTTATTTTTTTCATATTCCACGTATTAGTGAGCTCATCCAGTATTTGTCTTTCTCCTGTCTTATTTTTACTTAGCAGAATTTCCTCTAGTTCCATCCATGTTGTCTCTGAAACCCAGTTATTTCTTTAAAATAAAAAGTAATAGACTTACATATTTTAACATTCTATAATAAAACATAAAATATCTTGCACATTAATCAAAAATATAATAGAATTGTAACCTAGTAACTAACTTTTTTTGCATTTGCATCACTTTAGATTCATCTGGAATGAAAGAAAGTTTATTTCCTCCCTCCCAAGAAAAACACTAGGAGGTGATGCTATTCCTAATTTCTAAGCCCTCTTGACTAGTAAGAAATGTACAAAAGATCTTTAGTGTTTCTAGGATTTGAAGCCTCCTTTTTTAAGAAATTAAACACTATCTGATTAGCCATCAGCTCTGTTGAGGGAGATGGTGAAATATTGAGGTTCGTTCAATTTGATTGGACAAAGGAAGGATGGAAAGATAAAAGCAGTCAGTCCTGGATGGGACTTATCAGTGAAGCCATGAGCCTGCTCCTTGGCAGGCCTCTGGAGACAGAGGGTTTCCAAATGGCATTGGGGGTGGCCCTAAATTCCAAGGGTTGCATTCTAGAAACTATGCTTCATAGAGCGGCTGCTACACTGGAGACCGGAGCTTGGCAGCAGCGGGGAGCAGCAGTGACAGGGCAGGGTGGAAACCAGCTCCCCACTGCTCACAGGCGGGTGACAGCGACCTCAGCAGGGGCCACCGGAGCCCCAGATCAGAGTGCCACCCTGGTAGGTGGTCAGAAAAATGAGCTCTTTAAGGGTCAGGAAACCTTGAAAAAAATTTAAAAAGAGAAATGTTCATCATTTAAATAATAACTGATGTTGGTCATTTTGCCACTTTTTTCCTGATTCGGGATGGGAGGGAGCATCTTGAGCTCTTTGTAATTAAAGTCAACAAAGGACCCAAAACATGGCATTGTTTCCCCTCTCTGTGATGGGAGGCAATTCATAGCTCTGGGATATATCTGAAGAAAGGAACTAGCATTAACCATTTTACAATTGGAAAAGCTTATACATTATATTAGCCACAACAGTGAAATAATAAATGCTTCCAAGTGATTGTTAGTATTTCACTCTTAAGAGTCCTTTCAAATAAAACCGTGGGCTTTGGGAAACAGGCTTAAAGTACAGAGAGCTTGAATCACCTCCCTTTTCCTTATTCCCTATTTCTCCATTTCTTTCACTGTCTCTCTTGCCTTTTCCATTCCTTTCTCTTTCTTTTGTTCAGCATTCTAGCTGTTTCTCTCTCTCTCTCCTTTTCTTATCTCTTTCCTTGCAGAAACCTCTGTTTCTGCTTTTCACTTTCTCTGTCTACTCTCTCCTTCCATTATGTCCCCCTTTCACTTCCCCATCTTGCACTGACTTTTTGGAAAGAGAATTTTCTTTAAACAGAATCAATGAACCCTCATCCACAAGGGAAATTTCACTGCTCAGACCCACTTCCCTAAGTGGGAAGATTTCAAATGTAAACTTGAGTGTCTTATATTCTGGACAATGATTCTGAAATCTGCCTATGTCTGTGAAGAAAACTTTAAATGGAAATTAAAAGTGTCTCAGATACCTATAAAATCTCCTTTGAATAGCTTATCACTCAGTTAAAAAAAAAATAATAGTAGACATGATCACTGGTAACAAAAAGTGTTCTTTGGTGCTGAGAGTGAGCCGAAAAGAGGGACTTATTCAGATAAAGTGACTTGTGAGGCACAACCATAACACCTCAGTGTAATAAGATTCTGTATTAAAATAGGTGAAGTAGAAAAAAATTATATGTCATATTCCGCCTACCTAAGTAATTATGACTTACAATTTCTTTTATTGCTGCAGCTTCAAGGCCTGACCTTATTTGCCCTTGGAACTTCTCTTCTTGAGGCACAAAGAGCACTGTGTGGGTTGAGAGGAGCCTGCATGATTCCTGACTCTAACAATGGTGTTGCTTTGAATAGGTGGACCAAGTATTGTTTGCTTTTTTAAGAAGTCATATTATTTTTCTGAGATACTAATCAACCCAACAGTAGTCGGTTCATGTATGAGTCTTGTACTTTTTATCCAAAGATTTCTTAAACCAGTGCCTCACAGGAGCTTAAGAAACAACTCTAATAAAAAAGTAAGTCCCTGTGGACAGAAAGTTCCAGATGGAGAGAAATTTGAGGAAGGAAGGCTTACTCATTCCTCTTCATTGTTCATTTTTCAGACAAGGGATGGTATCCTGATATCCTCCTGACCAGGTAAGAGGATGCAGCCTCTTGGTAAAACTTGGAGAGGGAACTTTCTGACATTCAAAATATTACTCAGTTCTGCCTTGCCTGATATTTCATCATTGGAGAGTAGTTTCTTTAGACATGTCTTCTTGTCTCTTGCTGACTGAAATAATACATTATCATGGATCAATCACTAAAGAAAACCCAAGGACAATTTTCCTAAGAACTGATTCTGTATCAGCACCATCCAATGAAAATATAATGTGAGTTATTAGGCAGTCTTCACTTTTCTAAGTTCCATATTTAAGAAATAAAGTAAAACAAAAGCAGGTTAAATGCAAATTTAGCAATATATTTATTGAACCCAGCATTGCCCAAATATGACCACGCAAAATGTAATAAATATTAAAAATTAGCAATGAGCTATTCTGAGTTTATTTTTGTGCCAGACACAAAGGGACAAATCTTCTTGATTCCACAGACAGGAGTAACTGAGAGCAGCAAAATTCACAGAGAGAGAAAGTAGAATGGTGGCTGCCAGGGCTTACAAGGGGGAAAAGGAGAGTTATTTTTTAATAGACACAAAGGTTCTGCTTGAGATTATGAAACAATTTTGGAAATGGATGGTGACAGCAATAGTTGCATCAGGTTGTGAATTATTTAATACCACTGGCTAGCCACTCAAAAATGGTTAAAATTGTCAATTTTACATTGTATTACTTTAGCACAATAAATAAAAAATAAAAGAAAATTCATTGCTATAAACCCTGTGCTACTACCCAGTCTTTTAGCTTTGAATTTATTTCCTCTGCTTTAGAAAGAATAGCTTCTCCATCTGGTTCTAGGATTGCAGTGTAGCCAAGAGTTATTATTGTTATTAATTATAAAATTACACCTTATTTTCTATGCAATTGAGTGCTGGGTGGTTTATATAAAAATTAGCAGGTTTAACTTTCTCTAGCAATTAGAAATGCTGGGACCAACCGAGACACATGCAAAAACAATGGCTAAAAACTGGGTTCCTGTTACGGAAGTGGGTGTTCTTAAAAAGGAGAAAAACAATTCATTTGAGTGGAAGAATTGTTCATGTTAAAAGTACAATACATGAAATTCATGCTTTTGATGAGACATAAAAATGCTTTATTATCAGAAAATGAACAAAAGGCTTTCTTCATAATAGCTCTCAACAGTGTTATATTCAGCCTATTGAGATGTGAGGGTATTCAAAGAGGAAAGAAGGGAGCATTTTTCTAACTGAAAAGTCAATTAATTAGCACCTATTTATTGAGTTTAATGATAATCTAATCTTGAAATTTAAAGCTGAAGAAACCCTATTTAGGGGTCATAGAAAAATTTCCCAGTTTTCCTATTTTTGTGACTGCTCTGCCCTCAGAAGCAATGTGATCACGTAACGTCCATATTTAGTCATTGGCAAGATCTGCATGCAAATTCCAGCAACATCATTCTTAACTGTGAAGTGTCAGGAAGTTAGTTAGATATGTGAACCTCTGTTTACTGTCCTACAAAATGGGGAAATATTTACTTTTTAGATGTCATGAAGATTCAAGATAATTTACATGCAGTGTCTGACAAAGGAACACTTACATTCTCCTTTTGGAAATTAGATTAAGACTCACTCAGCTTCTAAACCTAGTACAACTTGGAGAAGAGTCAAAACTTTATTTCACCCTGTACTTTATAGGATAATTATAGAGTAATTAAATCATTGTTTAATGTCCTGTTTAATGTTTCCCCGCTCTGTAACACTTCATGCAAACTCCATGAAGGAAACTTGTCTACTTTCTTCATCAATGTATTGCCAGAACCCTAGATGATAAGTGTAAGACAAGGAGGAAAATCTCAATTCTGAGAGTAAAATGTTTGTGTTCTTCCAGGGCAAGGATCTTGTGAGATTCCCCTGATGCAGTTGATGGAACATGAATCACCAAAAGGAACGTGGTTTCCTGTCTCCTCTGAGAAAACATCTATCCCCTGCTACCTTCTCCATGTGGTTCCTAATCTATATACATGACTTACCAGTGTGCATTGTCCATAATAGGTGTTCAACAGATACTTTGAAACAGTACATTATAAATCAACCTTCTTCATGTGAATGGTTCCCCGATCTTGTTTAGTGTTCATATAGTCTCTCTTTTCAGCCTAAACAGTCGTAGAAATAACCATATGTTACCCTTGGCATAGGTGCAATGATAGACACAACACTGGATCTGGTTCTGGAAAATAGAACTTTTAAGACATTTTGATCTTGGTTTCTCCATCTCTTATAAAAGAGAGTATGAATGAGTGGATTCTAGCTTCCTTCCAGATATCCTATTACTTGATGTTTAAATATTGGTACTTCATCCAGAAAAGGGAACTATGGTAAACAGCATAATTAAAAAGTAAATAATTTTTAGTGATTCAAAACAATGCAATAATAGATTTTTGTCACCATAGTTTTCTGGGCAGCTTATTTATCTCCATCAAGTCTTATTTAACAACTTAAGGCACTCTGCTATCAACTGAGAATTGAAGGGGAATGTCTCCATAGTACTTCACATGGATGGAGGTTATCAGAACCTACAAGTATTCCTTAATCAACTAGGTTGAAAATGTGGACATTAAAATAGACCCCTGGGAAAGCAGAGCCATAAATGCATCACCTCACCCTTACCTCAATATTGATTTGTAAGAACCTTCAAGATAAGTGTATGGGTGTGTGCAGGTACAAGATGGACTAATATTCAAAAAACATAGCAACTGGCATTGCAGAAGCATGAACCTCTGAGAAAGAATGAGGTCTTTATTGCTGGGAGGGTCCTGGAGGCTCCCTGAAATACCATCGGTTAATCATTTAATTACCAGAACCTGAGGAGGCTAAGGGTCTTAGGGATGAACTTAAGAATGTCTGAGATGGTAGGCCTAGGAATTAGGAATATATAGAGATCTGAGGGAAAAATTTTAAAAAATAAGAAAAAAGTAATATTTTAACAATTAGCATATTTACATTATATACTGACAAAATATCAGCATTGAGTATATATGAATTACTCTACTAAAGAGTTAAGACAATCTCAAAAGAGAATTATAATAGGTAGGAAAAGGTTAAATTGGAATTCCCCTTCCAACTCTATAGTGCTAGAACTTTGAATTGCAAATCCTATTCTTCTGGTCCAAAATGCCCACCTCCCTCATCCTCAGAATTGTGTTTCACAACCAAGTGACTTCTAAAGTTTTTTTTAATTAAATTTACAATCCTTTTCTCTTGTGGAAAATACTACCTATTCTTCTTTTCACCCAGGCCATGCCCACGTGTGAATCAAAGAAGCCCAAGGGTCCTACAAAGTCTCCAGTCATGTGACCAGTGACACCCACCATCTTTATGAAATAATGGGGGTGAAAGTGGCCTCCTATGCAATTGGAAAGTTTCACTTCTTGTCAATAATCTTGCTAATATGAACCGTAGGCCTCCCAGTTCTTTGACTTTTATCAAGTTGTCCTTAAAGTAAGAGCATCTGCTTAAAGTTCTCCAAAATCATTCTACATAGTTGTTACGGAGTAGATCATGTCCTCCCTTCAAAATTCATATGTTGAAGCTTAACCCCCAGTGTGTCTACATTTGGATGTGATTAAGATTATGTGAGACCATAGGGTGGAGCCCTAATGCATAACATCAATATAAAAGGAAACATTAGAGGGCTCACTCTGCCATGTGAGGACACAACAAGAAGGTGACTGTCAGAAAGCTAGAAAGGGAGCTCTCAGCAGAAACCAAATTGATCAACTGCATGTTGATCTTGAATTTCCCAGCATCCAGAACGGTGAAAATTAAACTTCTATTATTCAACCTGAGCTGTGGCATATTGTTATGTTCAAGCAGACCAAGACAAAATAGTCCAATCCCATGTTGAGAAAGAACATACTTCTCCAATTAGCATGGGACTGCCATACACTTTGAGCCAAATGGCTCTTTTTTGTTTTTGTTTTTTAAGATTTTTTTTTAGCTTCCCTGACCTACTAGCCTATTTGAATTATTAAAATAAGAATACAAACATTAGGTTGTGTTGTTTTCTAAGCTCTGAAAGAGCTACAAAAAGGAGCCTTTTCATGAGAGGCATAAGGGCCAAGGTGTTGCATATTTCATATCCACGCTGGTACTAATATCTGGCACATCTTTATCACTATTTCCTGCTTACAAAGAGCTCTTCCTTTGAGTTTTCACAAACATTTAAACATAAATCCTTATTTGTCATTTCAAAGATGGTGAACACAAGTTCAGAACAATTAAGAAACTTGCCTCCCCCAGAGGGGGAGAAAGTTTAAATGACAGACATGCTGGGTCCTAGAAGTCACGTGATGGTGGTAGTATGATATACACATTGATGGAGGTGTATTATCCCGACAATCATAAAGCAATATAAATGAAAGAAACCATATTAAAATAAAAATTTTTGAAAAATAAGCCTATAATGCACCTATCAAAGTAAGTCCTCTTTCTATGAGTCTAACACTTTTTCCACTCTGCTATTTTTATTTATTTATCTTTTGGTAGATGTACATATTCTTTGTATTTCCCATCACTCCAAGTACACTGCATCAAAACTGAGATTGCCTGTTTGATAGCCATCAGTCTGCAGTTAATAATTAAAGTGCTGAATAGCGATCATTTTCCCAAGGGAACAAAATGTATGGAAAGACAACTCATAAGTAATACAGACTAAGAAAGAATCATGAGGAAAAGTAGATAGGTGAAGTTGAGTCCTTCCCACTTTCTGATCCCTTAACCAAACTTCTGCCTCTCGTTCATTACCCTGTTTTCCTGGCTAAGTCATCCTAATTCTTCATGTCTCAGTTAATGACTCATTTAATGTCTCATTCTCTTAGGAAATCCTTTTTCTATACTCTCCGAGAAGGTTTATGATTTCCTAGAACAAATTTTCAGTACATTTTATAGTTTTGCTTGTTAATATATGCATTTCCCGCAAAGATAAAGATTCATAAGTAACCAGAGCTTTCTTATTCTTTGGTGTATTTAGGATACTGACCACTTCTTGGCACTTAGCAGATACCAAATAAATACTAGATCTATTGATTGAACGAAAATACACTGTCACAGAAACCAACAAAGGAAAACATTCCAGAAAAGAGGAAGTATATTCACCAATATGTTCATTCATTATTGAATCATACATTTAATAGGTTTGTATGGCCTGTGAATATATATACCTGACTACTGTCTCTAGAAATGATGCATTTAATGGAGGAAGATTCACTTCCATGACTTTAAGCAAATATGGTCATTTCTAGGTAAACATACAGTCTGTGAAATAGGCAATTAGTTATGCTAAATAGCATAGAGAAGTCAAAAAGAATCAGGTATCCCAGACATGTTACATATGCTTAGCATTGAATTAGTGATGATTTATGATGTCTTTTCAATGATTTGATATGATCAAACTTCGTCTCCTTTAAAAAGGCATATATGTCATCACTTGCATAATAAGAATCTGTATATAACCCCACAGATTGTTTTTTAATATTTTACACCAAAATATTGTTTTATTTAAAATGTATACACAAATGATTCAGAATATTTTATTTGATTTTTCGTTCATTGACGAACACTCCTGATATCCTGTTTGTTTAATATTGTACCAAATACTGAAAACAACTCTAATTGGGGGCTAAAGAAATTGCTCACTGTGTTAAAATATTCTGCCAGAAAGAAGATAATAAATATTGCATTATTCTCTGCTATTTATATGTGTATTCCACCCACTCTAGCGAATAATGAAGCGGCTGTTAAAAGTTCAGCAAAAGATAAAACACAAGTGATCCCGAACCCCAATTTAATTAGGCTTGGCCAGGATTTATTAGAAGCGTAGAGAGACCATCGAGAAGTTAAAAGAAGTAAAACTCAGAAGAGATTATCTCTGCAGTGTGCATATATATTTATAAGTCCTCTGGGCTCTTTTAACTCAGCAAATCATCTTTTTTTTTTTTTTTCCTGTTGCCCAAATAACTTTCTCTTTTGGAAAAAAAATAGTAAATTTCCTTGAAGAATAGGAATACTTCATTTTTAAGGGTAGGAACATCCAGTGTCATTGGTCAAAAGAGGCTATAAATGAAATGATTCTTGCTCTGTATTTGAAATGTATGACTAGCCATTGGGTGGGTTGAGAAGCACAACTTGCAGAAAGAGCCTTGCTGCACCTGATCCTTGAACACACATGTCCTGGACTGTCGGGGATCCACTAACTTGTGAAATTGTGATGATTCCTTCTGGGGATGAGGTGACTGGGCCTGAGTGACTAAACTGGAAATGTAAAGTGACTAAATTATATTCTGAGAGAACATTTTTCACTCAGTCGAGAAACAGGCAGTTCTCTGGAACAAAATGGCCCTCGCTGATAGGACAACCTAACCTATAAAGGCCCACAGACCAGGTTTTACCAATATCATCAATATTGCCACCAAGTTATTCCATGGAGTGAGATTGTTGGACTTCAAATGCCATCTGGTTTGTTGATACATATTTTACAACCTTTCTCTAGAGAAAAATGAACATTATTCAACATGCTACAAGAGTATACTGTGAGTATGGAAGAGTTCTGGGAAGTTTATAGCAGTTAATTAAATAGATACACAGAGCTTTATAATTCTAATAGAATCCATTGTCATGTCAAAAGTGTCTTTCAATATTATGCTGAAACCTAGAACATAATGTCCTTGAATGTTCATTACAGTCTCTGAAATGAGCTAAGGGAATTCATTCCCTTTTCTCTTTGTTTTTTACTCTTTGTTCGAACTTTTAACTAATGTATTTTTTCCACCCTACTCTCTTGCCATTACTGGGTAGTGAGTATTTATACAGCTGTTCTCATCCCTGAGCTATTGAATACAATCCTGATTATTTCAAATAACTTTTGTAATTAGCTTTCAGGAAGCAAATTGCTATGTTATGTACAGTATCTGTGATTACCATTAACTGTTCTTTTTGATAACATTTCAACGTGGGCTTTAATTGGCAAGTCCCAATAACTTGGTGAGCAGTCCTTGAACATACTCAATATGTTGAAAAAAAAGAATATTTCACAATCAACAGAACAAGTACAGTCTTTTTAGCTCAATTTGAGTTTTAAAAGGATCTATTAAATCAAAATGCAGTGGTGTGGTTCTCTCTGGGATGCCTCTGTGACCTCAAAGTGGTAGTGACAGCTTAGTAAGTCAATTTGGGCAAATAAATCTCACAGGTTTATGCTTTGCTATTTCTTTATTTAGGCACAGGCTTAACAAAAAATGTAGACAAACACTTAGAATCTCTTAGAAATACTGTTAGGTTCCCAGCAGGGAAACACTCCCCAGGGCTCCTTTCAGATGTGCTTATAGAAGATGAGGTCAGTGGGGACCACACCATCAGAGCTTGGAGAAGCCAGGCGAAAACCCACTGGCCTTTCAGAGAGGGGCCACATAGGCTGGGGACAGCAACCAGTGACTGTGAGTGATGTTTTCCTTTCTCTTATTTTCAAAAAGGGAAATATTTTCTGCAATCCTCCTTTTCCCCTTCACCTGGTTCCCTGAGTGTGACAAGGGGGCTAAATCTATGATTCAGAGATAAATTGCTATAGGATTAGGAAATTAATCAACACATAACCAAGAACACTGTATTACCCAGAAATCTAGGACCTGGAACTGGATGAGATTTTGACCTTTGTCTCCTTTAGGAGAAGATGAATGCATTTGCATATACCTATGATTGTTGTCTTATATTTTTTGGAACATGTTTGAAATTGGAAATATAAGTGTCATATTAAGTACATTGGGAATTTAAGGGTTAACAATCAGTTCATCTGTATGTGTTGGTGTAGGGTTAGGGTTCCCACACCACCAAGCAATTCTTGGATACCAGCTGGCATCAATTCATCTGGCACTTTCAACTCAGAGATAATGTCAGATCCCACAGGTGAGGAGCTCAGTCCTCCAGCACTATCTCCGACCCCACTGCATACTTTTAGTGAAAGTTCAGGTGCTTCTGACCAACTTACTATAGTATGGAACTTCCAATGACCTCCTTTTTGGGTTTAATTTTGCTAGAGTTGCTCACAGAACTCAAGAGAACTTACTAGATAATCACTTTCTTATAAAATCAGCCCCCATCCTGAAGTGCTTTCCAAAGCCACTGCATGAATATAAATCCAGTGGTGGTAGAAAGGGGCTTGTTCTGAATAAAATATGTCACCTTTACGAATCTGAAGTGATTTCAGGAACTGAGGACAAGAGACCAAATATAATAATTGAAAAATGCTATTCCTGTTATCTCTCAGGAAAATTCTAAGGGTTTGGGGAGCTGTGAGCCAGGCACCATAGATGATGTACAAATGTAAATAAGAAATATATTTCACTCATCCGAATGATCAAATACATGTTTGTTATAAGTCACAATGTTGCAGGAATCCAAGAGGTGAAATGTAGAAGACAGCAATAGTTTCTCCCTATTTTCATTAGTTCTGGTTAGTTTCATTGGTTCTTTTTCTTCCTCTGAATGCTCCTCCCCTGTCTGAGGTTACTGACATTACAGACCCGAGTCACATGCTGCAGGAGTAGGTATGACTGGCCTAAAGGGTTCTCCAAACCCTTGAACAGGGATGGATTTCCTCCACTGCCAAAGATCTTACTAACCTCCTGATCAGCCACGCAGAAGAAATTCTTCAGATAATTGATGAACTTGGCTTCCACTTTGGGAGAGGGCCTCCTTTTGCCATGCCTGCTTGCATTTTTGCTTTACTGTCTTCTACAGAACTACATCCTTTTAGTGTTTTGGGAGATTTTTCTTGTTTTTGAAGGCGTCTTGACCTTTCGATCACGGTATTGATGACTCTAAGTCTATTCTCATTGACTTGTGAGCATTTTTGGCAGGACTATTTCATATCGATTTCTTTTCTGGAGCTTTTTCTTCAGTTTCCTCATCATGGAAATCATCACAGTCATCACTGTCATCCTCCTCCTCCTCCTCCTCCTCTTCACAGCAGCAAGTTTTACTTTTCCTGTGGAACCTCGTGGCCACTTCTGGGAGCAGAATGCTTTCCAGTAGACTTGAGAGTTTCCCATCCTCTTCCTTCGTATCTTCCTCCACCGCTACTAAGTACTGTCCACTAATATGTGAGACCCCAACCACACTTCAACCGGGAGACCGCACGTGGAGTTATTTCAAAGCCCCCAAGGGAAACCTTGGCTGTGCAGACATTTTCCAAGTTGCCTGGGTTGCTGTCATTGGACTGCCTTCAGAATTCCTGTCTCTGCTTCAACAACGTGTGATTCCTGCTTTGCAGCAGCCCCTAAACTGGCCATTCTTAAAGATGCTCATTTTTGTCATTCTCCACCTTCAAGTGGTCATCTTTGTCAGCCTTTAGTTTAGTTCACAACCGAAACGACAGTTCTGGGCCTCAGGGGCTCATGTCCACATCATCAACTCTTCCATGGGGTGATGGACTGCCCTTAGGTGAGAGAGAATGATGACTATCCTTAGAACAGCCACACTGGACAGAATCATACCAGGGTAATATTATTATTATTTACAAACAGATAAACCAGCCAGAAAATTCTCTGGGGTTTAAAAAGAATTGTCACTGGTATAATAAAATTACATTTCAAAATTTATCAAAAAAAAAAAAAAATGTAATTACTCAGTTAAAGGAAATTGTCACCAAAAAAATCCATGTAAGTACCTAATTAGAGAAATGATCATTTTATAATAAAAATGCTTAAGTATATTTAAAATAATAGCAATAAAATTATGCTGTGCTTAAAATAGAAAGTTAAATGTTAAAAAGAATTAGATTTTGGGGTTTACTATTCCCCAGCACTTTTCTGTAATTTCCTAAAATTATACTGTGATAAATATCTTCAGGGCACTGACTTTTCATCTAAGGTAATTTCAGCATTTTTTTTTCAGATTATAGTATTTCTTTTCTTCAGTCTACAATTACTACTTTCTATACAGATTAAAATTTTTCTTCAATTATATAAATATTGTCAATTTAACATATTGATAGGAATAGAAGCAAATTAAGTTAACAATAGATGTTGTAATACTTAGTAATGAGGGATACACTATTATCTGTTGGGATAGACAAGGCAACAAATATTAGCATAGTACTATAAATTTATTCTACCTTTAGCCTAAACTAGTTAAAGCTAAAAATAATCATCATATTAACACTTAACCTTGTTAACCTTTCTAATATGCATATATAATGACAAATGTCCACGTTAGATTTGTCAGTGTTTGAAGCCAGAGATCTCTGCAAAACAAATATTTCATTTCTGATGCAATAAATGCTAAAAATCCCAGCACTTAAAAGTAAAGTTTATATTAAAGATATGTGAAATGTATATAAACAAGCCCTATAAAGACTATATACTGTAAAGTGCTATTAAATGTGTGAATTGCATAAAATGAGAGATTGAAGGTCAGGATAGCATCTTAACACTTATAAAAACAACCTCCTCTCTTAGCAGAATAGGTACAATTCCATAAAAATAAGATAATGCCAGGGGATTCCTAAATCTCAAACA
This sequence comes from Solenodon paradoxus, assembly GCA_004363575.1. Lineage (NCBI taxonomy): Eukaryota > Metazoa > Chordata > Mammalia > Eulipotyphla > Solenodontidae > Solenodon > Solenodon paradoxus. The sequence continues at coordinate 17,548 of RJWH01001827.1, forward strand.
TTGAATTTATTACCTACTCACTTGTGAATTCCTTTTGTTCCAAAATATATTAAGGTATGTATGGAAAGGCATATCTGCAGCTATTGATTCCCAAGGCTTTGTTAGTTTCCTGAATGTGATTTTTTGTTTCCCAGTTGCAGTTTTAAATCCATTGTTGTAGACTGTAGGTAGAGTGGCCATATACTTTATCACCCAAGCCAGTACACTTGAAGAAACGAGGTGCTATCAAGCATAAATAGATACCATTCTGAGCAGGCTGACACATGTCTCATCCCTAGATATAGGGAGGAGCCATATTACTCCCTCCTTATAAACTCCTGTAGTCATCCTTTATGCACTGAAGTTTGATTTTTTTAAGTATAACCTACTTAAATATGTTCATCATCTTCTACTTAGTTTTTTTTCTGATAGTCTACAAACTTAAAATTACATATTTTATAAATAAGAGATTTATTTGAAACCATACACACAATATTTTCCAAATTCTTTCTGGGACAGTTGAAACACACAAACTACAAAGTATTATGAAGAGTGTTAAAAGAATCATTCATTATTATAATGTTTAGCTTCATTAATTCTATAATGCATCTATAAACAATGTAATTGCTTATTATATGAAAGACCCTACCAAGTCAGAATATTTGGTAGGAGAAGGATAATGAAACAATCAATGCTAAGCAATAGACAACTTGATAAGTAATATTCTAGAGGTATATGCACATAATTGGTGAGGGCACCGCCCAAGAAGAATGTACAGAGGAGAAAAGTTTCAGTTGAATTTCAAAAGATAAGTTTCTTAATAAGTTAATATTTCAACTTTGATACATAAAATTATAGAAGAATTTAGAAGTGTGACTTGTTAACACAGGGAGATCTGAAATGACATTAGGATGTAGTAGGGTGGTTGATGGAATTGAAAGGTAAGCAGGAACCCAGTCATAAAGGGCATCGGGACAGGCTAATGGTGAGTTTTCCTAGGAAAGGTTACATTCTCAAGAACTTACAAGGTGATATTCACATCTAGTTAGAAATGTTGTTGACAGCAAACCATGAGTCTCAGACAGGAAGGCAGCTGAAGGGGAGGTCATGTAAAGCCAAAGGTCCCAGGCTCAAGACCTAGGACTAGGATTAAAAAACAATAATAAATAAAAATAAATAATAGCTGGCAAAGGTCACTTACATTGCCTAGAAGTATAGTATTCATTTAAAAAATATCTTCCTCTGTAACTCTTACATCAAATAAGACTTGAGTCACCATGTTCCTACAGAAAGGACCAAGTACCACTGATATGAGATTATGCGATGATTCAAATCTTCACATTTTTAATACAGCTATGAAGTCTCTGGGATGAATGGGGGATAGGGAATAAGTCTCTGCTAACTTGCAAGGGTTCTCAAATTCTGTTTAAGATTAAGCCTCTGTGAACATAATGCAAACTAATTAGATGATGTGACTTCACTGTGCTGATTAAATTCATTTGACATGGGATATACAGAATAGATGATCAATATATATTTTAATAAACTAACTCAAACTTAGGATCTATGATAATTTGCCATGAGTCCAATTAAATTTGCATATTTAAGGTGAAAAATTTCTATGGCAAAGTTATGTTTTAAATCAATTTAAGTTTAACAAGAATAAACTTAAATTTTGAATAACTTTTCGATTGTATGATTCTCATGCAAATACACAATTTTAATTAAAAATTGCCATTGAAGCCTCTACTTAAAAAAGCCTGCTAGCAGTTAGTTGCTGACATACTTGAAAACATGTAGTTCTTGGTTTAAATAATGTTTCTATAATGCAGCTTTTCACAAATTCTACCTGACTCTTTCAAACTGTCCCTCCTACCTCTGTGATGTTAATGCAAATAGGTGATATTTTACTGCTGTGACATTCTCCATTCCTAATTAAGAATGATATTAGGTAAATCAGATTAAAAATAAAACAGAAGCTGCAAAACCAACTTGAGATGTATAGAGATTGCTGATAAGGAACAAACAAACAGATTACCGTGCCAAGGATTTTTAAAGGACTCACTTAGAATGATAGATCACTCATATGAGTACTGCAAAAGTGAGTTGAAATCAGTAAAAAAAAAAAATTATTTTTTAAAAGGCGAAATATATTTAAGTTCTCTAGCACAGAGTATAAAATGAACTAGAGGTAGACATTTCCAAGTGAGGAATGTAGATAGAAGGTGTTAGAATAAATTATCCACTCTGTCTATGTTATTTATCTATACCATGGTGCTTTTAAATTAATTATACTGAGCTAATGGGAATATGAAATTAGCATTATAGATCTGGAGTGAGTAAATATTTATTGAGTGCCTACCATTTACTGATACAAGACAAGGCACTCTTGCAGAGGGAAAATCTTTATAAGCGCATTCAAAAAATAATTTGAGATGTTTTTAAAAAGAAACATTTCAGAATATTCCATTGAAGGAATTCAGTCTTTATTTGCTATTTTTATATATCCCACTTTCTTGTGCAAAAGGCTTTAAAATTACCAATTTGAGAGTTCTTTAAGCCAGTATGAAAGTAATACCATAAGTCTGTGTTTCAGATAAACTCCACAGGCACGGTACAAACAAAAATACTATTGGATTCTGACAAAAACAAACTACTTCTGTCTTTGGCGATCAGAGAAATCTTTAAGGATTCAGCACTATTCGAATCTGACTTCAAAGGATAAACAGGATTTCAATTAAGGGAGTTAGAGAAACAGCACACTTCAGATCCAGAAAATAGCTTGCTTCAAGAAAGCAAGGCAGGCAACCCTGAGATGCATCTGAGTAGAGTGAAAACACATGCCTTCAGTTAATGATGATTGATTCATTTGTTGGTGGTTTGTGAGACCGGTAGAGATGATCCATTCATTGGGCTTTGCAAGCACTGAGTTGGGTAGGGAAATAATGAGATTAGGAATTGCATAGAGGAGATGGGCTTAAAAACCAGACATCCAGGATCAAAAGGAGAACAAGTGATTTATCCTTTAGGACCTCCTTTTTCTCTTCTAAAATGAAGTTAATACCTGGTTACAACAAAAATAAGACAGCGTATGTAGAAAGGTAGCCCATAGTTCTGATGTGACTGTTTCCTACTGGAAAGAGACAGGCTAATGGAGCCTTTGAATGTTAATAAAAATAATTGTATTGAACGCCTCCAACTGGATCAAGTGCTGTTTCAGGCAAGTATGAATGTTCCAGGAATTGAGGAAGTAAATCCTCCAGGGTCACAGAGCTAGAGCCAGGATGTGAACATGAAAACCCGAAGTGGTACAGTTGTGAAGGCAAAGGCTCTGACTTGAATTCGCCAAATGTCACCACTTTCTAGCTGTGTGACATTGTCTAGTAATAATCACTGCTCTGCCTCGTTTATTTTTCACGTGTGGAACAGTCTATCACAGAAATGACTGTGTTTGAGTAAAACTTTATTTATCAAAACAAGTCATACACCAAACTTGCCTTCCAACCCATTGCTCGCCCTTCACACTTATCCATCCATCCCATCGTAGTTCGCCAAGGCCTGGCCTATCCAACTAGCTCCATAGCATTCATAAAATCATTTAACTAGGTATTCTAACCTCACTTTTCTCTTCTACCAGGCCAACATCACAGATTATTGTTAGGATAAAATTAAATGAAGTGTGTAGAAATGCTTTGTAAATTCAAACTACTATAGACTTTAGATTTTTATAGTGTAAGATCTACAAATATAAATTACTCTAATAAATGATAATGCTCATTTCTGTTGAGGAGTCCAGTGTCTGAAACTCAGAATTCAGGGATGTTTGAAATGTTTCCTTGCCAAAATTTACAGAGATCCATGACTAGTCTGAAAACCTTTTGATAGTGTATGTTTGTTTTTAATCTCTCAAATCAAGTCTGTTCTTCCTGCTCTGTGTTCTTATGGGCATTGTATTCTGAAATGAATAAGATAAATACAGAGTTCATTGATGTGATGTTAGTGATACATGCTGAAAATAAATCAATTAGAGGAAACATTTGCCCATTATATTTAGCAATATACTGATTTGGCTCACTCTTTCAACAAATATTGATTGAGCATCCATTATAAGCCAAGTACTTCAATGTCCTGGAGATAAAACGATGAATAAGACACACTCCCTGGTCTGTGTAAGTAAACCAGTTATAAAGACTGCACTCTTTCATCTGAAGATGAAGCTCATATCTTGAATGGTTTCAGTAAGCAAGCAACCTTTGAGCTTGCAGAAACTGTGTTGAGTCTAACAGACTCCATAGTGTTTGTCACTACCACAGTAAGACTTATAGGTGAAAAACTAAACAGTCAGACTTAATAAGTTGGTAACTATGAAAAAACAAGAGATCATCAACTGGTCGTGTTAACAGACCCACACTGAAGCTTTCTGTCTGAAGATGCTTATCTACCAGGCTTGGACTGACAACTGGAATTAAGAGCAAATCCAAAAGATTCACCACAAATGACTGAAATTTAGATTATCTCCCTGCCTAATTTGCTACCACTCCCTTATTTCCTTAACCTTCTTTAAAACCCCTTGGGAAAGGCACTTGGTCATAGACCCAAATCATCACTGCTAATCTCTAATAAATGATTTTTTGATAATAATGCAACCTGATTCTTTCTTGGTCTGCAACCTTCATACTCAAAGATTTTTCTGAGTGGAAATGAATGTGTGTGCAAAGATTGTCACAGAAGGACTCATATGAGAAGTCCATGATTCACAAAATGCACTCATTTTCGTGCTCTTCATAAATTGTATCAAGTCCACATACTATGATCCATTATTTATCTCAAATTTTCTTTTTGTCAACTTAAGGTATTCAGTTTAAGTAAATTTATTTAAAAAGGCAATTTCAGTTTTGTTGTACTAGTTCCCATTTTGCTGATACAAATATTCAAATAAATTCCAAAGTATATACATGTTAAATAATAGTGAATAAAAATGTTAATTCTTTTTCCATTACAAATTATACCCTTGGTGCATCCTGAGGAGTAGTGGCTTGGTTCTCCACTTTCAGCTTATCACAGTCCATGTACATCCCAAAGACCCAGGTTCATATCCAAGGGCCAGGGGAAACAACCAAGATGAATGACTGTACCTTTCCTTTAAAAAATAAATTATACCCTGTGGTCAAGGGTTACTGATGTTTGTTTTATGCTTTGGGTAACAGTATTTGGAGGAGTGGTTAATTCAAGTAGGGATTTTTAATTGTCTAATAAAATCAGAGAATGTTTAGTCTAGAAGAGAACTCAGAAGCCATGTAATCTAATTGCCAACATTTTACTGAGGTCAAGAGGAAAAATATTTTGCTCAAGGTGGCAAAGATTAATCTTGAATTGAAAACTTATAGCTTCTAACTTAATGTTCTTTCTAGTGCTATGTGAGATTGGATTTAGTTTTCAATACTTAATGACTCTGATAAATAAATTTATAGATCTCCAATTTTAACCTGAGTCATCTAGAAATTGGCTTGAAAAAAAAAATTGATTCAATATGCCCTGTTCTTTAGTAATGGCATGAATACGTTTTTTAAAAATTAATGAAATTTTCTAATTTCACTTGATACCTTAGTTAGCCTCTTGCCCAAAGAGAAAAGAATAACAGTACTTCTAAATAAGCATAGCATGCTCAATACGTATTTACTTCTACTGGGTCATGAAAACTCCTCCAAAAGAACAGTGAAGTAATACTAAGAAAAAAAGTATATCCCTCCCCACCATACCCCCACCCCCAAATAAAGAGAGAACAGTAGATGGAAGGTAGTAAGAACATTTAGACAAGAAGAAAATTGGGGATGAGCATAGACTGCATTAGCAGAGCTAAATTAAAGTGCCAACAAGCCAGAGCATGGGGATAAACAAAGTAGAAATTGATGTGGGGGAGAATCCCACACACCTGAATTGAAGGGTAGGCCTGAAAGTCAAAGGATCAGTTGAGAGTCAGGATAAAGAACCATACACCCTGTCCAATCTACACAGCAAGACAACTGATTCTGCTTGAGTGATTAAATCAGAAAATCTCTGAACTTGGGACTCTAGGCACAGTTAACCACTGTGCTTAAATGAGGAGGTTTAATGAAATTAAGTCTAGTGGGAAAGGAGAGATACCCACTCTTTGTAGCCCTTTGCTAGTCCCAAGACAGTCCAAGTTGGCAAGAATGAGATTCCTTTCTGAGGAAAATAACCAGGCCAAAAGAAAGGAACTATTAGCACTCCACTTGAATATCCCTTAACCAAACAAACACTTTCCCCAATCAATTAGCATGAGACTGATAAACCCACTAAGCAGATATGCCTGGTACCCCAGACTGGCTTCTTGATAACTCTATTTCAAATATGCATGAAGAGCAGATTGCCAGAAATTTTCGGGCTATCTATAGCATAAAGAACAGTGACAGAAATAGACAAACAAACAAAAAAAAAGTGATTTGAAATAAAGGAACTAGAAACACCTAAATCAAATTATATTTAGTAATTTTCAAGATATCAAAAATAAATGCATTAATTAAATAAGGAGAGATTGCTAGACAAAAATGAAAAACATTTAAAAATAAAGAAAAATTCTCTTCAATAAATGGTACTGGGATACGATAGCCACATGCAAAAAAGAGTGAAAACTAGACCACTTTCTAACACCATTTACAATAATTAACTCAGAATGGACTAGAGATTTTGATATAAGATCAGAAACCATAAAAATCTTGGAAGACAACATAGGAAAGACTTTCCATCACAGAAACATTAAAGGGGTCTTTGGGGACTCAATGACAGCATTGGGGTGGGGGGGGGAGAAAAAGAAACAATTGGGACTACATCAAACTAAAAAGTTTCTTCACAGTGAAAGAAAATATTACTAAAACCAAAAGCAACTTATTAACTCTGAGAAGATATTTTCATTTCATATTCCTGACAAGGGCTTAATATCTAAAATATACAAAGAACTCATAAAATTCAATGGCAGAAAAATAGGCAATCCATTCAAAAAATGGGAAGAAGAATTGGAGACACATTTTTTCTGAAAAGGATATACAGTTGGCCAACTGGCACATGAAAAGACTATCAGGGAAATGCAAATTAAAACAAGGTATATCACCTTATACCTGAGAGATTGACTATTATCCAAATGTCTGGAAATAACAAATATTGGTGAGGAGTGGAGAAAAGGGAGCACTTCTATAATGTTGGTGGGAGTGCAAAATGGTGCAACCCCTATAGAAAATAATGTGGAGATTCCTCAAAAAGTTGGAGATAGCTCTCCTATATGGTACCACCATTGCACTTCTGGGTATTTACCCAAAAGATACAAAAGCACTCATTTTCAGAGTTTAATGCACCCCCATGTTTACTGCAATCTTTTTCACAATAAGTAAGAACTGGAAACTACCTAAGTGCCCAACATCAGATGAATGGATAAAGGAGATGTGGTTCATATATACAATGGAATACTACACAGCCCTTAAAAGAAATGAAACCCTGCCATTTGAATCAACACGGATATACTAGAAGGACTTATGGTAAGTGAAATAAGTCAAAAGAAGAAGATAGATACCAGATGACCTCACTCACAGGTAAAATGTGAATAGACAAAAAACAAAGGAACAGATGAAACAAAATCAACCCTTGGATGTTTGCAATAGATCTAAGGTTATCAATAGGGAATGGGATGGGGTGGGGAGGGTGGAGGCAGATGGTGGCATAGCCCACTGGACAATGGTGAAGAGCACTTAGTGATTTCATGAAGGGCCAGGTGTATTGACATATATCTGAGTACTGGGGAACCTATATATAAGGTTATTTTACTGTATAGAGTAAGTGACTACAATAAAAAAGGAAAAAAATTAAAAATCAAGAAAAAGTTCTTAGAAACTATAAACAGATTAGGAAAAAAAACAGTTAATCAAGGAAAGATTAGGATTTAAAAATAGGAACTAGACCTCCAAGAAGTAGGACCAAAAAGAGAATTTTATAGGGATTAGGAGAGAAAAGATTTTTAAAAAATATCTCTGGAGTCTGAATTAGATAGAAATCATCTATTTTCATGAAAATGGGGACATTTCCCCAAGTAGATTTTGGTTCTTTTCTATTTCTACTACTATATTCACATCAGACTTGTTCCAAATTGAATTACTGAATATTTTTATTGAGAAGAGTAAATTTTAAATGTTTAAATTCATCCAACTTGGCTTTCCTTATTATAAGAAGCTTATTCCAGCACTCATTTGTAATTCTCATCACCAGGTATCTGCTTCAGTAAGCTGGGATGGGTATATGGAAGAATGGAGCAGGGTGGCAGAATGGGGTTGAGAAATGAAAGGGGATGGAAGTAGGCAGATAAATGAACAGAGCTCTTCAAGGTAAGACTGTGTAGTAGTTTCTATAGTATTCCCCTAATAACATGAGCATGCATAGGTGTCAAGAGATTTGACCACTGTCAGAGAAAATCAGAGCTAGACAGTAATTAAGGCTGTTTAAAAAAAAAATCAACAGATTTTATTCAGTAACTACTGCAACCTGAGCAAATAGAGCTCAAAGCAGAGCTGGACTCAGTTCCAAATATAGTGCAGACAAGAGTGGGCTTAGAGCTAAGGGACAAGCTAAGGAGAAACAGGACCATCAGTGGATGGAAAATAACTAAGAGGAGTGTCAAGAGTTCAGGGATTGTTGCTAGACCACGCAATAAGGTTTTTATAGAAAGCAGACTAAGATTCAGTTGTCACCTCAGGGAACATGGAAGGTGGTCGGATAGATGAGGAATAATAAATTTGATCAGATATTGTTGGTGATCAGACATTGAGAGTGGGAGTTTCTGCCTAAACAGATGTACAGGATTCTTACTAAACCTGGATTCTCTAAGGATGGCTATGGAAGCGCATGGTCAGGCAGAGTTGAGCAGAAGGCTCAGAGCAGTCTGCCTAACTTTTGGTCAAGGAGAGAATCTTAGTCATCACCTTAAAACGGAATTGGCATTCATCACAAAGTTCTTCCCACATCATTTTGGCAAGTAATATAAGCAAATGACATTCAAGTCAACTAAAACCAATACACGGAATAAGAAAGCTCTCTAATTTAACTTTAATCAGGCAAGCTTTCCTATTTTACAACTCAGTTTAGAATCTGAGAGGGGTGTGTGTGTGTGTGTGTGTGTGTGTGTGTGTGTGTGTGTATCAGAAGTACTATATGTAGAACCTGAGAGCTCAGGCTTCAGGAGCCAGAGGTGGGGGATCAGAATTTTTCACTCTGCCACTTGCTGGTCATGCAATCATGAGAAAAATGACTTCATCTCCCTGCTATTCAGTTTTGCTATTTATAAAAGTGAGATAATCATTGTAGCTAACCTCCTAGAGTTGTGAGGATTAAGTGATTGTATATGTAAAGAGCTTGGACTAGTGCCTGGCTGGCAGAACAACTTATAATTGTTAGCCACCACTATTACATTTCATTGATTTAATTATTCTTCCAGGAAATAAAGGATTTGTTCATCATCCCCATTTTCTCTCATGTTGAGACTTCACCACCCATCTTCTCCTTTGAACCCAAACTAAGTGCTGCATACTCTTTCCCAAACTCATTCTTTATTTCTCTAGATTAAGATAGCACAGTATTATAAAATAACAAGTAAATCCATATAATAATAAAAAGAGAATAGGACAAAACTGGATTTTCCTGTCAATGCAGCAAACTAGTTGATCGGGATTCTTGGAAAAAGAAAAACTTTATCTTTAATGGATATCATATTTTCATTATTATTTTAAAAATTAAAAATGTGATTTAGAAAACCAATTCTACTCAAATACTTTTCATGAAAAGCAAGGCCTTTGTCACCAACATACTAATCCTCTAACTTCTTTCCCAAGAGGCAACCATTATTAACCATTGAACCTCTTCTTGTAGTTCTCTCTACATAATATTCTTATATTAGTAGCTCTTATTTTTTCCATTTTATGCATTATGTATTGATTTTTTATTATGATGAATGAGGATGTGATTCATGTAGTCTGCTTCTACCCCTCAGTCCACCTCACAAAGTAATATGACTCTAGGTTAAATCAATAAAGCAGAGTTGCATTACTAAAAATATGTGCTATTGTTTGCAACAGAGCAAAGAAGTCTATTGTGATTCTTTTTCCATTCTTACATAAACATTCCCCCTACCCAGAATATCAAATTGATTCTTTATCTGCTCTTCTACTATTTTTCTTTTGCAAATTGGAAAATTTTTCCAAGTTTTTGGTCCCAGCAATGAGTAACTCAGTAGTTTCTATTTTCATTGCAACATTCTCTCATGTTTTGATGCTTTAACAGTTCAGTTTCTGAACTGTTCTGGCAGGTAGAGGTAATTGGTCTTATTTTTGCGATCCACCCTTTTCCAGGCTACTCAGGCGCCATCTTTGTTTTCTTCCAGGCTCCCAGACCACCAGCTTCAACCACTATGGCTTAAGGTCATTTATGTCTATGGCCAAGTTTCATTTTGGCTGCAGGAAGGACATGAGCTTAAAGTGGGTCAAACTCAGATTTAAAACCTCAGTCACTTATCAAAAATGTCTTCTAATACAATGTAATCACACTGGTCCTTCAATTTGACACCATACATTAATGGATGTATTAGAGAATTCTGAAGAAACAGACATTTTCTTATTGAGCATATATGTGTCCCTGGGCATGATTCTAAGCTCTTTACATGCATTGTCTCATTTAACCCTTACACCAATGTATGCAGAAGATAATATTATGTCTCATTTTACATAACAGGCACCCGAGGAATGTGGAGGCTAATCTTGTGCCTAAGGTCACAGAGCAGCCAGAATTAGCACTCAACGGCCTGATTTCCAGACTTTTAGTTCTTACAGCCCTCTTCCCCTAAGTGAGAAAATGCATTTTGACAGACTGTTCACCGGAATAATAAAGCATGGGGCTTTTCATATGTATCCAGTGTCCCAGAATTTATCTGTCAAGGACGATCAGTCTAATGGAACATTCTGTTACAAAACTGATCCACAGTAACTATTCTCTGGGTGGAACTGAAGCTGCACGGCAGAATGTGGAATAGTGACTAAGTGTGTCCCATGGAGCAGATGGGGCCCCACAGGCAAAGCTTTAATGAACCTTCTCCATGCCATTACTTTATTAACCACCAGACCCATTCGGCAAAAAGTTCACTTGTAACCTCCAGAAGCCCCACATGGCAGCTTCCTATACAAGTCTCTAGTTAATCATCAAAAATCAAGGCTGTCCTCCTTGCGCCACCTCACTGGCTTATTGAACATTGTACACGAAGTGCCTAGAGGATAAGTCTGCTGTCTCTGGCCAGCAGAGTCCACATGCATCTCAAGGACTCAAGTTCGCCGCCCAAGACCAGGAGGGCAACCAATACAAACAAATAAAATACCTCTTCCTTCTCTCTCTTCCTGTCTGCACCTTTCCTTTAAAAGAAAAAAAAAAAAAATACATGAGAATGTGATTTTGAAAATGACACGTCTGATTCATTTGAATAGCATCTCAGTAAATGATATAACACATAATTTACACACACACACACACACACACACACACACACGCACACCCTCCTGAACCTTATATCTAGAGATTAAATTTAAGTAGGCTCAGGAAAAGGTCATGTTATTTTATTTCTTTTTTTTTCACATTGCTATATGATTGTCAGTACACTGAATTTGTACCTCAATCTGTGTGCATTTCACAGCACACTCGCTATCATATTTCTAGTGCTCCTCACCACCACTCCATTTAATTCTGTCAGTTCCTTGTTCCTTGTCTCCTCCCAGGCCTGCTGGTAGCCACCATCTTGTGGCTGTAAATTTTGTTGTGTTTTGTCTATTTGTTTCAGAGAATAGCCTCTACAAAAGACTAGAAACTGCAAGTGTGGGTGAGGGTGTGGAGAAAAAGGAACCCTCCTCCACTGTGGGGAATGTAAATTAGTGCCACCTCTATAGAAAACAGTGTGAAGATTCCTCAGCAACATAAAATAGAACTTCCATTCCATCCAGCAATCTCACTTCTAGGCATATACCCAGAAAAGACAAAAACACTAACAAGAAAAAAATATCTGCACCCCTATGTTTATAGCAGCCCAGTTCACAAGAGACAAGACATGGAAACAACCTAAATGCCCATCAGCAGATGACTGGATACAAAAGCTGTAGTCTAAATACTGCATGGAATTCCATCTAACTGTTTAAACAGATAAAACCACGCATTTGCAGCAATTTAGATGGAACTGGAGAGGATTATGCTAAACCAAGTAAGGCAGACAGAAAAAGACAAGTATAAGATGCTTTTACTCCTACGTGAACTATAAAGAATCAGGCAGGACCCATTTGTTTGAAATCTCCACAGATGAGTCTGATGAGCCAAGTACAGGACCCACTGGTCAAAGCACCCAACTCCGTATCACCTGCGGGAAGTTGACTATCTTCCCTGCTTCTCCTCACCCAACAGGACACTGCAGTCAGCTGGCATTATGCGTCCCCTTTTTTCTTTGCATCTTGCATGTCCAAATGTTTCTCTGTAGATCCCCTACTTAGATCATCCCTGAATTGAAACTACAAGTTTATTTCTAGGCAAGTATTTCACCAGCCTATACTATTTGCCTTGATTGGTCAGTAGTTCCTTGTCTGCCTATCAATTTTCCTTGTTAGTTCCCATGGAAATAGCCTGAATTCTCACTTTCTACTCTTCCCTCACCCAGACCTTAAACTCTATTTTTCCTGCTTTCCAGTATACTCCTGTGTCCAAGTGACTTTGCTCCGTGGACCCTTGCAGAGAAAACTGGCCACAGTCATCAACCAAGGTTTATTGAGAGAACAAAGAAAGTGAGAAAAAGGGAGCTAAAAAGTCACTTAGTTTTCCACTCCCTGCCAGTGTCTTCCTGGCCCCAGATATGGCTTCCCTCTCAGCAGGAAGGAAAGAAATTGAAGATAATGGTGGGAAGGTTTTATGAGAGCAGGACGGGATTGGCCACAGGTAGAAAAAGTCATCATTATCAAAAGATGGATGCCTGTGCTTTAAGACAAGAGGAAGGACAGAGGAAAATAGATGGATAGAGAGATCTATTGACCTGGGTTAAGAGTGGCTAAGGGGCTTGTACCAGACTGACAGACACTATGAAAACTGCGACCTCAAAAAGAGGATTTTCTCTTGTGTTACAAAGGAACGCAAGACTAGTGTTTGAAATAAAATTTCTCATTTGTAAAATAAGCCAGGTTCTTACACATCTCCAGCTGATGGGATGTGAGTAAGGAAATAAACGAGATGGGTGGACAAATGTGTTATCACCAGCCACTGCCCCACCTGCCAGAGTCACAGAAGGCAGCCTGAGTTGACTTCAAATCATAGTGTTGGTTCGCTGATAAGATTCTGATACTTCTGTTTCTGAGGTTGATTAGTTCCTACAGATTTTAAGTCAAGTCAGAGCTTTCAGGTGAATTGCTATCACTGTGTCTTCTAATGATAGAATCCTGAGTTTGCCAGATTGTTTCGTTATCAGTCCCTGGAAACATCGGCTCACCTGGAGGCCATAGCTGTGGAAATCCTTGGTACCTGCTGGGAGAGAGGGTTAGAGGACCAAGGTGCGTTATTCCTTTTCTAAGGGTTGCAGAGCAAAAATCGCCACTCAGCACAAATCCCCTAGCATGAAAACATGCTGTGCCCCGACCTGGGGTGCCTGCTGCCTTACCTGGCAAACTTTTACTTTGTTCCATTTATGACTCAAAGCTAAATTACTCCATTATAAACTATCTTATGGCTCCTCCAGGCATTTCTATCTGTTTGGTTTTTTTTTCTATGCTACCACAATCGTTTGAACTGATATAAAGTACCCTGTTCATCATGCTGTATTTTAAATAATTGGATACATCTATCTCCCAATTACATTTTGAGTTTCTTCCAGGAACTGTGTTTTATTCACCTTCCTGGGCCAGTGCAGTGACAAAGAGGGAGGGGAAAGCTTACAAATGAGTAGTGATAAACATAATGGAAATCAACAGCCTAAAATATTTTAATGATGTATAGGTAGGAGCCCACCCAGCACTCCACCCACTCAGGGAAAGACTGAAAATGTAGCTTTAAGACTGAATAGACAGAAAATTCAGTTGCAAGAAGAAGAGAAAGGAGATTTGTCATAGCTTGCAGACTCCTGTCAGTGTGTTAAATTCCTACTGGGTAGAAGTGAAGATCTCTGGCTTTTGAATTCAACTGCATGGCATTTACTAGACCTTAGATAAGTCAGAATTTCTCATAGTGTTATCTCCTCACCTGTAAGATGAAGTTAAGGAAAGTAAATAAGCACCATCCTTGGTACCCAATAAATACTACTACTACTATTACAACTACTACTACTATTATTATTACTATTATTATTATTATTATTATCACTAAATGTTGGTGCTGTTGCTATGTTCTTTTTGTCTTTCAACCAGATTAGTACTATAAGGAAAAACATTGACCCAGAACAATAGCTATCAGTCACTAATCATTCATTATTACTTTCTTTTAGAGGAAGGAAGGAAAGAACATCTTTATTTATTTAGGTGTTTGTTTTCGTTTTTCATCCTGGTCCCAGATCTCAAACCCAGGTCCTGGGGCTTTACATGGTCTGCACGCCAGCATAACAACCACCTGAGCCACAAAGGGGCACCCCACCATACATTATTAATGTGAAAAAATTTGTATAAAATTCAGAAATAGAGGCAAAGTATTACACCAAGTCTACATGTGACTGGGCGGTATGCTGAGAGGTATATGTACCTGTGCATTGTGCGCTAAGTCCAACTACATGATGGCGAACTTAAGAGTGAGATAGTGGGGGGAGGCTATGGGTAAATAATAATTACCAGTTTACAGTTTATCGGGTACTTCAGAGAATAGAATAAATGGCTTTATTCTAATAGAATAAGTAGACTGAATTACGTCCTCCAAAATTCATATTCAGAAGCCCTCACTCCCACGTAGCTATGTTTCAAGACAGGGTCCTTACCAAGATAATTAAGGTTAAATGAAGTCATAGGATGGAACTCTAATCCAGTAGGACTGGTGTACTTCTAAGCAGACAGACCACAGGAGGAAAAAAAGACTATGTGAGTTCACAGCAAGATGGCGGCCATCTGTAAGTCAAGAAAGAGGCCTCGCCAGAAACCAACCCTGCAGGCACCATGATCTTGGAATTATGTCTTCAGAATGAGAGAAAGTAAATTTCTGTTCTTTAAACCACATAGTCTTTGGTATTGTTACAGTAGCCGTTACAAAGGAATACACTGCATAATCACTACCTTTAACTTCTCACAAAAATTTCTCTCTGGAAGCAGGGACTTGGGCCCCACGTAGTCTGATCCTTCATCTTGAATGGATTCCACCACTTTCAGTGCATACACGAACTTCCCTCCTTCTCAGGGATGGAGAGGAACGCCACCCCCTCCCCACACATGTGCGCACACACACACACACACACACGCACAAACACATCAAAGTCCTTCTCAGTTCTAGTCTGGGGAGCAAATATTTATGGCAATTATTTAATCTGTTAAAGAAATTTCCTCTAAGGATACATAAATAGCCCAAAGATGCCCAACTCTGATGTCGGTACCTTTTCTGTTAGAACACATCCTTTCAGAGTTTCTCCAACCCAGCACAAGGGAGGCAGCCACAAAGTGGGGTTGAATACTTGAGAGAAAATTGAACAGCATACCATCTGGTCTTATTCACACCACAGTTTAACTTTCGCTTATGGCACTTGATTTTGGAGGGAAGAGAGGATCAAGCTAAAAGAAACAAGTGAGGATACACTTGCAGAAAGTAACTGAAAAAAATTAAAATAAGATGATCTAGAGCCTGAACTGAAGTGTTCCAATTTGCTAATGGAATCCTCATTACCTATGTAATGCTGGGTTTAAATACACAGATGTACTTTTTATTTTTACCACCTTTTTTTTTTAGCAGGATCAGTATTTACTTTCTCCCTTACCTGTAGAAAAAGCATCTGTTTGGGATTTCTCAGGTTCCCCAGGCTAGAGCACAAGCATGGAATTAGCTGATGAATAGCAGGAGTTGCCACGTGCTGGCACCCCCGCCCTCTCCCCACAAGCTATTAAGGCTACTGCTGACTGTGCTGATGATGTAGCCAGAAGGAGCTTTAGTCAAGGAACAGGAAAAAAATGAAGTAGGATCCAGCCCACCTGCCTATTTCCTCCTCTGAAATCACGGGAAACTCACCTTTCCCCCAAAGCTTGGAGTGGGAATACTGGGCAATACCAGTTGTTGAAATCATCATTGTTGTATAATACTTTATGTTTCTGAAGATTCACATTGGTTAATTCATTGTTTTCTTCTCTGTTTCTACATAGCAACTAAATAAACCTAAAATACCTTTTCCTCAGTGCCTCATCATAAATCATGAAGAACTTAATACGGGTGTTTTTTTTTCATTTTCATAAATGTTCGACGGGGAACCATACAAAAGCATTTCTATGGCAAGTCATTCACCATCGTTTGTATTTCTGGAATATCTGAAGAGAGACAAGAAAGAGCTCTTCCAACTCTCCCATGGCATTTTTTAAAGTGAGAATAGTGATAAAAGAACTGAAATAGTGGTGAACTTAATATATTATATACAGAAGTGGATTTACCATGATGCATTTCTGAAACCTATATAATGTTAACATGCAATGTTCCTTCAATAAAATTAGTTTATATATATCTATGTATACATGAGAGTATATGCATATACATATGTATGTATATTATTTTTTAACTGAGATGATAGTTTGTCACACTACATACTAACCTCATTCTTTTGAATGTATTACCAATTTAGTAAAACTTTAAGGATCCAGTAAAAAAAAAAAGACTCTCTTTACATTCAGGCCTATCTACCCACCCCCACAAAAGAATATTCTGAATACTGCAAATAGAATCATATATCTGCTTATAAACTGCTGATAATGAATACTTTAAAGGATTGGGGTTGATCCCTAAGATTTAGTTAGGGGAAAGAGGGGAACCCTTAAACATATTTCAAAGTAAAAGTTTGGGAGTCCTCAATATTGCAATGTGAAAAAACTACCTTTGTTTCAAGAGAATTAAATGGGCAAAATGGAATTTGAAACTAAAAGTAAATACCTGGAAAGAGTCACCATCACGCATGTAAGCCGTTTGTAGATCTTTGCACGTGAAGAAGACCTGGAGAATAGAAACGGTGCTGAGAAGCTAATGTACAATGACCTGAGAAATAATTTGATTTTTCACTCTCAACCTTCTTAGCAATGAATAATGACCATTCTAGCATTACAAAGAGAATGCTATGCGGCAAGCTAACTACAGTTTTCCAGCATTTTTCTTTCTGGGTAGCAAAGTGATGGTCACAAAGAAAAAATTGCTTAAAGATTTTCTCTATTTGCAAGAGATACAGAAGACTATATATGCATGGGTATGCATGTGTGTCTGTATGTATCTATGTATGTATGTAACTGTGGAGGTCAAAGGAAAAGTTTCCCTATTCCTCTGAGTTTCTTCACAGGATGGATGAGTGAACAAATTAACATAAGGCATGATTAGTATGAAAAAAGTCCAGATTTAATAATAACATGTATAGAGAATTTATATGGCAGTAAAGGCTGAGGTTACTAGGACACGGACACACACATCCTGAGTTGAGGCCCATGGATCTGGTAGAGAGGGCGGGAAGGGGTCTCCTTGTTGAAAGGAGGAATGACTCATCCTTAAAAACAATTCTCCTTTCTACTTTCTTCTAGAGAATAGGGACAAAAGACCATCCCTTGATTAGGAAAGGGAGCAGTCCAGGGTGGGGCATATGGCTACTTTGATTCAGGGAAGAACTAAAGGTTTGGAAGAGTAGGAGCTTTCCTTTGCCTCTGGGGCTGACCTTCACTGTCCTTGGTTCTTCCTGTCAGAGCAGGTCTAAAACAGTTTTAGTCCCGTTATATGTATTTGAAATGTGGGACTTTTATTCAAGATTTCTTTTCCCTTTATTTCATATTAAATTCTGATTTAGAAACCCAGTGTACTTCACCCAGATACAGAAGGATCAGTCAGCAGCTATGAAATCAATTAGCACTTGTATGTGGATAGGTTAGTTATGTTAGGGAACTGAGAGCTTGGGTGCCACCTCCAGAGAGGTAGGAGGAAGGCAGACACCAGGGAAGAACAATTCTGATGAAACTATGTTACTGTGACACTCTCTCCTCCGCCATACAAGCATCATCAAGTGGATAAAAACTTCTTATTTATATTATTATATGTCAATTATAAATTATTAGAATTAACATGTGAATTCAGCAAGGTTGCAGTATATAAGACCAATATACAAAAATCAAATGTTATGATGCCTTCATGGAGTAGCAGTTAGGTCTGCTGCCTCCTACCAAACACAGTCCACATACATCCTGAGGGCCTGGGAAAGAACCTAGATGAACAACTTAAAAAATTAAATAGGATGCTTCAAAAATCTATTGTTGTTACTATATGCTTGCAATAAATAATCAAAAATGAAATTAAGAAAATAATTCCACTTACAATAGCATCCGAAATAAAATACTTAGGCAGTGAGTCAGCCGTGAACAGGGGAGCAGTGGAGAACAGAATAGAAGCAGTTCTCCTGTTAAATGGCAACAGTCTGAATTCCTCCAATCAGTTTAAAAGGGGAAATACTAATGGACCAATCAGAACCCTTGTGTCACCTCAGGATGCCCCTGGGCAGGGATAGGGGCTCCCAAACTCCTTAAAAACCTCACCCCAAAACTCCTCATGGCTTCTCTTGGACTATGACCCATCCTTACACCATCTCTAACGAGGGTGTGCTATCTTCAATAAATGTCACTTGCTTCTACTTACTACTGACTACAGTAACTTTTTTGTTCCTGGATTGAGTGTTTCTGACAAAATCTCCTCTTGCCTCAAAAGAACCCTGAAGGGAGACCCCAAGACCCTTGCACTAACAATTAGTAATAAATTTAGCAAGAGAAGAGCTAAACTTAGACTCTGAAGACTATAAAACATTACTGAAATTGAAGATTTAAGTAAGTGGAAAGTACCAATAATCTGTAAACTGATTTAAAGACTCAATGCAATTTCTTTCAGAATCTCAATTGATTTTTTAATTCATTTTATTATAGTAATTATTCTGCACATTAAAATAATTTCCTATGTGTAGATTCCCCATTTCTTAGATATATTTCAACATACCATGCCCTTCACCAAATCACCAAATGTTCTTCCCCCTTGTACAGTGGATTCCACCACCATTTGCCCCACCTGCCCCATTTCCTTTTGGTCACCTCATTTCTGTTGCAAATGTTTCAGAGTTGGTTATTTTTCATCTGTTTCGTTGTTTTGTCTGTTCACATTCCATCTATGAGTGAGGTCATCTGGTATCTATCTTTCTTCTTTTGACTTGTTTCACTAAGCATCATCCCCTCCAGTTCTATCCATATTGATTCAAATGACAGGATTTTGTCTCTTCTAGGGGCCATGTAGTATTCCATTGCATATATGTACCACATCTTCTTCATCCATTTATCTGATGTTGGGCACTTAGGTAATTCCCAATTCTTAGCTACTGTGAATAGAGCCGCAATAAACATGAGGATACACCCATCTCTGTGGGTGGGCGTTTTGTATCTTTTGGGTAGAAGCTCAGAATTGAAATAACAGGATCATATGGGTTTTCTATCTTCAGTATTTTGAATAATCTCCAAACCGTTCTCCACAGGGGTTGTACCAATTTGCAATCCCACCACCAGTGCAAAAGTTTTCCCTTTTCTCCACATCTTCACCAGCAGTTGTTTTTTCCAGACTTTTGCATGATAGCCAGTCTTTCAGGTTTAAGGTGATATATCATTGCTTTATAAATTTGCATTTTCCTGATAGCCAGTGTATAGAAAAGTGTCTTCAGAAAAGTGTCTCTCCAATTCCTCCTCCCATGTTTTGATTGGATTGTCTGTTCTTCTGTTGTTGAGTTTTATGAGTTCTTTGTATATTTCAGGTATTAAGCCTTTGTTGGAAATATCGAATGAAAATATCTTCTCCCAGTTAGTAGGTTTCTTGGTTTTGGTGATGTTTTATTTAGTTGTGAGGAAACTCCTTAGTTTGATGTAGTCCCAGTTGTTTATTTTCCTTTTTGTTTCCCTTGATGGTGGAGTTGCTTCCCCAAAGGCTTCCTTATGACTGATATCATGGAAAGTCTTTCCTATGTTGTGTTCTAAGAGCTTTATGGTTTCTGGTCTTATGTCCAAGTCTCTAATCCATTTTGAGTTAATTTTTGTTCATGATGTTAGAGAGTGATCCATATTCATTCTTGTGCATGCGGCTGTCCAGTTTTCCCTACATGTTATACGTTTTTGAAATTTCACCAGTGGCACCAAAAAACCCTGGTCCTTCCACATATCCCAGTAAATATTTGCTGATTTGCAAGATTAAAGGCATCATCTCAGAAAAACTTTTGGTTCTCTGCTGCAAATAGAGGCAAAATAACAAAGAAAAAGAGGTGGATGAAGATAGAAGCATATGGAGGGAAGATTTCCCTGAATGATTTCACAACTGCATGGGGGAAAAAAAATACTAACCCCTACTGGGAATAATCAAACAGTATTGCTTTTCAGATAAATTTATATCGGCTGAGAGTGAAACCTACTCCCCATATGGAAATTCATGGCCAAATAATTTTGCTCATGAAACATTAACACTCATATCCTCAAAAGTAATACATTGTTGGCAGAATCAGAGATTCGTTCAAGTAACACAATTTTCTTTTTGTAGCTCCATACCTAACAATAAAGATAACAATGAAACAATTGCTCTATTCATATCTTGATTCGTATCTTTAACTCTTAGTATTATGAAAAGTAATGTTGGCGCTCCGTGGTGGCTTCATGGATAAGTCAGCCCAGCTCTGTCCACATATATCCTGGGGATCCCGATTTGTGTCCTGTGGTCAGGGGCAACAACCAACTTGATCCGCTATGTAACATAAGTAAAGATGCATCTTTCCCATCTTTTGTTGCCTGCCTGCCTGCTTGCCTTCACTCCTGCCTGCACGTCTTCTACAGATAAATAAATAAATAAATAAATAAATAAATAAATAAATAAATAAATAAATACTTTTTAATATTTTTTTCTTCAACTAAGTTTTGTAACAGCTCCTCTACTTTTTTATATTTTTCCTAGATAGATCTTTGACATGTCTGAGTCAGTCATCAGTGCATGAATTTCCTCTCTTCTTTTTATGTACTTGATTATATTTAAACAGTCTTAGTTCGAATACTCTCTTCATTTTCACTTTGCTTCACTAATTTGGAAATAAGCAAAAATCCTCAGAGAACACACACACAACAGTGTGAAGAATTCATTGGATTATTAAGTTAATAATAATAATATCTTACTTTAAGCCTGGTTCTCTAAGCTCTACCAACCTTCAGCTTTTGAGGGAACCAAAAATGCCAGACCCATACAAACGTGGCAAAATACTTGTGGTGAGATAAATAAACCTCACTAATTTGTGAGCTCACTGAATGAGCAGTCTGAATTTGTTAATGTTTGAATTGTAGGATGTTAAAATAACAGACCACTTTATAATATAGAGGATAACAACTGAAATACCAAATGGTATGTTTAAATTTTTCCAGTTGTAGAATTTCAACTTAAACCCAGATATGTTTATTTGTTTGAACTGCTGTTAAAATCATGATTAAGTATTCCAGTTCTCACTTCTGGGGGCAGTGATTAATTCTACATTTTGTTTCAAGATGTCTTTTCAGTCATGTTCCTTACCTTAACTCAAACTAATAATGGCAAATAGACCAAATTAAAACTTGCAAATCTATTTGCACTCCTAAAGACAGGAAGCATCCCAAATTAATTTTTTTAATTTCCATTACTTTTAAGGTATGTGGGGTGATTGAATCTGAGCTTAACAGAAAGTCATTAATCTCATCCATCTAGGTAATATGTTTAATACAACATACTAATAATATATTCATTTAAGAGACCTTTAAGACGCTAGTTGACAAATGATAGAATAACACTTAATTACCTTAATATTTTTAAAACATACTCATTACAAACAATGGAATAATGCATTGCTAGAGTTTCAACTGGAAACCCAGAGATGGCAAGCTACTTGATAATAATATGCTTAATATTACCTTTTCTCCAATCTTAAATATTGTGAATTCATTCCTTTGAATTTAATAAGGTTGCTTTTGAAGCTCTTTCCTTCTAAGATTTCAATGGGAACTCTGTGTTATACAGCCTACAACATATCCTAAATAACCAGCCCAATAAAACAGGTGCAGTGTACAAAAGATGTCATTCGCTAACAATGAGTTAACACACTTCCTTTTGACACTAGATGGTGGCCGCCAGGAGGGTGGGAGTGCACAGGGAAAGAGAGAGGGAAAAAGGTGCGGTGTGAAGGATGCTGGAATTCTAGTGATGGGTGTGTGTGTAATACCCATAGATTGAGAAATGAGTTCAATATCTTAAAATGAGGATGGCTTTGCAAACAAAAGAAATAATGATAGAATCATTATATTATTTCTTTTGAAAATATCATTAAAAATAGATGCATCATTTAGAAAGTTACAACTCTAAAAAGAAGTGATTTCCTTCCCTTAAGTGAAGCTATTTATTGCCTGTCAGAAAATGACAACTTAAGCAAAGAAGACGTTTCTATATCCTCTCAGAACTGACATTCTTTCATCCTTTTAGGCTGATGAAACACATCTCTTTCTAAGGCTGATCTACATAATTCTTAGCCCAGAAAGTTATTCTAAACAGAGTAATTTAAAAATCCATGAAGTATATACATTAACATTTGAGTTACAAAGAATTCTCATTTTTTAAGCTAAGCCAAAACAATATTAAATAAGTGATTTGGGACAACCAACACTTCCAAAGATTTGATCCTTTATACAGGTGGAATAATCACATTTTAAGTGCATTTTACTGCTGAATGAAATTGGTGTTCAGAGCATTCATCATTCTTACTTTGCATTATAAAATAAGAGAAAATACTGGAGCCTTAGAGGTTAAACCCTTTTAACATCACAATTTTCCATCCCATGTCTGATGACTAGTGGCTCAGCCTTTGCTCGTTGATACTGAGTTACAGAGTCCTGAATGCCGTCTAATTAAAGAGTGCCAGACTTAAAAGTTCTTCCTGTATCAAAAGCAGCTCTCTGCAATATCTCCTCATTTTATCCCTTGCATAAACATAAATCAGTCTAAATTAGGAGATAAAATTGTAGATGACAAAAATGCATTTCAAACTGGACTTTCTTGAATTGTTGATTAAATAGGATAATTTACGTACAGGAAAATTCCTAGTCATATTTGTCAGAAATCTCTAGTGATTAAGGGAAGTCCTAATTTAGAGACAAAGATATCCTTGGCATCTTGGTGATCGATGCTATATTTGTGAATACATCCCCTCCTGCTTTTGTGAGCTTTCCTCTATTTTCTTCATTTCTCCCTTGAAATTAAAACTCCTTTCCACTGGGAATGATTTCAACTGGGTTCCGTTCTGATGAAAGCAAATGAGGTCATCATTCTAAAGCGAAGTTTGTTAGAATGAGCAAATATCTAACTCTTGAAATGTAAAGAGCCAAATCCTTTGGTGTTTTCTAGCACTCCAAAAAAATCATTGATTTGCCTCTCCCTTTTCAGTATCCCAAGTAAGCACACAGGGGTTTAAAAAACAGTTATTTGCATTGTTTGGTAATAAACAGTCACACATGATCTGCAAATAGCTCTGCCCTTGCAGAAAATGGAACCTTCAACAACAGAACCTAAAGTGAGTTCCCCTCTACTTCTCCAGCGGGAAGTTCTCCTCAAGGTTACAGAGTAAAATGTCTTTCTCTTTCAAATGCCAGCATTCAAATTGGATTCAGTCTCTGCACGGTGCAGGATCCATGCAAATCTCGGAACAGAAAGATGACTATCCACACACAGCTCCTGGAAGCTCCTCCGTGGTGGGGACGCACTCAGTGAGGGCTGTATCTCCAACTTGGTTGCCAGAGGTAAAGGCTAAGTGTGAATTTGAACAGCATCCAACGTCTGATGCTTATGTGGACATTAAAACTGTCAGGTAACGCTACAAATTATGCTCGCTGCTCCTTTCACAGGGCCAGTTGGTCTTCTAAGTATATTGACTTCCAAGCTTTATCTCACGCCAAGACTCAACTTGGAGAGCCGAGGGAGGAAAATGTGGACACAGGACACAGGAGGGATGTAATGTTTGTAATAAAATATTCCATTTGTCTCTTTTATATCTATGCTTTTTTAAAAAATTATAGGGCACTTAAAGATGCTGCGCAATCAAGTGTTAGACAGACTGAATATTAAAACCTCGCTAGGGGTTTCAAGCAACTTTATGAACTTTTGGTAATGATGTAGATTTATTTTTAAATACATGCTAATTCAATATTGACCTTTTTTAGTCTTAGTTTTCTAAGAATTCGTTTTCTGTGACATGACCATATCACAGTGTTAGCACAAGGGACTTGAGGTCTCAAGTCAGGGTTCTTGCGAGTCCAAGAGAAGATTTCATTGGACCCACCCATTCTGGGAACAAAGATGGTAGCACACTAAGCAAAGGCAAGTGAGACTTATTGAAGACAGTACACCCTTTAAGAGACAGGGCAAGGGCAGGTCATCTTCCAAGAGAGAAACAAGCCATGAGGAGCTTTCGGCAGAGGTTTTTAAAACATCTGGCAGCTCTTATTTCCATCCATGGTGTCCCGAGGTGGGACAAGGGTTTTGATTGCTCCATTAGTGGTTCCCTGTTACGCT
The DNA here is from genome assembly GCA_004363575.1 of Solenodon paradoxus. Classification (NCBI taxonomy): domain Eukaryota; kingdom Metazoa; phylum Chordata; class Mammalia; order Eulipotyphla; family Solenodontidae; genus Solenodon; species Solenodon paradoxus. The sequence continues at coordinate 42,376 of RJWH01001827.1, forward strand.
AATTGGAGGAATTCACATTGACACCATTTCATGGTCTGCTACCTGTTGACGGGAAGATGGCGTCTGTTCCCTTCCTCCCTGCTTCTCTGCTCATGGCTGACTCACTACCTAGCAAGAGGACTAGTTGTTCACTTGCCTAAATAAGCATGCTAGCTCTTTTTAAAAATGCATATATGAAGGCATAATATTCTTTTTCATACTAATGTGTATAAGAATGCTAACGGGGTTTGGTTTGTTTTTTAAAGAGGAAAGAAGCAGGCAGGAATGGAGGTGAACAGCCAGTAGGCAGCAATGAAGGAGAAAGAGGAAGAAGTAATTATTTAGTTATTCATTTTAATTGTTGCCCCCTCCCCCCAAAACCCTGAACCTCAAACCCAGGTTCCCGGGCATGGACTTAACACCTGAACCACCAAGACATGATGGTAACAGTCATTCACTGAGAATAAAGGTAAGAACGAAGGAGTGAAATTGCTGTGTTTAGACTTTCATTGGGAATATGTGGCAACTCTGACAGATGAGGGGCTTGTCCATTTTTCTTAACTTTTTTCATCTCAGAGTCCCCATTCATAAAGTGTATATAAAAATGTCCTATTTTATCAAATCTGAAAATCCACTTGATTGTGTCACACATGCCATGATTTTATGTACCTCGAAGAAAAACAAAATACTATTTAAGTTATGACACACTTTAGCCAAACACTGTTATTTTATACTTCTCTGAAAGGTCTTTTGACTTTATTGAGACATATTTAATCACGTGTCACCCTTTTATTTCTATGATTTTTCTGTGTGCACATAACCTCCATAAAATTTTGTTTAAATTCCATAACCAAACTGTGAATTCACAAACACCAGAAACATTATCCTGGCTGACAATGACTCAGCCTACACCTGCCATCAATGATAGACCCTCCCAAGGTCAGACGTCCCAATAAGCAAAGAAAAAAAACTGTGGCTTAGCCTCTAAAAAGCATAGAATTTTGTTATTATCAATAGAAGTAATTATTGTTATTACTCGTATAGCTGTTATTATGATCAAAACCACTGGTGTGCCTCAGATGAATTTGTTCCAAAATGAACATTCAGGAGTGATCTGCTTCTACAATCTAGAAGCTATTGTGTTAAAGTTAATTTGGGATGGAGCAGAGAAAATAAATTCTGTTTTTCAGCCCAAATCTTTGTGGGGTCTTCTCTGAGCAAATGTCATCTATACCTAGTATCCAATATTGCATTGATTGCCTTTGTACTTGGAACTAGTCAAGTCTTCCAGATATTATGGATAACATCACTCTTGAATAAACTTCTAGCTAGGACTGAGTGTCTTTTAACAGTAACTTTCAGTGAGAATGACCCATCAGTACACCCAAGTGTGTAAGCCAGACCATCCTACTTGTTTTCTTTCAACTTCTACTTCCTCCTGTGACAGGGAACCTTAAAAAAAATGATAGCTCCATTCTGTCAAACTTTACAGACTTTAGGGCTTCATATAAATCCCATGGAGCCTCCTATTCCAACTTGATGGCCTCATTCTAGCTGAGCACTGCACTAAACTGCTTCATAGCATCTTTGGAACCGTTGGCTTGTGCTTTCCTTCTGTGATTCACTTTTGGTGGCTCATAATGCAATGTACACAGGACCACAGTATTTATTTCTCTAAGTTCAGTAACCTTCCTTGTTCACACAACCAAAGAAGAAAAACATTAGACGGTAGAATGTAAAAATAAATTCCTCTGTATGAGCTTGAAGGATTATAAATATTTACAGCTCATAATTAAGCTCCCTTTGTCTATAGCATGAACACCAATCCAAGCTGTTAAAATCAATCACTTTGCATTTTCAATAAAATTAAAGGTGAAAACTGAAAGAAAATAAATAAGAAAAGTCAGGGTCCGCTAGTGTCAATATATATAAATATATATAAATATATATATATTTCCATCCATTAGAATTTAGATATCAAATGTATCCTTTCAAATCAATATGCTTAAAATTCTGTGGGTTTTCTACATTTTGAGACATCTAGTGACTTGACAGTCACTATGTCTTCTTAACTTGTATCTGCTCAAATTTGAGGGAGCCTATTTCATCCTCAGAAGCGCTCTTCTACTGCCCTCTACTGTATCTGCAGTTTCCACAAAGCGTTTTAGCACTGGAAAAAACAGAATTATTCAGGAAAAGCTTAACTTTGGAAAGAAAAGGCACAAAGGCAACTGAAAAAGAACTGGTGGTCATTTCTCACTATTATAAATTAAAACCCTTCCCACAGTTGCTACTTCAATGCACCATTATTAAAATAATGTTCTCTAAACATGCTAAGAAGAGGTAAGTATACTTGTACTTGGGGTAGGAGATGATCTCAAGTCTCAGGTTGGAACGTTTTTGTTCAGTCTGTGATGAGCAAATCAGTTAACACTAGAATGTAGTTAAATGCAAAAGTTTTGCCTTCTGCTCCCATCGCCTCTCTGTGAATGTCTCCTTTCTTTACTGAGAAAAGAAGTTCACTTATTTTCCTCTCTTATCAAAACTAGAGTGGAGTTGTCGGTCAATTATTTGCTCATATTTATAGTTCGATCATTTTCATTGTAACGAAAATTCATTCACATTAAGGTCATTCATATTTCATGTCCTCCCATCTGCTCTTCTGTTCTTCCTTCAACAAATACGTTTTAGCATACTGTGTGTCCCAAGTACCTCATTAAGAGCTGCAACAAGACTGATTCCTGTCTTCATGGAACTTAAACTCTATGAGGAGATTAAACTTTTAGCAAAAGATGTCAATAGTAAGTATTTGACGACAATTTTTCAGAACAAGAAGGGGCCTTGGTGCGCTACAGGAACAGAAAGGTAAGCATGCTAAAGAAATGTGGTGCATGAAACAGGAAAAAGGCAAGAGCAGAATGTGTGGGGCTCTTAGGATACATTAAGCATTTGTAACTTTGTCCCAAGAGTATCTGGCAACCATTCGGTCATGCTAAGCAGAGGAATGATGCGTCAGACTTGTGTGCGAGGGATCACTAGTGCCATCCATCTATGAGGGAATGCAATTGAATGCAGATTTTCTTTCAGGAGCTGTTGCTTAAATCCAGTGAAATAAGGCAGGACCTGAAATGAGGAGGTCGCAGACGATGCAGAGACATTTTCAGCAGGTACCATGGGAAGGACTTGGTGTGTAGTTGGAGGAATCTGAAGAGTTTGAGTTGGACTAGAAGCGAAGAGTCATTCTCAAACAGAGGAGGTCTGTGAATTTATTTAAGGGTGCTGCCTTTTCTCTGTAATTCAGAACAACTGTCTCTTTTGGCTACTGTCCTCTGTTCACACAGCAGCACACACGCAGACGCATGGGCGTCTGTCATAGATATGTTCCAGCTAGATGTCACCTAAACTGATGAGGAAGACACTTTCTTCCCACTAGAGCAACATTAAAATGTTGAATATATTTAAATAGCTCAGTGTGTAGAGAGAGATAATATATGTATTAGCTATTTGTGCATATATATACATATATATCTTAGGTTTATGTGTATAGATGGGGTGCATGCTGATGCAACTGCTGCTTGGAGGGGTCAGAGTCTTCTAGAGAGCCCACATTGGGGGCTAGAACACTAAGGCATATTTGGTGCAAAAGATATAACTGAACCTTAGGATTCATGTGGTAGGACTCCCAGAAACAGAATTTTATAGAATACTTACACTCATCAACTTAGCCAGGAAAATCATAATGAAACTTCCTTGTACTTTATGCAGTTCTGAATGGAAAGGAAATAAAAAAAACAAAACAACAGTGAATCAGCTAACTTTACGTTTCTGTTCCACAAGGCTGACGTCACTGTGAATTTTTCCTTTCAGGTATTTTCATTTTCATGCGAGAAGTTCCATTTTGTTCTGCGAAAAATTGGATGCAAAAATTCCGGTGCAAAAATTATAAGCTGAAAATTTAAAGTAAAAGCTCATTCAGAAACATCACACTCCAAATAATGTTGTCAAACAAGCATAAAACTACCATGTACATATAAAAAAATGCTTTACATTATATAACAAAACAAAAAAAACAATGTGAGTCACTCCATACCATCAAGAGGAGACCTAAAAAATGTCTGATGTTTGAACAGTCTGAAAAGGACTGTAAAATAAGTTCAGAATGATTGAAGTAAAAGATACAATAATCTCAAACAACATAAATAAAAGATGCCGATTTTAAAATGAATTTGTAAACAAATTCTGAAACTATGAAAAATTAGGAGAAAAAAGATCCTCAAAAGATGTTTAAATGGCAGGAAAAAAAAAATGAAGATAAAACTGCTGTACCACCCTAACAGAGAATGGAAAGTTTATCTTCTGGAGACATTTATTCAAAAAAGATCTGAACTCAGGAATAATTGAATTTCAAAGCGGTATTCCCTAAAGAAAGTTTCTACAGATACTGGTTTTTATGGGAGAAGGTAATGAAATCTATCACCCCTTCTATATGTGTACAGCAGTCAAAAGCTCCTCATCATGCATGGAGAACTTCTCATGAAATTTGGGGGATGTAAGGGTTTTCGTTGTTGCTCCTGTAGCTTTTAAGAGGAAGGAAGCAGGCAGAAATGAGGGTAAGCAGGTAGGCAGGCAGAGAGAGAAGAAGATGCATTTGCATTTGATTTTATTAAGTTGTTCATTTTGTTTGTTCCCCTGACCTGAGGTCAGGAATTCGGGTACTTGAGATATATGGGGACTATACTATCACCACAGCCACAGACTTAACGACTGAACCACCAGGATATGACAAGGATTTGAGAGTTAAACTTAATGTAAAGAATTTCCTCCCATGTAGAAGTATCTGGTACAGGATCTAGCTTCCTGCATAAACAGCTAGAAACCTGCATGTGATATGTGAATTGGAGCAGAACAGTAAGGCTTGGAGGAAGAGAAACAAACGAGAGAAGCACTGTGATCATCTCAGCTCTCCATCTGGCAGGAATTTCCAGATTTCAGCACTGGGAGGCCAAAACCAAGTAAAACCAACTGCCCCCCAGAGATGAAAAGACAGGCAAAAATTGGGGGAGGTCAAGGTGACTGAAATTTGCCGGGCAGAGTACCAGGGGTCATACAGAAAAAGCAGTCCAGAAATCTCCATAGAGAGGCCTCCAAGTCTGAATTCCATTCCGGTCATAGGCTTAAGTAGAACTCTACAGGGTTGGCCAAAGTGCAACATCCCAGAAACTGTAAGCTATGCAGTCGGGTGATATTAATGTTCCCCTCAGCCAAAGAGAAGAGAATTTCTTGAATGCACAGGACATTCACTAGAGGCCTCAGAAGATGCACACATTAGTTCCAGGGCTAAATGTCACAGAGTAAAGGTTACTACAGACTCATCCTAACAAATCCTGAAGACAAACCTCAAAAGGAGAAAGCAGACCCTCAAGTAACTTAACTCTCTACCAAAACAAAGATTTTTAGAGAAAGAGATCAAAAATTCAAACACTCAGCCACATAAAAACAACAGCGTCCAATAAGCAACCCAAGTCATCTAGACATGCAAAGTAGCAGAAATACTTGACCCATACTAGGAAGATAAAAGAAAAGGCAATAAAGAGTTACTGAAATGAAAGGGATGATGGAAAGAGCTGATAGGAGTCTCCGGCTGCTGTCTTAATTATGCTCATGATTTTAAAGGAAAACAGAAGATATTTTTAAAGAATAAAATGGAACTTCTTGCATGGAAAATACATGCCTGCAATGAAAAATTCAGTGACATCAGCGTTACACATGGACATACATACATGGACAGAAGCGTCTCTGGGAGAGCTGCAAGGTGCAGCGCCTTACAAGGAGGGGCCCGGGAGGAGCTTTACCCGCGCACGCATCGCAAAATAGGCAGATCGTGGTCCTGGATGTGGACTCTGCAGCCGTCGGTGAACCAACTCTAGTGTTTCTGGGCCACACAGTCTGAGAACCTGGGGAAAACACTGGCTTAGCTAATCACTCACAAACTAGAGGGCCTTCATGGAAATACAGGTTTCCAAAGGCGACAGTCAGACGTTTAGACAGATCGTGTGGACTCATCGGAGGGGGTAAGAGGAAAAGCATGACTGTACCGAGTCCCCCGTCCCCCAAACGCAGCACAGTGTGGGGCTCAGAGAGATCCTCTAGGTCCAGGGTTTCTCCCCAGGGGGAAAGGAGAGCATGGGAGTGAGCGTATGACTTCCCTTTTTGTGTAAGGTGGTGTCAAAGGGACTCATTTCTCTCGCCTCCCTCCAAGTGCAGAATGATGGGGTAGAACGGGACTGGGGGACTGACAGATGGGGCTCTAAGAAGGCACTGAAGGGAGGCGGATCCTAATAACATTATTGCTGACCCCATAGAGAAACACACCCACAAGTCTCTGAGAACACATAACGCTGAGATACCGTCAAGTGTCCCACAAGCAGCCTGAGACTCCACGCTTCTGCCTTCACACATCGCCATCCTGTGACCGGCTCCTGTGAGTGCTCTACAGCATCAGACTGAACCAGTTTTGGCAACTGTCTCCTGAGCAGGCAGAGACAGTTGACCCAAATCTGCTGGGGTGAGAGTCTCCAGAAACTTGAGTTTTCATGTCATCTTTGAGAAGTCAAAGGAATTAGAAAACCTGTTGAATTGACTGATTTATCAACAACACAACATAGGGAAATTTGGAGGTGCAGATAAAGATGCTTAGAGGCTAATTTATGGATTTAAATACTTGTATTTGACGAGCAGACTCTACATCCAATCGTCAAAATTTCCTATTTAAGGAACTGAAAAGGAACAAAGTAAATCCAGAATAAGTCCAAGAAGGAAAGAAAAATGCAAATTTATAAAATAGAAAATGTAAAACAATGAAGAGAATTGAAATCCTTCAGAAGACTACTAAAACATATAAAACTCTAGCTCAGTGATAAAGAAGAGAGGAAATCCAGTGACAAATACCAGAAAAAGAGAGATCATTACTATGGATCCTTCAGATTTTGAGAGAATAATGAAGGCATGTTAGTTATATAACGTCAATGAATCTAACAACGTGGATGAAATGGAAAAGTTTCTGGAAAGACACAAATTACCAAAGGAAGAATATAAAACCTGAGTAGTCCTTTATCTCTTAAAGAGATGGAATATGTACTTAAAAATCTTTCCCTCCAAAAACTCCAGTCTCAAAAGGAATTTCACTGTTGAGTTTTATCAACTATTTAAGGAAGAAATTGCACCATTTCTACATAAACTTTCAGAAAATACAAGAGGAAGGAACTTTTCTTAACTACCTGTAAAGCTAGAATTACCATGAAATGAAAATCAAAGATATCACAAAAAAAGAAATATCATTTACTAGTCTTTCCTCATGAACATAGATGCAAAATCTTGAACCAAATATGAGCAAATAAAATGTGATGATACATAAAAAGGATACTATATCATGACCAAGTGGTGTTTTATCCCAGGAGTTTACAGGCTTAACATTTGAAAATCAACCAATCTGATTTCCATAGAAAGAGAATTAAGTAGAAAAATTATATAATATTCTTAGTAGGTGCAACAAAAGAATTATTTCACAAAATGAACATTCATGTAGAGTGAAAATCTCAGCAAACTAAGGACTAGGTGGAAAATTCCTCAGTTTTACAAAGTATATTTCCAAAAATGCTACAGCTAACCCCACAATTAATGGTGGAAGATTAAATGCTCGGTGCCTCAGATTTGGAACAGGGCAAGATGTTTTTGTTCTCAGTATTTTCTTTCAAAATTATGCTGACGGTCATAATCACTACAGTAAGACAGAAATATATAGGTTGGAAGGGAATAAATACAAATCTTTATTGCAAACAATATGATCATTAGATTCTAAAAATACACCCCAAAAGCATAATGACTAATACATGAATTTAACAAGATCCCAACATATAAGACCAATGTAAAAAATAAATTGTAGGTGCACCCTGGTTGCTTAGCAGTTTAGTACACTGGGCATAGTCAACATACATCCCAAGGTCCCTGGTTCAAGACCCGGAGTTGGACTAAACTAAATAAAATAAATAAAATGCTTATTTCTCCTCCCTCTTCCTGCCTGTCTGCTCATCTTCATTCCTGCCTGCACCTGTTCTTTAAAAATAAATAATTAAATTTGTATTTCTGTCAACTAACAACAAACAATGATGTATACCAGTGAATGTACAATTGTCTCTTATGCGGGATAACCCTGAAGTATGAATTTCTCACATTTCCCATGGGATTCAGCTCCAGTTTCCTACAATGGTATGTGGATTAAACACCCTCTCTTAGCTGCCTTCTTTAATATCTCCACTTTAATTAGCTTCTCTAAGATCAAGTGGTTCTGCACCCAAATAATCTCCTTGCACTCAAATCCCTGTGCAAGTTCTGTTTTTGAGGAACGCAGACTAAAACTGAGGACAATTTGGTGTGGCCTGGACGAGGAGGTGACGAATAAACCTCTGAGTAACTCATATCTGAGAATACAGAAAATGGATCATTTGCCTGCAAAGAATCTCCAGACTCTTGAGTAGAAGAAATTAGGGGTTGCATGCAAGTCAGGGTCTCTGCAGTGTGTCCTGGCTTATCTGGAGACTTTCAAATTGACTCCTTTATCAAAGCTATGCATCATAACCCTTCATTAATGAGTGTGATGATGTCAAACTTAGTTTGCCCTGATGTCTACCAGCAATCAGAAGGTCACTGATAACCAATGGAAGGGAGTCAACAATATCCTGTCTGTGATCTCTCTACTTTCTCCCTCTTCACACTCCAAAGTGGACTGTTAATCCCAAGAAGTATCAAAGGATGGGAAATGAAGAGTTGTGAGAGGAGAGGATGATTTTCTCCCTCATGTCAAGATCGCTAATCTGGGAGCTTTAAATCTTAATAAATGAGTCTATTTTAATACTTAGTTTTAAATTTAATATTTAATTTTAGTATTAAAATAACCATATTTGAATACTAAGTTGGTGACAGAAACTTTTAAATTGGAGTGGTGTCTAAATGAGTCTTATATTCAGCAGAAGATGGAGGCAGAAAAGGATAGTGGGGAATAGGGTGGCTTTAAATAGAACTCTACTACCAGTAATTATTGAAAAATAAACACAGGTAGATAAAAGTGCATGAGATATATATATATATATATATATATACACATACATATATAAATACTATTTAAGTGAGTTGTCTTTACTCTCTGGAGCATGCATATACATTTAATCACTGGAAAAAAAACCATGGCATGCATTTGGGATGGTGTTTCTGATGTATGGTTGTAAATACATCTGAATCACCTGGATTGCTCATTAAAGTACAGGTTAGCAAGTCAAAGGCTAGACCTAATGAGATAGGACTTCTTGGGATGTAGCCTCAAAAATTTTCATTTCATTTAATTAATTTTTTTGTTACTACAAAATTTTTTTTTACCTGAAGCTGTGTATAGGTATATATAAATATATACATATGTACGTATATGTATGGATAGACAGATTGATTGATTTATTGTGATCTGTATCAAAATTCCATTGGGATTTTTCAAGAAAATAGAACAAATATTTTTGATTTGTAAGGTGTCACAAAATACTCCAATTAGCCAAAGCAATTGTTAGCTAAAAGAACAAAAGTGGAGATAACATACTATAACAATACTATAAATTGAAAATAATCAAAGCAACATGACACTGAAATGAAAACAAACATATAGATCAATAGAATAGAACTGAGTCCCCAGAAATGAACTCATGTATATGGGGTTACTTAATTTAAGACAAAGAAGAAAGTTTTCCACAAAGAAAGAAAAGCTTTCAACAAATTGTGTTGGGAAAACTGGATGGTCACATGCAAAAGAAGAAAACACTCCCCAGAATCATACATAAAAATCAATTCAAAATGAATTAAATAATCAGATGTAAGACTGAAAACCATAGGACATATGGAAGAAAACATAGGCAATATATTCAAGGATATATGTGCCTTAGAGATTTCTTTAGTGACTCAATTACAGAGGCAAAGGAAACTAAACCAAAAATAAACAATCATTTTTCTCTTTGCATTTTATAGAACTTCTTTCAGTATCTTTTGTAAAGTGTTTTCACGTGCATTCCTTTAACTTTTGCTTATATGAAAAGCTCTTTATCATTTCTGTAATTCTAAGTGTTAAGCTAGCAGGGTAGAGTACCCTTGGTTGAAAGTCCTTTTCTTTCAGCACTTTGAGTATGTCACGCTATTCCCTTTTGGCCTGTAAAGATTCATCTGAGAAATCCACTGATATCTTATGGGGGCTCCTTTGTATGTAACTCATTTTTCTCTTTATTTTGTATTGTTGACGTTTCGATGTTGATGTGTGTTAGTGTAGATGTATTTGGGTAACTTTTGTTTGTAATTCTTTGAGCTTCCTGGTCAGGATGTTTGCTTTCTTCCTCAGGTTAGGGAAATTCTCAGCTATTATTTCTTCAAATACAGTTCCTTCTCTCACTTTCTCTCTCTTCTCCTTTTGGGAACCCTATGTTATGAATTTGTTTATCTTGATGTTATCCCATAGGTCTCATATGTTGTATTAGTCTCTCTTAATTCTCTTTTCTCTTTGCTAGTCTGCTTGAGTGCATACCACTGCCCTGTCATCTCACTCTGTTGATTCTATTGGAGGTTTCTTTCAATCTTCTGTTGAGATCCTCTATTGTGCCCTTTAGTTCAACTATTTTGTCCTTTAGCTTCTTGAATTCTGCTTGGAGATGCATCGCTTTGTCTCTGTCTTTGTTGTATTTCTCTTTTTGATCCTCCATTATTTTCCTTATTTCAGTGAGTGTGATTATCATTGTTATTTTAAAATCTTAGTCAGGTAGATTGTTTAACTCTGTTGCATTCAGATTTTTCCTTGTTTTTTTTTTTTTTTTTTTTAAAAATCCATCATTTAGTGTATATTTTTAAGTTTCTTAGATCTGTTTGGCATTCTGTGTTTATTTCTATGGGTTAGGCTCCCCTCATGTAACAGCCTTGTGTTAGGGTTTCAGATTACATGGAGTAGACCTGGATCTTAGTTTGAACACTGAACTTTCTTTAGTTGTGTGCTATCAGCGATGGTAGGATTGGTTGAAGCTCTAAGGTGAGTCCTATGTTGAGGCCTGAGAGTCCAGCCTATAGGGTTGCAATTAGCACAGGGAATGTAGAGGATTCTCCCAAAGTCACATGAACAATAAAGCCCACAGAGGGAGACACAAGGCTTGTGAACCCACAGTCAACAAGTGGGCCATTTCAACACAACCCACAGAATGGAGAGAGTGGGTAACTGTTTTTAGATCCTCCCTTTTGCAAGTCCCTCAGTCCTGGCGAGAAGTTGCTGTTCCAGTAGGCTGACAACCATGCTCTTAGGCTGGGGTGGCATTATAGGAGATCAGACAGCTCAGCACTAGTGTGCTAATGGCAGAAGAGTGGACCCTACCTCCAGAGGCTTTCCTATAATGGAGATCTCTTGTGAAGTTGTGGGAGCCATGTCTCCCTTTACTGGGTGTTAAACCTCTTTCAACCCTGTGCCACCACCACTCCCAGGCCTGGCTTAGTGACTGCAAGCCAGCACAGGAGTGCTCACTGCTGGAGAAAGTTCTTTAAATCAAGGTGCATGTCAGTTTCACCAGACTCTCCCTGAAGCCCAGAGTGACACACACACACACACACACACACACACACACACACACACACACATACATTATTCTGCATTAAGTAAATTTTGGAGATATTTTTAAGATTATAGAGCTCTGCTTCACTCCACTGAATTACTGTAACAGATCTTTGTGTATTATTTGTTACTTTATTCAATCATTCCTCTGTTTTAAACAATTTAAACTTTTTGCTATTTCAAACTATAAAATAATGTGTGCATACATCATTAAAAAGAGCAAGTCTTTCACATTCTTAGAAGTAAAATAGATTGATCACAGTGTAGATGTATTTAAAATAATGATACATATTATCAAATTCACTAAAAAGGATTTACCTACTTTAAATACATGAAGGTGTTTGCTAGGTCTCTTATACATATATATATATATATATATATATGTGTATGAGTGTGTGTATGTTGGTGTATACATACATATATACATGCACCCATGCACACACACATACATACATTACACAACCACACATATTATGTACATATATTAAAACATACATATGTATATGCCAACATATGTATGTTTTTAGTATTTATTAAGGTAATCTTGCTTTATAAAATTATATAAAACCATAATTGTAGGTTCCCCATTTCTCAAATAGATGTCAACCACCAAATTACCAAGAGTTCTTTACCACACTCCATTGTGCCCTACCCACACTGTTCCCTACTGGTAACCTCAGATCTATTGCTAATGTTCACGGATTGGTTTTGTTTAGTCTGATCCTTGATTGGTTTTTTTATATGCCACCCATGAGTGAGATCATCTGGTATCATCTTTCCTCTTTTGATTTATTTCACTTAGCATATTCTTATCTAGTTCCAACCATGTTGATTCAAGTTGATTTCATCTCTTTAGGGTTTGTAGTAGCTCATTGTGCATATACACCACATCTTCTTTATCCATTCATCTGACCACGGACATGTAGGTAGTTTCCAATTGTTGGCTATTGTAAATAATGCTGTAATAAACATTGAGCCTGCATATATCTCTGCACACTAGTGTTTTGTATCTTTTGGGTAAATACCTAGAAGTGGGATAGTGAGATCAGATGGGATTTCCATATTCAATATTTTGAAGAATCTCCATAATATTTTTTGTAAGGGTTGCACTAATTTGAATTCCCACTAAGAGTGCAAAAGGGTTCCCTCATCTCTGTATCCTCATTAATATTTAATTGCATTAGATGGTTTCCATTATTTAATAAAAAGTATTTCAGTTTGCATTTGCATGGTTATTAGAATTGAGTATCTTTGACATATTATTTGGCATTTAGCAACTCTTCCATGAACTGAATTTTCTTTTCTTCTTATCGATTTAAAAAAATTTTTTTTTATATTATAGATAGTAGGTTTCTACCTGTTTATGTAGCATATATTTCTTCCCTGTGTGTTGTTTGTGTCTATGTTATTTTTTACTCTACAGGCATTTAAGTACCTTAATCAAATATAAGCTGACTTCTGAGTTTTGTAAATTACTGAGGAAGACCTTTCTCATCCAAATATTATTTTTAAAAATCCTTACTCAGAAAGGAGTGACTTTTATATTGAGCTTTTTAATACATTAGAGGTTTATTTTATATGGTATGAAGTAGAAACTTTTATTCATTTATGAGTACTGCATCCAGAATTTTTATTAAATATACCACTATATTGCTTCTTCTAATTTAAAATGTCACATTGTCAAAAACTGAATTCCCACATATATGTTTGTTTCTGAACACATTTTGTTCTATCAAACTATTTCTATGCTAATGCTACCTATTTTTATCTAGTATGATGACATATTTTTCTATGACTTAGTAGGAAAAGTCTCTTCTTATTGACCATCTTTTTCAAAAAAGTTATAGGTTCTTCTATGCATTTTTCTTTTCCTGGTATACTCCTGAATCACGTGTAAATTTCCATGAACATCTTACTGGGGTCTTAAAAAGAACAGTATTCAATTTACTAAATTTATTTGGGATTTTTTTTTTTTTTTTTTACAGATAATGAGCCTTCTTAATTAAGAACTAATATCTTATTATTTATATCCTAAAATAAGACCAGTTTTTCATGTTTTTTTTGCAGGCTTCAAAATTTCTATAGTGAACTGATTGATGTATGTCCTGAGGGAATAGAGGTTGGGTACAGTCCACACACATCCCAAGATTCGGGGTTCACATTCCAAGTCCAGGTGGAACAACCAAGATGAACTACTAAATACAATAAATAAAGTACATCTTTCTTCTCTGTTCTGCTTGCTCTGCTCACCAAATGCTTGCATTTTCATTAAAACAAACAAATCAAAAAAACCTATTGATTGAAAACCTATTGATTGAAACCTGTGTAATCATCAAGTCTGCCATATATGAAATGAAGCTTTTAAGTCCAGGAGGGTGACAGAATGTGCCATCTAAAAATAGGCCACTTTTAAAAGTGACATTTGAAGAACAGCTGATGCAAGAAAGGCTCTGACCTGCTATTATGCCCGTGTTCCAGTGCAGGCAGAGAAATGGCCTGTTTAGTAGAAGGTCCAAGGAAATCATGAGAAGATACAAAAGGCAAGTACATTTTTTTCATTATGCTCACAGCAGGGGTCCCGATGGCCGTGGTTCAGGATGGCATGACTGGGAAGATTATGGAGCCACTGCTGGGGAGAGGGGCTCTTTTAAAGCGGGTAGCAGCAGAGGGAGGGTAGTAAATGGGCAGGAACAGCCAAGTGGACAAGAACAAAGAATATTCAACTAGGCAAGGACAACGGAATTCCAGGGCACATCCCTGGCATAGGGTAGAGTCGTTATCACCCCAGAAAGTCGATCTGTTACATTCAATTGACCAGCCACTTAGCCCACTTTCAAGGGTGGAACTGGGTTCATGATCTCACGCTATCCCATACATCCCTTTTTCTTCCAGAAAGTAGGACATGAAACTCCCATGTGACGGCTGCCATCCCTGCCAGGATGAAGGAAGCACTTCTACTACCAGAGACAGGGAGTGGAGGTTGACAGAATTCTGGACAGGCCTTGTCAAAATAGCTCTTCTTTGCTTTTCACCCCCATCTGTATATTAGTTACTTTTCTGGTATGAAAGCATTTGGGATTTTCCATTGCTCTGGCTCTTCATTTCCTTCTGAGGGATCCTGTGTCACATGAAAGTTACATTAAATACATGTAATATGTTTTTCTCCTGTCCATCTTTCTTGCGTCAGTTTAATTTTCAGGCCCACCTGGAGACTCCAGAAGCCTAGAGGTCAATTTTTGCCCCACTCCTTTATGTATATATATCCCCTACATTTACATTATTCATTTTAAAGTCTTTGCCCATCTCAGTAAATGAAATCACTCTGTGCCTTGTCGCAAATGCCAGACATGTTGATGTCAAATCTCTCATAGTCTGCATTTGATGCACAACCAAGAAATGGTTTTGATCCCCAAACATATCTGAAATCTTCTCGCTTCTGTGTATTTCTATTGCAATCACTGTAGACCAATCGGTCATCCTTATTAACTGATGTTTGTCACTTCAGACTAAAGCTGGGCAGCATATAACTCCCTCCCCAAACCAAATAAATGAGAGTGTCTTTCACATGATAGAAGCTAATTTCTCTTTTAGTAGTGGTTGAAACAAGGTAAGAGTTTATTCTGCACAGGTACTGAAGGTCGGGTTTTGACTCAAAACAAAACAAAGATGTTTTCTCTTATGTTAATCAATGACTTCCCTTTTATTAGGTGTCAATGCCCAGGAACTTAGGGGGTGGCTAGGTATTTCAGAAGGCTTTTTATGCATTAAATATTATCCATAACTTGAATAAACAACATGTCTAACTCATTTATTCTATGGTATAATAGATGTATTCAGTGATACATAGGTCTTTGTGGTGATTACATCCTTCACAAATATTTATGTGTATATATAGTATATATATTATATACATATACATTAAGATGAAGTTCTTACTATGTACATGTACTATGTTTGGCACTGAGAACAGAGCAGTGAGCAAATCAGGATAAGTCCCTGCCTTCTCAAGGTAAAGGTCACTAAATAAATAAAGAAGATAAGTGTTCTAAAGAAGAGAAATAATGCAGTAAGATGGAAAGTAACAGAGGAGGTAATTTTAGATAGGAAAATCAAGAAAGGCTTCTGTGAAGAGGTGACATTTGAGAACAGAATGAGTCAATAATGTTAACAAACTTGTTGGCAGGGGAGGAGGGGGAATGAACATTCTAGGAGTGGGAAAATAAGTAGAAAGGATTTGTTGTTTAAAAATATGACACAAGCAAGTTCGACTGGCGCATCATATGTAAGAAAAATGGAGTGAGATAAAATTGGAGATAGGAAAAGGCCAGACTATTTTGTTTGGATTTTATCCTGCTTTAAGTAAGCAGGGATGTGAGCTATTTAACAATTTAGAGAACTTGGCTACTATGTGAGGACTAGATTAGAGACCCAAAGGTGGAAAAGGGCAAGAGACAACAGCTATTAGGGAGGCGGGCATGCATGGCACACACTGGAGTAGTTTGCTGCCTTGTTTTTTCCTGAAACTGCTGAGGAGCTTAGACACAGCCCATCTAATTCCCCATTCTTTGTCTCATGAATGAGTGGTTCTATTAAAAATGTCTGTCTGCCTGAAATTAGTGAAGCACAGAAATAAATGCTTCTCTTCAGCTGAATGCAGTTTCCCCTGATGACAAAACAATCCCGACCATAATCACCCATCTGAGACATGTCAATCCTCTCTTTATAATTTAAGACAAAACCTAGATCTTAGGATTTAGGGTATGATCCTTACTGTAATATCTTGAATAAAATAATTTCGTTAATTGTTTGATATGCTTTCATATCTTTTTATAAGACAGGTGGTCTATCTTCTCTGGCCTTCCTCCTTTCTTAAAAAAGACAGGAGAGGCTGGAGCTCAGCAGCCTTCCTGAAACACAAGGCAGAATACATTTAAAATCAACCATGTAATATCAGACTGTGAAAAGGGCTAGAAGCGTAATAGAATATAATGAAATTATACAGCAAAAGATTAGTTGTAAGGCACTTGAGAGAATCTCAGGGAAGACTTTAGAGAGGGGATGATACTTTAGATAGGCCTTAAAATAATGAGAATTTTGATTGATGGATGTGAGGAAATGATAAGGATGATAGAATCCAAATTGAACTCAAGAGACTGTAACAAGAGATCAATAGAACAAAAGTAGGCAACTGTCTGAGTTTACGGAATGAAAGAAAAGGCAAATTAAAATTATTTATCAAGGAGTACCAAGGGTGCTGCAAAGGAAAGAACTGGAGACTCTGGAATCAATTAATGATTGCAATTTTAGCCACTTGAATCAGACATGAAATATTTAAGTGGATATATCCTAAAGACGGCTGTAAATACTGCTTGAGCTATTAGAGAGCAGAATATGCATTTTTGAAGTGGTGAGAACGATTTGATTTTCTGAAAAAAGGTTGAACTAAAAGAACTGAAGTTTAAAACCTGGAAACTCCAAGACCACTGAGGGGCAGGAGCAGGGAGAAGAGTTGTTACTGCCCAAAGGAATTAGCACGTGGGCTCACGTCTGTCCTGTCTCCTCCCATATGGTAACTGCTGGCAGCAACTCTGCCAGATTTTAATAGGTGTGCCAAGAAAACAGAGTTATAAAGCCTCAAGGTCTTTGAGACATTCTGGGTTTGGAGAAAAAGATCTTGACTTCTGTTCTTCACACGATGTAAAAGATGGACAATAACATGTTATAACATTCAAAGAGGGGTTGCTGACAAGGCGCAGAGTATTCAGAACTTGCTTCACTGCAGGAAACTTCTGAAAGAAGTTTCAGAGTCTTCAGAGTGCAGAGTCTTCTAAAAGCAAATTCTAGATATGCCGAACTCCTTCCGTCCAAGAAAGTGGTGGCAGAGGTGAAGGAGAGCCAGCTTCGTATCCTGGAGACAGCTACTTAACCTGTTACACCTCCTTCCTACCCCAAGGACCTTTGCAGGAAGCTTGAAGAAGCGGGCCTTGGATCTAGCAAACAGCGGCTGAGTTCAGGCATGCAATACTCGAGGCGGTTCAAGGACAGAAACAGCGAAGCAAAACCGGCGCTGGAGACACACGCCGGCAGATCGCGGCGGCCCGCCCCACCTGACGCGCGCGCACGCGCCGCGGCTCCCGGAAGTGGGCGGGGCCGTGCCGCGCGCTCCTACTTAAGCTCGCGCGCGCTGGCCGCCCAGGCTCCGCAGCCGAGTACCGAGTGTTCGATAGCCGCTCGTCCGCCGCCAGCGCTCGACTTGCCGGGGCGCCTCCCGCTTGAAGTAAGTGGGAGCGCAGCCGGCGCGCTGTCTGGGGCCGGGACTGGGAGTGCTTGGAGGGGACGGCGGTCCCTGCACCCCGAGTCCGGGTTGGAGACCCGGGCGCTGAAGCTAGCGGGGCAACCCCGGCCCCCGCCGCGTCCTTTGATCCGCCGGGAGTCGTCCTAACGTGGTGTTCTGATTTTTCTAACGCAGAGGCCAGCAGTCCGCTATGGAGCATGCCTTTACTCCGCTGGAGCCCCTGCTTCCCACGGGTACTGTACTGCCCCCCACCTTACAGACCAGGCCCGCCTCCCCCCAGCCTCAGGGTTAACTGGATTGCACTCCAGATCCAGAAAGTTTGCCATCGGCTGCTTTCCGAACTCTGAACCCAAGCATAGTACTCTGCGTCTCCCGTGCCTCAGTTTCCTCCTCTGAAAAAGGCTCAGTGTTAGTGTTTGCTGCCAAGCGTGGGGGCTCAGTGACAAGATGATCCCCACCTGAAGCAGACAGGGCTCGCTGGAGTGGTGGCATTAGGACCTGATCTCCTAGAACCGAGGGGTCAGGGATCCCCAAGGGGTCAGAGCCCTTGGGACTGCCTGTCTACTGTGCATTTTTAATTCATGGACGTGCCCAAGGTCATCCGATAAGAGATTCCTAAATGGCTGTGTGAAATACTTTAAAGTGTAACATTCACCAAAGAGTTTTTACTAGCAAGTTTCGAAGTCCTGTAATTCACATGGAACTAGATGGAAAATGAGCTTTCCTAAGGCTCATTGTTAGTTGCATTCATTCTCACGTGTAGTGATTTACCAGTTTCTTTGCGCTTCATAAATTTAAACCAGGCCTAGTTCTTTTTTTATTTTTAAGTTTCTAAAGTTGTTTGTTGTAAAAACACGAGTCCATGGGTTTTGTTTAGAGTGCTGAACTTCATCTGAAGTTATTCCACATCGTGGGGGTGTTAATGGTAACCTGTAAAAGGATAATGGGTAATGACATGGCCGCCTTTCCCTGTGGGCATTTACTGTGTGACGTTTATGCCTTTATACCTATCTTGCAGGTGAAAGAAAAGTCTTAGAAGTAGAATCACATGTTTGACTTGGTTAAGAGGCATTTAATAATTACCATCAACAGACTTCCGAAGTTAAGAGCGCTGGCAAACACGTTTTTCGCATCACACAGTTCTCTGTTACGCTGTAGTAGCAGCATCAACAGCCTCTCCAAGAGTTAACGCTTGGACCAGGTGAACTGTTACTTAAAACCCCAGTGCTTTGCTGTTAGAAGATTCCTAGTGTTTTCTAGATGGAAAGCCTATCTGACAGACATGGTGAGCTGGGGCGTGTTATAGATTGGATCAAGGTATTAGGATCTCTGGGTTTAAATCTCAGCTTTGCCACTTGCATTTCAGTTTCTTCCTGCGTAAAAGGAGAGGGTTATTGTGAGTATAAGTGAGTTGTGATCCAGGTGAAGCAATTAGCTTCCAGAACAGTACATTTTCCTGTGTAAATGTAAGGTTTCCAGCAAATAGGCAAGACAGGTCTCTTTGTCCTTCCTTCCGGCCCACATGAAAGGCTTAGTGAGAAGACCTTGGATCCCTGGAGCAGGTCACAGAGGGGAATTCTGTGTGCAATACACATACCAAAGCGAGATCTGGCCGTTGATTGAAATTCAGTAGACTTTATTTTAGTGGGATTTCATCAGACAAACATTGAATACTTATTTACAAAGAAGTGGATTTTCTATTAACCTCTGTGAATTTAGTAATTTATCTGTAATGCTTATTCAGATTTAGGACACTGGACAATCCAACCATTAAGTTGGTTCTTTTCAGATTGACTAATTGCTAGGTGGGCCAAAATACTTCTCTATTAGTGGTAATCATTAGCTCAGAGAAACAGATATTTTAAAACATAAATATCTTTTAAAACAAAATCTGTATTTTTTTTATTTGAAGCAAAGAGGTTAACCTAGAATGTGAAAGTTTTCTACAATCCTCTTTAAGAAATAACCGTTATTAACTGTTGATATATGTTCTAAATATTGATTTTGGTGCATGTACTTCAGTATATTATGACTAGTTTTATCCATAATGGATTAATCTTATACATTTTTGTAAGTTACTCCTCAGGGTCAGGGAAAATATGTACTTTATTTTTTACTGTAAACATTGTATGCACTCGCTCTTCAATAGAAATGTTTCTAAAGAAAAAAGTCCTGGTGCACCCTGGCGGTTTAATGGTTAAGTCCTCTACCTCCTGTGGAGCTCAGACCATGTACATCCCAAGAATTGAAGAGGGTGGAGATGTGGAGCAACCAAGATGAACAATTAAATAAAAGAAATGTTTTTTCCTCTCCATTCCTGCCTGCACCTTTCCTTAAAAAAAAAAGTCCATCCCGATTACCAGAGATTATCATTCTAAAACTTTGTGTTATTCTAGATTGTGTGTATATGTAGATAAATAAAATAGGACCTAGTTTAAGCTCTTTTCCACAGCTCTTTTTCACTTAGTACTTTGTTCCATATGTTTAAATATCTGACTTTTTTTTTTTTTTTTAAAGAAAGTTGCAGGTAGAAATGCAGGTGAGTAGGCCAGCAGGCAGGAAGAGAAGAGGAAGAAGCTCTTGTTCACCTTAGTTGCTCCCCTCTCCCCCCACCTGCCCCAGGTCTTGAACCTGGGACCTTAGGATGTTGCTTACAGGGTGTACTTGATCACTAGGCCACCAGGACACACCCCCAAGTTTTGTTTTTTAATGGACAGTTTAGATGCAAATGAATAGACATTTAGATTATTTCTGGTTTTTATTGTTACAATCTGCAGTATATAACTTTGATCATAATGTTTTTGCATAGGATAAATTTCTAGAAATGGAATTGCAGAATCAAAGGATTTGTTTGCATTTCTGTCAAGAGGAACTCAGAACTAGTTAGTGCTGAGCCTTTGAGATTAACCACGGTGGGGAGGTACAGATGTCATCCTTTCTGATTGGTCCTGATGGAGCGTCAAAAACGAAATATGGATTCCAGTAGTATGTTGAATTATGTATTATAGAACCCACCTAGGAACCACAGGGACTCAGAAGAAGGTGGTGAGGGCCACTTGGAATAGACCAAGAAATCATAGAATGGATAGACATCATTTAGGTCTCCAAAAATGCACTGGATTTAAATGGAGAGAGGTCTGTTCAGCCATCCAAGACAAGCAAGTTCTCCAGGCAGTGAGTGAAGAGAAGGGTCTCAGAGGTTGGAGAGTGGGTGAAATACTGGAAGAATGTGGTTGAGCAGTGAGGGTAAAACTGATTGTGGAGGAGAGAGAATTTCATGTTGGTTGGGAAATGGGAAGTGTTTGAAAGTTTGTGTCCTCCTTGCAACCCTCTATACCAAGTGCCTTTTACAGACTTTAAAGTTCCAAATGTCTCATCCATGTTATGGTTCTATATTGGTTGCCATCTTTAGATTTACGCCCTTCTCTTGGCTTGACGGTCTTCTAAGATCTAATTCCTAGATGCCTTTGCAGAATCCTTTATCATCTCTGTACCCAAGTCAACCTCACTCACCCACACCTGACTTCTGTGAGCATATGTTCCAGGTTCAGTACTTTTGCTTTTAGTACCTGCAAAATATATTACCTGGAAGGGTTTCTAACAGTCCTTAGAATTTTTAAGCTTTAGCCATTCTGGTGGGCGTGTAAAGGTTATCTCTGATTTTAATTTGCATTTCCCTATGGCAGAATGCCCATCATTGTTGGTATTTTGCATGTCTTTTGTGAAATGATTGTCTTTTGCCATATTTCTATTGGGATGTTTTTGCTTTTGTAAAAAAAAAATAATGTAGGTTTTTAGCTGAAATATAATAGACAGATGACATTAGTATTAAGTGTACAACATGGTGATTTGATATACGTGTATGCTGCAAAATGATGACCAAGCAGGAATTTTTCATTTATATATTCTGGATATAGTTCTAAGTCTTGATATTTCTCCAATGAAACAGGGAGAAGGATGCTTCCAGGGAGAGATTTTGTGAAGATTAAAAAATTTCTGTAAAACAGTTAACTCTGATATAGAGTAAGAATGCCAACATTTTAGTTGTTCTAAATTTTTTTTTTAATTAATAAAGACAAATATTTAACAGGTAAGGGAATACTATTGCTATTTTAACCTTTGTAAATATAGGTGCCTTTTCAAAATAGTCTGTAAATCTGAACTTTTTTACTTTGTTCTCTTTGTGATCATTTCATTTTTCAACATGAAGTTTTATATTCAGAACTACACATGTTTGGAACATCTTAAGAAATTGAATTGATTTATTTTAAACACATCATAGGTAAAATGTAAATAAAGAGTCAAGCCATCTTCAAACCATTATTCTATTCACATGTGATTATTTCATAAATTATGACAGAATAGTAACAAGTTTTAATTTGTGGTTTAATGAAAATACTGATGTTATTTGGAAATTTTCACAATCTAGCACAGAATACATTTATAAAAAGTTAGAAGATATAAACAAAAATGAAATGAAAATACCATAGTCCAATTTCTTTGACTCTTAGAGCCTGCCATTGTAATGTCTATGTATGTGTTCATTTGTGGTGTGTGTGTGTCCAGTTATTTGCTATGTATGAATATATAGTAGGCTTAAAAATTTTTTTTTTTTTTCAAGGAAAGGTGCAGGAAGGAATGAAGGTGAGCAGATCAGCAGGCAGGAAAGAGGAGAAAGAAGCATTTTCATTTATTTAGTTTTTAGTTCATCCTAACTGTTCCTCTGGCACTGGACTGTGAATCTGGTTCCCTGGGATGTATGTGGACTGCGCTCAGTTGTATGCCGCGGACCTAACCACTGCTCTAGTAGGTGCACCCAGTAGACGTTTTTAAACCTAAGTGAGAATATCTTGTAAGTTGCTTTATTCAATTCCTAACTCATCTTTTTTTTTTTTTTTTTTTTTTGCTTATAACATTTCTTGGTATCTAGTACTCAGCCATATTTATATTTTCCCATTCCCAAAATAACTTTTCCAGTTTCTTCTTCCAAACTGGGACCACCTGTGCATTAAATTGTCTTTTTAGGTACAATACCATTATCCCTCACCTTATCCTGTACCATTCAATACTGACATTTTAAATAAAGCTTGTGCATCTCTCTTGATCTGATGGAGTAAAAAATGCAGCAGTTTGATATGAAGCATCATTCACCTAAAGGCTTGAGTTAATAATTTTATTTTTCTCATATAATTTGATCATAAATTTTCACTTTTATCCTTCTGTATTTCTTTGCAAAAAGATTAGATACACTTAAATTTCAAAAAGTGTTCCTGAATTGAATTTAATGGCCATTTTAAGTAATATTGATACATAGTTGATCATGTCAATGTAATTATATTACAGATTTTTATAATGCTTAGCCTTTATACCCTAACACTGTATGCTAAGCATAATTCTAGTCCTATAGCAGAGTGAAACTCATGGGACGAGGTTTGGACCCAGAATACCCAGGATTGTGTTACAACCATTCTATTCACTGATTATGTTACCTAGGCATGTCTTTTAAAGTGTTAATTGCTTTGTGTAAAATTAGAAAATATCAAAACAGGGTTTTTGGACAAATTTAAGATAATAAAAGTATAAAAAGCATGTTTAAGAAGTAGTTTATGCAGATATAAAATGCTTTCCACTAGATGAATTTTAATAAACTGATTATTGAGTTTTGAAATCCCTGTATTTATCTTTCTAATCCTCAAAGGTGATAGCTACTTTATTTTAGTAAATGTGTTCAGTGCAGTTAAGTGAATAAATACTAAGGTAAGTCTAAGAGAACTAGTTCCTGAATTCTGTGTTTTTCTTTCATGCTCGTTGAACTTTATGATTCACAGATGTATGCAGTTCTAATAGTGGACATAGTATTTGGGTGCATCATGGTTATGTGGCAATGAATCTGGGGATGCCTTGTTTATTATTATAATACTCAGGCTATTATTTCTGGAAATGAATTTCCATTGAAATTGCCACATTGACTTGCCCTGGTGAAGTAGAGGTTGGGTCTACCGTCTCTTGCCAGGCATAGTCCAGGCATAACCCAAGAACCTGCGGTTGGGGGTGGGGGTACAACCAGGATGGACGACTCAATAAAAATGCCTCTTTCTCTTCTTCCTGCCTGCCTGCCTGCTCACCTCCATCCTGGCCTACACCTTTGCTTTAAAAAAGAAAGAAAATGCCAGATTAAGGTCACAAATGCAATGATAAAATTAGAAGATGGGTATTAGTGGCTAATTTGGGAATCCCTGGGAAATCTACAGAACAGCTCTGACTCCTTTGTAATGGCCAGTGTGTACCGTCTACATCAGTAGTTCTTTGCATTTTGCGGCATCAGGCAGACCTCCCAAGCAATGCGTGTGATGATGTGCGTAGATGCCAAACATGGTCCTGAAATCTGAACTCCCTTCTTTAACCTCTACTCAGCAACTCGTAGTAAAGGTGACATAAGCATAGAGTCATATGCATTTGCTTTTTTATTTTAAAGATAAAGAATGCTTTACTCTAGTAGAAACACCTTTCTTGGTCACATCTCCCAGCCGCTAAGCAATTCTTGTTAGAAATGTGTATTCTGAACTTTTCCAAGCATGTGCCGTCCAGGACAGGCCACATGAGTCTGTGAGCATCACTGAGGAGCTGAATGTATTAAGTGTGAAAACCACAACTCTGCTTATTATTGGACAGTTTTCAAATGTTTGGAATAACATTTTCATGTGGTAGGCCTGCTGGATGGTGTAAACAATCGAAATGTGTTTTCTTAACAGTTTTCACCTGAGAGGCCCCAAGATCAAGGAGCTTTTGGTTTTGGTTTCTTCTGAGGTCTTTCCTTGGCTGGAAGATGACTTCCTTCTCGCTGTGACTTTGCTCGTTGCTCTTTGGTCTGTTTTATCTGTGCTCTAATCTCTTAAAAGGGCACTAGTCCCAACCATATTTGACTTCATTTTACATTAATTGTCCCTTTAAAGCCTATCTCTAGTGCTGGAGGGTAGGATTTCAAGGTTAGGAATTATGGGGTATACTATTTGGCCCCAAACAAATTAGCTGTGACAATTTACTTTTCAGTTGTAACCGTTTCTTTAAGATGACTTAGTCTGTATTTTAGAATTCTCCTGATTAAATAAGGGAAGTTTTCATGCTATTCTAATAGAATATAGCCTGTGTTTGGGGCTGTTGAAGGAAAAGATCCCCCATTTAAGTTACTTCACAGGCTGGATGAATGAGCAAGTTAACGTTAGTAAGAGAAAGTCAAATTTAATAACATAGGTATAGAGAATTTGCATCTGAGGTGGTGGGGCAGACCGAAGATTTATGTCCTGAGCTGAGGCCTGGAAAGCGGATGTGGAATGCAGGGGGAGGGTCACCAGTGATTAAGAAATAGATTTCTTAGAGCTATTTACTGATAACTATCTTTTGGATTAAGACCATCCCAAACTACATTTCTCTAGAGATTTCAAACAGAACACCATTTCTGGATTAGTGAAGGGTGGAGACCTAGGGAGGGGTTGATGACATCTTTGATTAAGGAAAAGGCTAAAGGTTTAGGGGAGTTGGAGCTTCTCCTTTGCCTGAGGGGCTGTCTTCCACTGTCCTTGACTCTTTATGTCAGAGTGGGTCATGTACTGGAGACCAATTCTGAGAGAATTGGGGTGTTCTGTTTTAGCCCTTTCACTGGTCTGTGAATAAGAAAGTGTTTCGATCTTTTTTTCAGTTGCTTTCTATTACATGTACAATTTTCTGTTCATTCAATGCATCCTGAGTGTATATTACCCTCACTCCAGTAGATGCTATAGAAAAATAATTGACACTTTAAAAGTTATTCTATAAAATCTACTACAGTAGAAATGTAATTTTATATGTAATTAAAAAATTGCCAGTAGCCTCATTAAAAGGAAAGACAACAGTGAATTTAGTTTCATTTATTTGCCCTAATATATCTAAAATGTTATTTCAACATGAATCAGACTAAACAATTATTAATGCAGTCATTTACATTGTTGTACCGTCTTCAAACTCTAGTGTGTAGTTTGTACTTTAGCACATCACAATTCAGATACTAATTTTTTGTGATAAATGTTTTCAATATTTAGCTTATGATAATTATTTTCATTTATATTAGTAAGGAGCCACTTGTAGATTCAGACTTTTGGAATGAACTTCATAGACAGGGAATAGAATATTCCTGTTCCAAAGAAAGCCATTGGAAACAGGTATTATAGATACCTGGGACTAAAACCTGGGTTTTTCGCTATATAGTTTCCCTTAACATCATGACTTTGTTGTTTAAATGAAAGCTATACTTTCTTTCACAGTTGGAAAACATACAATTCTTTTTTTAAAGAATCGGATTTTTAGTGACGAACATATTGTATTATAGACATGCTGGTTTTAATGATGCACACCTGGAACCTCTGTCATATTTTAATTTAATAAAAGTTAAAACAAGTGAGAATAAAATTTTACCTGAAGCCATACTGGAAAACAAAAACCAAAAAACAAAAAAAACCCAAACTTCCAACTCTGAGATGATAAAGAAACCTCTGGGCAAAGCTGCTGCTGAAAGAGTGTGCTGTTTACATGATCTAGTGACAAAGTGGAGGATATTAGGATTTCAGGGGTTAATCTCCAAACTTTCTCTCTTGCCCAATTAGAAATCCATCCTGGGGAGTCTTCTAGTGTCTTGAATATTCAGACATTTTACTGCTTGACTACTCATGCTTTCCATGGTGTATTACTCATAATTATTGGAATCCTTCCTCTTTATTTTATTTTTTTCATTGTAGTAATTATTCCACACATTAAAATAATTTCCTATGTATAGGGTCCCCATTTCTTAGATATATATCAGCACACCCTGCCCTCCACCAAGTGTTCTTCCCCGTTGTCCAGTGGGCTCCGCCACCATTTGCACCCCCGCTCCCCTGCCCCATTGCCTTTTGGTCGCCTCACTTCTGTTGCAGGTGTTTCAGAGTTAGTTATTTTTCATCTGTTTCTTTGTGTTGTCTATTCAGATTCCACCTATCAGTGAGGTCAGCTGGTATTTTTCTTTCTTTTGACTTGTTTCACTTAGCATAATATAATACCCTCTCCTACCACTATGTTGATTCAAATGGCAGGGTTTCATCTCTTCTGAGGACGGCGTGGTATTCCGTTGTGTATTTGGACCACATCTTCTTAATCCAGTCATCTGATGTTGGGCGCTTAGGTAACTTCCCATTCTTAGCTATTGTGAATAGAACTGCAGTAAACATGGGGATGAGTACATCCCTGTGGATGGATGCTTTTCTGTCTTTTGGGGAGATGCCCAAAAGTGGAATGACAGGGTCATATGGCATTTCCATCTTCAGTTTTTTGAGATATCGCCGAACTATTTTTCATAGGGTTTGCACCAATCTGCACTCCCACTGACAGTGTAAAAGTGTTCCCTTTTCTCCAATTCCTCCCCAGCATTTGTTGTTTCTAGACTTTTGGATAATAGTTAGTCTTTCTGGTGTAAGGTGCTATCTCCTTGTTGTTTGCATTTGCATTTCCCTAAGAGCCAGCCAGTAGGAATCCTTCTTTTTAATTGCTTCAGTTGACTTCTAACTTCCCAAAAGTTGCTTCCTTAACTGCTTTGTGTGTGTAATATAGTTTAACTTTTCCTTATATTTTATTTGACTCATATGTCTTCATTTTTGTTGTTCTTTTAATTGGTTTCATTTTATTGGATGACAGAAATGTTTGGTTTATCCTCGTTTTTAATGACCCAATTTTTTTGCCTCAAGTAATAGCACATTAATTTTATAAGCCATTTCCCCCCCACCATCTAGAGCATCCTGTCCCTGTGTTTTAGGGTGTTCAGCCTCTAGCATCGTCCCCCAGCATAACCTACTAGCATTTTGATAGCTATATGCTCCTAGAAACCAAAGCTTCTGAAATGAGTTTAAAAATAGTCTTAATTTTTAAAAAAATTTTGGTGTAAGTTGTGACTTGGTAGTGTTACCCTATAGATGACACAATTGGAAATAGCAAGTGAGGCTGTGAGAGCAGTTTTAATATTCACAATGCTAAAATGTTAAGACTTTTCACACCAGGGGGGGAAAATGCTGTGGGTTTTGATACCTTAATACCAGATGTCTTTGAGGTTTTCTAGGAAAATGAGGTGTTTGTGCATTAACTTCCCATCAAATGAATCTTAGTAGTTCGGTTAAATCCATCAGCAGGAGTTATTCTTTGTAGGTAGCAAACAGATGCTCAGACAAATGAATTCCATCCTGAAGTTTTCCTGTGTTTTTATTACACCATTGTCTTCGAAGAGACTGAAGTACCATAGCAGAATAGTTTCTTTTGTTTTTGTGACTTGCAGAACATTTAAGCTTCTGATTTACCTTTGGTCCTGTGAAAGGTTGTGGCTTCTTGCCCAGCTGATGAGTTTTACCTTAAAGCCACTTTAAGTGGCTCACATCGAAAGGATATGGGGACTTAGTGGGAAGGCTTGTGGAAAGAATGCTTAAGCCAGTAAATCTATTTACATTGTTTCTCATTAAAAAACTAAATTAGTACTGAGGGGTGTGTGTGTGTGTGTGTGTATCTCAAAACTTCTATGAGTGGACTTATGGGCCTCAAGATCTGCACCTCTGCGATTTCAAGACCATATTACTAGAAGTCTTTCCAGAAAGTTTGTACCCAGTTACATGTCCATTTGCTGTTTGGTCGCCTGTCCATTTCAGCACATGTCCTTGCTGGTAATGCGTGTTCTTCAGGCCTTGAGGCAAACACTTAGGGACCCTAACTGTCCCTGCTCCCCCTGGGGTTGGGTTTCCGTTTTACTCTCATCAGAGCCAACTATAGTCTGAGTCCAGAAAACCTTCCCAAACTTGGAGATGAGCAAGAATGATTACAGGGTGTCCCTGCAGGCCAACATTGGGCTTGTCCAGTGGATCCTCCAGGGAATATCTACAGGGTGTGTACCTCTTACTCTCTGGATTAGGCTATTTGCCAACTCTAGGGGTAAAAGGTGATAGTGGTTCACAAATGATTCTTATTCATAACAGTAAACATTTTTGTCCATTCGAGATACAGTTAGTTTAAATTCCAGGTTTAAAGGAAAAGTTCACCCATTTTTATGAGGTTCTTCATGGCCAGAGGAGCAAACTGATTAACGTTAGGTGCCACGTTCATTAGCATGTTTATGGAGAATTTGCAAGGCGGTAAATTTTAAGGTAGCTGTGGCAGATCAGTGACATATACTGTACTGAGGCCTGGAAAAGAGGGGGTGTGGGGTGTTAGAGGAGATGGGGGGGCGGGCTAGGAAATAGGACATTTTTTAAATTTACCTGCAAATAGCCTTCTCTCTTTTAGATTAAGAACTTTCCAGACTGCATTCTTCTCGGAGACCTGGCAAAAAAGACCACTGATGCATTAAAACTTGTGGAGGCCAACGGAGTAGCTGGCCTTTTTCTTTGATTAAGGGCAGGGCTACAGGGTTAGAACTCCTTGACTGTGGGCTTGACCTCCATTGTCCTTGGCTTCTTCCTCTCAGAGTGGAGACTTTATTAAGAGACCAGTTCTGAGAAACTTGAAGGGTGTTCTGTTTGAGCCCCTTCACAGCTCTCAAAAAGAGATAGCCCCAGATAGTTTATTGCCTTGTGCCTCTGGGAGATTTCAACATTTCTTTCTGCATATGGTACTCAGTTTTTTTTTCATGGTGCCACTGGCCCAAAAGAAATAGTAGTTACTTCTTCTCAGGTCTCCACAGCCGAGTGGCGGTTTATGCACTGAACTACCCTGAGTGACCGGCCACACAATCTGAACAGTTCTTGAGGCAGATGCGGAAAGTATGGTGGGCTCTACCTCCTTGTCCCCAATAGCTATGACAGCTATGACGGCCCCTGCCTTCATTTCAAGTCTTCAGGCACTTTATTTAACTTAAGCAACATACCTTCCATCTTTACCATACTGGCCCCAAGGAAATACCACACAACTCAGTCCTCTAAAGAATTATGAACACCTGAAGTATGCAAGGCCTCTGAACAGAGAACAAAAGAGAAGGAAGCTGTATAACTCATGCATTTTAAGCCTGCTAGGCATTTCCTGGACCCACCTAGACAGAATACCCTTCTTGGAATCTGCTGACACCCAATTTAACTACTGATCTACTCTGCCCACTGAAAAGCCCGGGATCCTAGATTAGGGGCACAGCAGAGGGGTCCTGGCTTCCATGCTGATGCCCGGAGGTATAGAAGCAGTTGGTCTCCTGTGTCTGATCTCTGCAATAAGGCCTTGTGTGAGGAATGTTTTGGATTCCTCGAAGTTTCTATTTGCTCAGGTTCTAAGAACCCTGGGGTTGGTAACAGTCTTATAATAGATTCACCGTTTTTGCATCTGTTAGCAAATTTATTTCAGTAATCCTGTTCACCTCTATTCAAATATATGCTGGTATCCTCATCCATCAATGAGTTGAATAATAATTTTGGCATTTGTTAATTTTGTATTTATATGAATATCACATTTTCAAACTTTTGAAAAAGATTCTTTGGCACCAGTTAAATTCTAATTGTGATGGCCTGCTCTGGCAGAGTAACAGTTAGGTCAGCTGACTCTGGACGAGTACAGTCCACACACTTCCCAAAGACCTGGGTTCCTGTCCCAGCATGGGTGCTGGGGCAGAGGTGGTGGTGGCGCCGAAACCATGCTACTCAACCAGTGTGAACAACTAAATAAAAATAAACATGCTTCTTCTCCCTGCCTGCTTGTTCAACTTCATTCCTGCATGTACCTTTTTCCATACTCACCCCTCAAAAAAAAATGTAATTGTGTTTGTTAATATTAAGGGAAGGGGTCCGGTAGGTATTTCTAACTTCTTTTGAACTCAGTTCCCTTATCTGTAAGTGATCTATCACAAGTTGTCATAATTAAAAGTGAAAATGCATCTAGAAAAGCACAGTACAATCCTGCAGGAGAAATCTCCAAGGATGCAGGTGTCTCACACTGCATGAGAGATTTTAAATAGTTTTACTGGGGAAAACCTCTTTGCACCCCTCCTCTGCTCTCACTCTGCAGAGCCTGCCTAAGTCTGCTACAACTGAAGTGGGACCAGTCCTGGGGGTGGCTCTTTCCCCACCAGGGTGGTTTGCAAGTTTGCTGAAACCTCTCGATGGCCTGATAGTGAGGAACATCTAGTAGCTAGTTCCAGCCTGTTCTTGTATAGTTCACCCCGTCCAGTTGAGCTGGCTCCTGAGAGACTTCAGAATTGGAAGCCAGGGAGGTGGAATGAGCCTCCAGGGCAAGTGGGTAGCATCCTCCATAGCTTTGCACTTAGGCTGTAACTCATTTTATGTTTTTTCTGTGTGCTTGATCTCCATGTGCTGAATAATACTTCCTAATTATAGATGTGCTTTTCCCCTGAACCAGGATGTTGTGGTCAAGTCTAAAGACATCTTCGCCCCACCTTTAAAAAATTTAAACTACAACTGAAATTTGGAAATAGAATAGGATGCCTGTAGGACTGATGAGGTCTCCAAGGAATGACAGTGAAAAAAGCTGATTATGCCTTGTAGAAGGGAAAGGCTGGGAAGATTGACAGGAACCTCTGGAATACAGCAGGACTAGGGGAAGATGAGGCGATGATGGAAAATTCAGTGTCTGGTGCCTGTGGGGTTGTTTTTTTTTTTTTAAGGAAGGGTGCATGCTGGGATGAATGTAAGTAGGCAGACAGGAAAAGGGGGGTGGTGAAGAAACACTTTAAAAAAATTTGTTTTAGTTATACATCTTAGTTGTACCCCCTACCCTACAAGCCTCCCACTAACCACCCTGGATGCAAACTCAGGTCCTTGGGATGTCTGTGGACTGCACTTGGCTGGAGGTGGTGGACCCAACCTCTACTCCACTGGGGCGTACCAAGGCTTTAAAGTCATTTTCAAAACCAACCTAGTTTGGGAGTGGGCTTGGTGGACACTATGTTATTTTTGCTCCAACTTATAGAATAGTTAACTTTATTTTCTCTTGTCTTTCTTGATCCAAATTATTATCATCCTAGGAATTATAATCATTTGTGAAAATTCTCTTACCTAATTTTCAGCTCACTTGAATTAGTGTTATCTAATTCTAAATTGTATTCTAATTCTATCTAAAGCTGTTAGGATCATTCTTACTGATATTTAAAGAAAAAACAACAAACCATGTGAAGGAAACGCATGCGTAGGCCGCTCATACTAAGGTCATTCACAGCAAGGAGTGATTCAACCAGTGTGCATTGGACCGTGATGTGAGAAAACGGTGAAAGGATTATGCATACTATAGTATTGTCTACTTGAAATCGATCATAAAATCCCTTATTACTGTTGGAGATGAGTTATTGTATCCACTTGCCAGGTAAGAACAATATTTGAGATAAAATCTGACATTACACTTTTGCCCTTCAACTGTTTTTTTGAAGTGTAAATGGCTTGTGTTTAGTCAATCTTCTTGATATGAAATTGAATCACTTTTATGGCATCTCAGAGGTAGAGCTGCTGATGCAGCTGTTAACACACACAGAAGAACTACTCAGTTGAGACGAGAACACTTTAAAGATGGCTGCATTCTGTGAGGAATTTTCCACTCACTTGTACCCTGTTATTTAAACCATGTATGAGTTGCATAAGCCATACTCAACTCTTTTTTTTTTTTTATCTATTTGTTTGTCTACATCAGTATAAAGATGATTACAAATATTTGCTGAGTTTACTGCATTCAAAGAGGTATTCCAAGAGTTTTCCCTATATTGCATTGTTTATTCTCATAACCGTTCTTGAGAGGAATATGTTGTATTTCCATTTCAGAGATGAGAATACTGAGGTACACAGAGGTCACATGTCTTGTCCAAGGTCATATATCTCGTAAGCAGCAGCGTCATGGTTTAAACCCAGGTCTGAAAGGACCTGGATCTGACTGGAAGCCTAGGGTTTGACACTATGCATTACTGCTTTTGTATGTGTATACACACCATGTGCCTGATGTGACTTTGTTTCTCTCTTTTCAAGGCCTTCCCAACTCCTGTCTCTTTTCTCAGAAACCAACCACTTTATACTTGTTCTCATCCTGGTAAGTGAGAACTCCTTTGTCCTTAGTTGAGAAATGGGTTACAGTGAGGAATGCATTTGGTATAAGTGGTAGTGAAACTCATCTCACAGTAGGCTAAACAATTAGGAGTTTATTTTTCTTAAATGGTAGGAGGTCTGGAGATAGGTGGTCCAGTCGTTGAGTTCTAGTGACAGGGACAAGGGCCTGTTCTTTGCTCTCTCCCACCCTTCCTGTGTTGGCTGTTGATGGCTTGCCTCTGGCTTTATGGAGGCAGAAGATTCACACAGAAGGGAGAGAAAAGGATGGAAGGATTTTAAAAAGGGCAAACCAATCTGATTCATCCTTTCATATCAGAAAAGAAAAGGCTTTTCCAGATGATTCACATAATTGACTTTTGTTTTATGTCATATTGGTCAGGATTAGGTCACATGGCTGTTCCTAGAGACCAATCACATGGAATCACATATGACTGGTTTAGACTAGTGACAGCTAATTACTTGGAACTGGGATAGGGACCTACTACCAGCTATGTCTGTTGAAGCTGTGCCAACAAAAGGAGGTTCCTCGGGATGATTGCCAGGGAGACAGTTGACAAAGTTGAGCACAGGCTCACTTCCAGCAACAACAGCCCCACATTCAGGGTATGGGAGCCTTGAATTCTTGGTGTAATGGGATCCAAATGCTCCGGTTCTGGGTTCTACATTGGACTTGTCATCTTTCATCTCAGATGAAGAGACTCAGTTCCTGCCTGTTCTCTCTGGTTTGTTTTCTTTTACTTATTGAGGTAGAAATGACATCCTGGTTTCAGATGTACAACCTACGATTCTATGTTCTTGTATTGTGAAATTATCACGATAAACGTAAAGAGTTTAAAACGATTTTTTTCTGGCGATGATGAGAACTTTTAAGGTTTACTCTCAGCAGTTTTTATGTATGCAATGTGGTATTATTCACTTTAGTTACCAGACTCTACTTACATGCTGCTTTTTCTTAAAAGCCTTTTTACAGTACTCCCAGGAATCCTTTCTTTCGATCTGGGAGTTTGCCTGCTATTTGCTATCTACTTATTCCCAAAGCATCTCAAATGTGAGAGGCCTGTTGAACTCCAGTCTAGTGACCGAGACCTTGATATTTGCTAGCAGGTTTCTCAGATGCTAACTTTTGTCCCAAAGTATAAACAACATTAATCTTCAAACTTTTTTTTTTAATCCCCTCTCTCTACCCACAGCTACTCATCAGGATAGTTTGCTTAGTATGTATTAGTAGAATTTACTAGGTTGAACCTACTGTTGAACATGGTAGGTTCAAACCGTCCTAATGCTGTCGTTTCATTCATAGTGTTGCTAAGCACTGGCCAGGTGCTATTTTAGGACACGATGGGCTATAAGTATGTGCTAGCACATACAAAAATGACCATAGCATGCTACCAGTTTTTTGCCAACAGTAGACACGGAGATGCTTGATCAGTGAATGCTCAGGTGAACAGACAACAACTGGGCTGAGAAATCCTTGAGGGTGCCCCCCACCTCCAGGAAAAGAGACTGAATTATATTGATGGTCGCGGATTTAGCAAACATTGTATGGAACATCGTCATTCTAAGAATGATTTGTTATTTATCAGATATTCAAGTTGAAATGGGTTCCAGGCATTTTTGTTAAAAATGAGCTGGCAGTTCTACAGTCTGGTGACCTAAAAAGCAGTGATCAGTTCTCCATACCTAGAACATTCCAGTGGGTTCTGATAAGCAAGAAACTGAAACCTGGTCAAGCTGGAGCAAACGGAAGACCTTTACTTGGGGAGGACTGCAGCCCTCTAAACACAGGCCCCAGAAGCCCTAGATTGGTGTTCTGGGCTGCCCAGGCGTGGTGAGGCTTCCTCAGACTAGGGTGGGGAAATCCTCACTCTGGTCCACTATGCAAATTAGGCAGCACCAGTCAAGTTGTGATTGGTTCAGTAATATGTAAAGTAGGTTCAAGTTTGTTGAGCAGGGATCTATTGACTTTCCAATTGTGGGGGGTCTGGCGGGTTGGCTTTGTTACAGCTTCCCCAGATGGCTGTGCCTATGCCTGCTTAGACTTGCCCAGACATTGTGGATACCCCTGGGGTCCAACCCTCTCAATTGTTCTGGCTTCTCAGGCTCAGATGACTCCACTGTGTCTTTTAAATTTTTTTCTCAGAACATAATTTGATCCTCATATATATAGTATTTTTTAGTTTTTTTAGTGTTTGCTCTTTCTTTTGAAATCTGAGTTTTGATATTCGAGTTGTCAAGGACAAAGGTTTGACTGGTTCTAAAGTTTAGAAGAGGCAAGGGACTTGTGGTTAAAGAAGTAGGTCAAGGATCACGAGGCATTATCACTTTTTGAGGGGTACTGCAATTGATCTCTCCCCTTGTCTGAGTTCTTGGAGCTCACATGGGTTCTTTCTCATCTTTGTATCTGCTCTGCTAAATATTCTATGACATATATTTGGATGATGAGTTGGAGTGTTGAAGCTGACTTCTCAGGATGCTCAACCTGAAATCCTTGCTTGCATATACCATTATTCCTTTTCCAGTCCTTGCCCTGGTGTGAATCTAGCTAATTAGGTCCTAATAAGGACCAGCCTTTGGCTAAATTCAAGAGTTGGCAGTTGCCTTGCTCAGATGTTCAAAGGCACAGATGACCAGGAGTCCATCTGCATTTCAGTGAACTCTCCAGGTCAGAGTGTAGATTAAGGCAAATAGACTAGGGTGATGTAGGCTGGAACACAGCACATGCAAATAAGGCACAAGGGAAGTAGAGGATTCTCCCAATTGCTAAGCTGCTAAGCTCATTAAGTCCAAAAAATACTCGCATACACACACTGCCACCTGTGTCCACAGTTGACCCAGGAAATGACACCGTGCTGGTTCTGGGCTTTATGGTCCTGTCCCTGGGCCTTAACAGCATGTGCTCCAGAGTTTGTTATTCTAGCTTCCAATTTCCCCTTATCTTCTCCCACACCTCATTCAG
Organism: Solenodon paradoxus; assembly: GCA_004363575.1. NCBI lineage: Eukaryota > Metazoa > Chordata > Mammalia > Eulipotyphla > Solenodontidae > Solenodon > Solenodon paradoxus. The sequence continues at coordinate 78,345 of RJWH01001827.1, forward strand.
TTTGGTGATTTCCAGTTTTTAGAGAGCAGTCTTATTTACTTATTTATCCTTTTCCAGCATTTTGAGATGTTTATAATAACCGGTTTATGTATAAGCCCAGTCTCCTATCTATGTCTTGTCAGGTATCCTGTACATATTTAAACCTTTTGTAGAGAACTCATTTTTTTAGTTGTGTTGTGTACATTACCCACCAATTAAATGGCTTAAGACAATAATGACTGACTTTTCCTCACGATGTTGCCAATCCAGGCTGGAACGGGGGTGTTGTTCTGTTCCAGTTGCACCCTGAGTATGTGTGAACGAGAGCGAAACCGTGTTTGTAAAACTATGCTGTAGAGCAAAGCAAAACAATATCTGAATGTAAACAGTGGAACAGTTGTGAAATTTAAGAAGAAAAACAAACCATATCACAGAATAAACAGGCAGCCTTTAACAGAACAAACTGTTGTAAAGTGGCAGCAGGCTCAAAACAGTACATCTGGGAGTTGATGGGACTCCTGGGTAGGTGGCTGCTGCCGCAGCCCGCCAGCAAGAACGCCAAAGCAGAGCCATTGCAAGAATCTCCAAGTCTTGACCAGCACACCTGGCAGATAGGCTTTGCATGGATCACTGTAGCATCTCAGGACCTTTGGTGGTAGCAGGTTTCCTCTGACAAGTGGGAGGAGCTGAGAGATCCATATGCTCCCCTTTCAAGCCTTCAAGCCCAAGAGCTCATCCCCTGTGCTGTCAGCTCTGCCCTCCTCAGTGCAGAACCGGCAGGGTGTCACTGAGAGCCTCCTGGGCTGACTGTGGACATAGGTGATAGTGTCATGTATGTGAGCATTGTTGGTATTTACTAATAAGCTTAGCAGAAAGGGAGAATCCTCTACCTCCCTTGTGCCTTATTTGCATGTGCTGTGTTCCAGGCCACATCACCCTAGTCTATTTGCCTTCCCCTACACTCTGACCTGGAGAGTTCACTGAAATGCAGATGGACTCCTGGTCATCTGTACCTTTGAACTTCTGAGCAAGGTGACTTCCCACCCCTGCTTGAGACAAATTGCTACCTGTTGGGGCTGTAATGCCCAAGATAGCTTCTTCATTTACAAGTGAGGTACCTTTTTTTGGAATGACTGGTTGGATGTCTCATTTCTCAGGTTCTCTCAGCGTGGGACCTGCACCTCTTTAACTAAGGACTCCCCATATGGAGATACAGATAAAGCCTTTGTTTCTTAATGTTGCTTTACCCAAAGCAATCACGCAACTGAAGTTTGGAGTCAGGTGCACTAGGCTTAAATATCCAGGGTGGTGTTTAAGGGAACCATTTGTGTAACTGTTTTACCAGCACTTTGTGTCTAATCTCATGCAATCAGTTATGTGGAGGGGTACACTTTAATCCATCTTGTTTTGTAAACAGTGAATTTCACTATCTTTAAAATTGGAACAACATTTTTAAACTTCATTTTGAGGTAATAGTAGATTTACCCCCCAAAATTCCCCAAATAGAATTCCCTTGTGCTTTTGCCCAGCTTCCACTAAATGCTCACATATATTGCATTAACCACAAACTAAATATTAATCTTGGTTTAATATTACTTATTAAACGATATACTATTTGGTTTCTACCAGTTTCTCCATTTTTCCATTTGGAATTGAATTCAGCCTTCCACAATGCATTCAGCTGTCAGGTGTCCATCTTTGCAAGTCTTTTATGGCCTGGGAACTTCTCAAGACCAGGGATCAGTTATTTTGTGGAATGCCCCTTAATTTACACTTGCGCTACTTTCTCATGGTTTGGGGTAGGTCATGCATCTTTTTTGGGAAGCATGGCAAAAATGAGGTCTCCTCAGGCCTCCTACCAGGGGCTCCTGGTGTTGCCCTATCTTATTACAGGTGCTCTTAATATTGTTTACAATTTATTAAGGCAGCTCCTCCAGGTGTTTCCACAATACAGTTACTATTTTCCCTTTGCAACTAATTGCCTTAGATCGTTATGTTATTTTGAAATTACACAGACATCTTGTTTTTGCTCAGATATTGGCTCACTGTTTTTGGACTCATGGGTGAAATTTTGTTCCCAGCAGTTATTACTGCATTTTAATTTAATTAATTTTATTTAATACGTTTCCTTTCTTCTTTCAAGCTTTCTTCCAGTGCGGTGGTGATCTTCAAGGGGTTCATTTTTGAGAAATAAGGGAAATCCAAGAGTCTCTTACGCAGATTCAAAAATATTAATTAGTAATATATCTATGTAGACATCTAGATATGTAGATAAATATCGAGAACTCCCATATCAATTCTTAAAATCACTTGTGATTGAAATTGCCCCTTTGTCAGCACAACCAGTGGCTCCATTTTAGCCCTAGTTTTTTTAGAGTATTTTATAGACAGGTTTTTAATGTAGAATTTTATTCATAAATTACTTACCCCAATATGTTCGCTTTGCTTTTGAAATACTAGACTGTGCTTAAAAACTGGAAACCCAATCCCAAATAATTACCTAACAGTCACCAATATCAGATTGCATGGTAATTATATGCTAAATGCTTTATCCAGCCATAGAATGACATAAGGGTAGGGACTGTGGGTTTGAACATATTATAAATTGTCAGAGGCAGATACTGTGAATTTGAAGACAGTTTTGGGCTTGGTGCATAGTTGAGGATAAGCTATTTGACTTGGTTTCATAAAAAACCTTAATGAAGAATGGTTGGTCCCAGGGAGTGTCAGATTTATAAACTTTGTTAAAAAAAAAAAAAAAAAAGTATTGTTCTGATTAGCTCTAATTAACAATAACTTTACATTTCGGTAGACAGCTGTGCCCAAAGTACATTATTTGTAGTTTCAAACGTGGAATATATTTTCTCATGCAAATGAAGTTATAATGTTGGTTAAGGTCTCAGACTAGCCTATAAAAACCCATTTAATGCATAATGTAGCAAAATTATGATGCTTGTGGTAATTAGATGTTACTCCTTGCTTCTGAAATTCTGCCAGGAAGCATGAGCTGAGGACTCCAGCAGTGGGCGTGGAAGCTGGTTTCAAGATAGTGTGGGGAGGTCCCCAGCTGGGCAGCTCAGGCCTAAGTGAGGATTTGCATTCGTGGACCTAAATCCTGTTGATGAGTAGAGAGAGCCTTCTTTCTCCATTCCAACTCATTTTTCTTCTGTGGGCTTCAGTTTTTGTATTAAAGTTCTACCTGCCCAATAAATCTTAGGCTGCATTGCTGTATTTGACTTTTTTTTTCCTCCCTTCACATCATTGTACATGAGCTCTTGTAACTTTCAGTTGTGAAAGCTAATTACAATGTGCGAGTGAATTCTGTTGCTCTCCAAGAAGCTAGACTCTATTGAAAGCTTTTTTCTTTGAAAATTGCTTTAATTTCTTTTATCTTTGTTCCATATCTTAAACTTAAGCTTTTAGAATAAGAACTAATTTTCCGAAGAGCTGTTCTTCTTTCCCTAATGTCAGAATCCCATAGTGAGAGCAGCCTACATTTTCACTGAAGATTGAAAAGTAATTCTTTTCCCTTTTTAATGACAACTCTGTCAAACTCGTGGTGGAATGATCCTTGTGGGCTGTAACTATTACTACCCTACACGTGTGGTACTGGGTGTATTCAGTCTTGATGTAACCTGAAATCTAAGCACTGATCTGATAGTTTCCATATGCTCAGGTTTAAAGTTTATTATATTTTTGAGAGTTCCCATGTAAAGTTTCTAAGGGGAAGACAGAATAAGCTGAGATACTCCAAAATGAAAGGCTTCTGTTCTGATCTTTTGGACTTTCTTCCAAAGTAGTAAACTTTCAGATTTCCTCTTCCTTTTTCCCTTAAGCTTTCCTCTCCCTAAGACCATTTTGATGACATTCTGGGTAGTCCATGAGAGTACAAGATTTCTTTGCTATGAGAAATAAGTGTCTTGGGATGTTAAATGTTAGAAAGGACACTTTGGCTTGGTTCACCAGTGAGCTGATCGCCACAGTTGTTTTCTGGCTTATCCTGTCTGTAACTTCTGGCGAGGTTGTGGATGACATGACATCATTTGCTAATTGAAATGGTCATCTAAATTCAGGTTTCACATTTCTGTTGTCTAGATTTTGCCGCACGCATCTTTATTCTCGTTGGGGAGATACTTGTCTGTTGTTCATCTCCACTTGTACAATGCTCTGGACTGTTCCTGAGGTCTTCAATCATAGTCTCATTGCTTCTTGGAGAAACTGTAGAGGCATACTGGGTGGGTGATTGGATGGATGATGCTCGCTTTCGAGAGGAGCCAGTGCCCTGGTCCTCCTGCAGGGCACACTGTAGGAGGAAGGCACACAGTGACTTGGTCACAGGAAGTCCTTTGGACTTCTGGAGAACTTGGCTGTGGATGGCGGAAAAATCAGCTTTGTTTCCTCTGATAAAAAGGTAATGAGGATGAAAAATAAGATAAAGTGTATCATTTAAGCGTGGTTATTAAGGGATTCGGACTCTGGTCTGAATTGATGGCAGGTCACTCGGGGCTTCTGTGCTTGCATGGGAGGAGGTAGCTGACATGTTGAAGATTTTTTTATAATATGAAAAGCACAGGGCTTTTCATTTGATACTATTGTGGAGACAGCAGGCTATCTTGGTATTAATCACTGAACTTTTGAACAAACCTGTAGAACAATAAAAGAATGAAAAGTGACAATATTTTTTAAAAATTGTACTACTAAAAAAAATGCTATCACGGCCTCTGAAATTGTATGCCAAGGTATACTGTTAAAAGACTTGATGTGCCCTGGTGGTTTAGCGTTTAAGTCTGCTGCCTCTAACCACAAGCCACGTGTATCCTACGGACCTAGGTTTGCGTCCTGGGGCCAGTGGGAACAACCCAGGTGAACAACTAAGTAAAGTAATGAAATGCTTTTCCTTCCCTCTCCTCTTGCCTGTCTGCTCACCTTCATTCCTGTCTGCACCTTTCCTTTAAAAGAAAAAAAAAATTGCAGAAGTCTTGTATGTAAGGGCTGGAGTTATTTTAGGGACTTCAGGATTCAAAAATCATCTTTTTTTATAGTGTGAAACTTTATGATACTATATGGGGGGGGAATTTCATTACTACTGCAGGGTACATGTAGAGAAATGAGTATAATTTGCTATGAAAATATTTTTATTTGGACCTCCAGTGATATTTATATATATATATTTATATATATATATTTGCTTGGAATCCATTTTAAACTTAGTTACACATTTAATTCAGAAACATAGAACTTAAACTTAAATTGAAGAAGGATAAATTATTTTAATAGAATATCATAACCGTAAGAGTAAATACTAGCTAACCATTTTTCTTTTATAGTCTGTTTTCATTACTATAAAATTTCACTTTAAAAAGAACCCTGCATAAATGTAATTGGTTGTTTATTAACAAGTCCAGAAGCATGAACTTGCTCAGTTTGTTGAGGAAATGGAATCTGTGTCGTTACCCATTTCTTGAATTTTATGATGTTAAATTGGGATAATGGCCATTTAGTTTGCACAAACACATAGACTTTGGGAATTACTTTAGGATATCTCCTTTTATATTGTTAAAATTGAAAAATCTTATTCTTGAAAAATGAACTTTTAAATTTTAAAGTCTTTCTAAAATTTTATTAGGCAGAATGGAGGAGGCCCTATGTTGTATTATGTCATATTACAATTTGCATAATGCTGATTGGTAGAGATTGGAGGTAAAATGTAAATTGGGTTTGCAATCAGAAAGACTGGCACAACTTAGCAATTTTTTTCTCCCTTTATTTAGAAATATATTATGACCTGTTAAAATGTGGCAAAGGCAGACTGTTAGTGTATGTGAATTTGCCATGAAGGGAGAATAATGTTTTTAAAGTCTCATATTGGATGGTTATTTTGTAATATAAATGTTGTGAAATTAATCCTCTGCTGTTCTATTTTGAAGAGTTGAGTATATTTGTCTATATGTCCAAATTCAACTGCAAGCAAGTAATTTGATACCTTTCTGGAAAGATAAAAAGTGATGAAGGCACTTTTACTTAGTTCCAGGTAACTTTAGTACTGGCAAATGAGCTGTTTGTGAAAACAGCGTGAAATGAAATTCAGAACAGCTGTCTAATTTATCAGCAAGAACAAACTGCTTGTGTTGTGACGCTGTCATTACTCTGGGCAGCCATTATTGGCCCGTTCTACCTGCTGCTGTTTGCTCAGAACTGGAGAAAGTTTCCAGTCTTTTTCAACAAGCCAGATGAACCTCTTGCTTTTCTTTTAAGTGTTCTCTAATTGATTTTTGAATTTATATCCACTCCCTATTTAAAACCAGACTTTTTAGTGAGACAAACTGACGAGAGTGGTCTTTGGCCTGATGAGCGTTCACATTGAGTGCACCCGTGAATGTCACCAGCACCTACATTGTTTTGCTGTTTCTCTAGAGTGCATGGTGGAGGCCGCCATCTAACGCTAGCGTTCATGGAGATGAGATCCCTTGACATTATTTCTACGCTAATATAGTTATCAAAATATTAAACATTATTTGCTTTTCTGAAGGTACTTGGTAAAAAATGTTACCTCCCAGGAAATCGCACTGTTGGCTAAACACACCGGTGATTCCTTGGTGATACTGGAACGTTAATATAACTCATCTGTACTTGTTTCTGCTTCTCCATGCTATGTGGCCTTCAGGTGGAAGAAGCCCTGTATGAAAGTCTGTGCCGGGTTCTGTGCCACTGCTGAAGGGTGCAATCATGAACAGGCACGTCGGGCTCCCTGACCACGAGAGAAGTGAAGGACTCCATCAGCTTGAAAGTTGCCACAGTGCAGTTATGTGCTGGCGTGTTTGGCAGAGTGATAGCATGGAGGGGCTAATCACTGCCTCAGAGCACAAAATCCTGGCAGCCATTGTGGCTATTAGTAATGCTGCTGTGTATTTGCAGCTCTAAAGAGACCAATGACCTGTCCTCAGAAACTTCCAGAGACATTTAAATGTGGAGTCTTAGTCTGAAGGTGTTTGAAAAATTGAACCATTGTTTGAAGACCTGGTTGGTTTTCATAGAACATTTTTATCTATGTCTGGAATAATCTGACCAAAAATTTCCAAATATGGCTGTGTGTCGGGCTGTCCATCCTGTTCTCTCTTTCTACATATAAGTGTGCGTCTCCGTATCGTTTCAACAACAGGGAAGTAAGGGATGCTTTAGAGAGAGAAGATGAAGGTAAGCCGGTATAATGTGTCTAGGACCTCTTTTAGCATCGCCCAACTCCATTCCCTTTAGTCATGGGTTGATAGGAATTCAGCGACTGCTGTGAACACTGACTGTGGCCAGGTCCTGTGTGGTGTCCCAGGCTTGCCGTCAGGTACATAGTCACACTGGGCCTCTGGAATAGAATCATCCCAGCCCAGCAGTCACAGCGCAGTATGCCAACTTTTCTAAATTTAAGTATGCCACGGTGGTATGAAAACACGTAAAAGGGCCTGGTCATTAAATGGCTTGTATCTCGAGCACAGTGGTCATTAATAGATATTTTCATATTGTGAGGATATTTGCTGCATGACTGGAAGGTGTCGTTGTGGAGAGTGTCATGGTTGAAGATATCGGTAGGGCTGAATTTACATAAAAAGTGGTGATTGGTCTGTCCCTGACGATGAACTAATGGTGGGAACAAGCCTATAATGAAAATTTTTCTTTTTGACCACCATGTGTTGTTGTTTTAAGATGAATAACCAAATTGTTGTAAGCAGTCAGGCCACATTTGTCTCCTTGGCTTTGGTTTAAACCAATGGTCTGACCAAAGATGCTAGAGTTTACTCAGCAGTTAAATGCTGAGCACCTGCAGTGTGCCCCCAACCGTGTCAAGCACTGGAGATGCATTGGCACTTGTGGAATTCTGTTTAACTGGAGGAGAATAAGCAATCACAGCATATAAATATAGTAGAACGTATGACCGAGGGTAGTAAATGTGGGGAAACATGGCTAAGGTTAAGGTCGGAAGTGTGTGTGTGACAGGAGGCTCGGATGGTGCAAAGTTAGGAGGGGACACAGTCTACATGATGGTGTATTTTTTAAACCAGTTGGCAAGTTCAGGGGTCCTCGGTAATTTTCAGTGATTCACTCATTTGTGAGAACAAACAGGACTCACGAAAGCTCTTAGACTCACGGCTATAGTTTATTACAACTAAAGGACACAGATTAAAAGCAGCCAAGGGAAGTGTCGTCAGGGCATGATGCAGGAAAGTTTCAGTGGTCCTTCCCCATGAAGTTTTCCATGGCATCCGTATGTGAAGTTTTTGACATCGGTATGTAACAGTAGGCACAGTGCCGCCAGGCAGCAGAGCTCACCCACGCGCTCGTGCAGAGTTCTTCCTGGGACTCTCTCATGTAGGCATGGGTGATTGATCATACAGCTGATCTCAGCCTCTTGCTCCTCCTGAGGGTGAACTGACCCCAAGTTCCTAACCTAAATCGCACTGTTACACTGTATCCTGTATGATCAAGTTTCTCTGGTAAACAGAGACTCTTACCAGACTTTACAATCCAGGTCTTCAGAGATTATCTCCCAAAAGCTGAAGGTGAAGGCCACGTCTCTTTGGGCACAGTTAAATTCTTTTCCACACAGCTGGTGGCGTCCGGCCGCAAGAGCACCTTGAGGAGATGAGTAAGTCAGTCATGAAGACGGTTGTGGAAATAGTATTCGAGGCAGAGAGTCAGTGAACAGCTCTGTGATGGGAGGTGTGCCTGACATGTTCAAGGAATAGCAGAGTATGGCTGGAGCAAAAAATGGGGGGTGTAATTGTAAGGGTTGAAGGAACAGGTAATGGAGACTGGATTGTATAGACCTTGTTATGTCTTTTCTCTAGAGTGAAATGGAGGCCCAGTGGTGGCATTTGGACAGTGGATTCGTAAGATCTAATTTAATCATTAGTCAGATGTTCTTTGTTGATAATGGATGCAGGAGAAATAAGGTGAAATCCAGGTACAAGTAAGGAGGGTATGGCCATATTCCAGGTGGAGGGTTCCAGTGACTGGAATCCGGCAGCAGTAATTGTGTGGGTAGTGATAGGAATAATGTTGGTAGGACTCTGGGTGTTTTTTTTTCTAAGTAGAGTTAGTAAGATTTGTTGGATTGATTGGAAGTATGAAAGAAAGAAATGAATCAGGTGACTGAGCTTTTCTGTCTTCTGAGTGAGAACGACCGAATTGCTGTTGACTGAGAAAGGAAATCTTGCAGGTGGTAAGATCATTTTGGTTTCGGACAATTTGAGACGTCTAACATACATACATATGGATTGGTTGACCTTGCAGTTTTGGAGTTCAGAAGAGATTAGGGCTGGCAGTACTTGGTAATACATATTTGGCGAAACATGTTTGGTAATTGACAGCACGTAGTTGGTGATTAAAATGTGACACTGGATGAGATCAACAAAAGAGTCAAGATAAGTAGAGACAAGATGACCAAGGGTTGATCCCTGGCATTGAGAGATGGGGGAGGAGGAGGAACCAGCAAATGAGACGGTGAAGGCAGGAGCCAGAGGAAAGCTAGGGTGTGCAGTGTCTTGGATACAGGTAAAGAATGACTTCCAGGAAAGAGCTCACAGTCAACTCAGTGACATCCTGCTCTTGAGGATAAGTCCTTTAAGGACCGAGAATTGACTGGATTCCTTAGTGAGCTAAATCATTGCTGACTGTGGTGTGGACATTTTTATTGGGTGGGAGGAAAGCCTGATTGTAGTGGGTTTAAAGAAAATGTGATACTAAGTTTTGGGGAAATAATGAAAATAGACTTCCCCAAATCAATCTGTGTATGTATATGTGCGTGTGTGTATGTATGTATATATGACATATATATATATATATATATGTCTACATATGTACGACATAGATATATGTCTGTATGTATGTATCTGTATCTGTATGTCTGTCTCTGTTGATGGAGGCATTTTGCTGTAAGAGGGAAATGGAGAAGTAGCTGAGGAAGAATTAGGGTGTGTGTGGTAAAGCCTGGAGAGTTCGCAACATAACATGCTGATCAGAATGTGCCAAGGAAGGAATACTTGTTGGGTAGAAGGAAGGAGGAAGGGCCTACAGAAATAATGGGACTGGTAATGAGACCTAGTATTCGGGGATGGAACCTAGGGCAGGAGGTCTGGCCAGGCCTGTAAAGTGAGGAATTTCTGAATATCTGAGAAGCTCTAAGTAGGTGAATGTGCTGTGTGATTTTGTGGCTATTTTCAGACTGATTTGGTGTCATCACTGAAGAAGGTGCAAGGTGGGTTTTTTGTTTTTTGTTTTGGATCTTATAGGTTCTTGGAAAGCTAAGTTTTCTTAGTTTTTGCAAGGTTTCCAGGTGAGAGTGAGAATAGGGAAAGAGGTGTGAGGGGATAGAGGAGGTTAAATAGTCTAAAATTAGGACTAGAGTGTAGACCGCTGTGGACCTGGGTCCTACGTGCTTCGGATTTGAACACCTCGGTCCTTGAGAAACACTTCGGCCCTTTAATACTTTCTCATTTGGGTTGAGGCTGGTGACTTTAATCAGTCTCCGAATAATTTAATCTCCATGTCTAATTCAAATGTATTTTAAATGCCCCCAGGCTCTGTAGCTCTGTTGTTGTGAAAATTGGCAGGAAGATTTTTCAGTCAGCATCCTTCCAAGTACTTAGTCTCCAAACTGTGCAGTGCTGGAAAGTGTGGGCGTGGGGGGCTTTGGAGTGGACTCCCCATTGTTTTGTGATTTCTGTCCTGCGATCTTCACTTTTCTCATCTTAAGCACAGGAAATGGAAAGAGTACTACCCATCGAGTTGAGTATTAAATAGATATTTAGAGCAGGAAGGGCCCATTAATGCTCCTTGCGGGTAGAGATCGCCCCACGTATCTTCTGCCCCCAGTGCAGTGCGGCCTGTGCCTTATCACATTTCCCCGGTGGGATCTGGGACCGCTTCGGGGTCCGATTCTTCCTGTGGGGTTATCTACAGTATGTAGTTTATCTACAGTATATAGAAATGGACTATAATCGCTCTCTATTTACCTTAAACTGAGAACCTCTTCTAAACAGATGATTTATCAGTTCTGAAGAACTCAGAATACATACTTTGAGAAAATGACATTCTGGGAGGTGTTCATTTACTCTGACAGTTTGTTTACTGTGCTTGCACCCTAGCCACACTCAGAACTAGTAACGGCTTCAAATTGCGGTGCACAAAATGCTGTTTTACTGAGAACAGATGCAATCTGCTCTTTAAAGGGAGACTTTGTCAGTCAGTTCTTTGTAACTGAGTTTCAGCAAACCACGGGGCTATGCCTTGGAGCAAATAGAAGACTCCTAGGAAAGCCTGGGAGCCAAGGAATATGGGGTCTGATGTGGGATCTGTTGATTCATAGGCACTTAGTGACGATCGGCCAAGTACTAAGCCCCTGTGATGTGTGCCAGGGAAGCAGAAAGGAAAAAGAGACCAGGTTTTTTCCCTTGAGGTGTGGAATAGAGAAGGTGTAGAGTTTTAGTTTTATGGGAACCAAGTGTGGTCCTCTCTCTCCCCTTTTTTAAATCCATGAAGCCAGAGGTACTGAAATTCAGCTTCTTACCCTCTGGTGATTATGACAAAATGAGCTGCATGTAACTCGTTAAGTATAGAATCACTATACTTAACCAATGTTGAATCAGTTGATTGTACAGCGGTGACCAAATAATCACATTGTCAAGTTATAGAACATTTTATAAACTTAGGAATTTCATTTTGTTGGGGGTGGTGGCCTATTAAGAACATTCCATGTGTCGCCAAACAGGCTTTCATTTTTGAGCTTTTCTTAACCATTATTTTATGCATATTTTACATAGACCTTGTTGGTCATGGAGAGTTTCTTGCATATGCTTTAAAAAAACATTGTCACTATATATAACCGCCTTTTCAAGACTATCATTTCATTTTTGACAAAGATGATCTAAAATTTCAAAGGTTGATTTTTGTGTTTTGTACTTGTTTGAAAGTGAATTTTACTATTGTTGTAAGGAAATTGGGGAGTACTTGAATCAAGTTATATATATATTTATAGAGTGAATATAATCTGTAAAATAGCTGCAAAATGGTTTCTTGAATAGTGTGTCATTTCATATGACAAAGTGCTAAAATAAGATGGCCATTTAATACTTGGTGGCGATGAGTAATAATAAACTCAGTGAAATAAAAAATTAAATATTAACTGATTTAATGATTACTAGGAAAATTGAATAAAAGTTATACTGGAGTAGAATCCAGTGCTATAATATTTAACTGCTGCTTGACTAGACCGACCCTAAATAGGAAAAAAAAAGTTTACTCAGAAAGGTGGTATCAAGTTATAGGCAAGAATTTTGATTTCAGTGTAAGGCTGTTTTTTGTTTTTGTTTCGTGTGTTTGTGTGTCAAATATATTCTTTTGTTTTTTACTTGTTTTAAATATTTTGTTGCTGTAACGTTGTTTTACAAATGAAAAATAAACTTGTGTATAGTTCCCCAGATGTGCAGTTTCCCGGTTCCTCAGATGTATGTCCACACACCCTGCCCTCCACCACATCACCTCTAGTTCTTCATTTTCCAGTGGAACCTGCCAATAGATTATCTTTTAAATGAACTTGTTTATTTCAGTGAGAATAAAATACGTACTCCCTTTGTTTTGGAGGATAAAGACATATTATACAGAGCTTTTACTTTGCACACTTTGAGTTCTGGTGGAAGTGTGGTGGGTAATGTTTTATCAAGAAGACCCCAGAACAACTGTTGTCGAGAGGGTCAAATTATTGGAAATTCAAGGAGTGTGCTCAGTCAGTCAGTCAACCAACAGTGTTGGAGTACTTATAATTAGTCTCAAATCCTGGTAGGCGTTGTAAAGTTTGTGAAAATGTTACCAGTGTTTGGCATATATTTCTCTAATATCCTGTTTTTGAGAGATGGTGTTAAGGCAGCAAGGTGGTATATCCTGAGATGAGTAAGTTAAACCAGCCAGTTGTGATGAAGTCTGTTATTAATGTAGCTGCATTAGCTAGTCAAGGCACAGTCTTGTTCCTTATACTTTAGCTCTGGTAAACAACAAACTGGGTTTAAATTTTGTATCCAGTCTAGCAATTTGTCTTTAAATGAGAGATTTTACTTTGTTTCTTTACTTTGCTTACTGGTAAATTGGTATTCATTTCTCTGACCTTTTTTTTAATGAAGGAAAGGCGCAGGCAGGAATGAAGGCAAGTAAGCAGGTGGGAAGAGAGAGGAGGAGGAAGCACTTTATTTAGTCTTTCACATTGGTTTTGTTTCCCTGCCCGGAGTCTTGAACCTCTTACCTTGGGATGCCTGCTTCCAGGGTTTACTCTCTTACTAGGCCAGTCGAAGGCCCTCTTACATATTTTAGCTATGAAAGTTTTTGTGTGGATATGTTTAACTTTTTATTTTGAAATAATTAGAGATTAACTGAATGTTACAAAGAATAACATACAGGACACCAAGATTTTGTGCACCTCAAAAATGTGCACCTCAAAAATTTACCTTAGTGGTAACATCTTGCATAAATATAGTATATGCATCAGAACAGTAGCAAAACTAGAAAACATCAGTACTCTTCACACAAGTTACTCAGTTTACTAGTTCTGTATCTGTTCATGCCCACCTGCAAATCTACAGTATATTTAAATCTTTTCAGTTTAAGTCAGTGTTCCAAAACAGAACTGGTTCCTCGTTACAGACTCCTTCGTTACAAACTCCCTCGTGTCAACCTTTGATACCCATCACCACTTCTCTCTTTCCAACCTGAACTCCTGTTCTTGATGCTTTTGTTTAGAGAATCTTATATAACAGAACCACACAGTATGAAACCTTTTGAGATGTCATTTGTCACATACTGTAATTCTCTTAGATCCATTCAGGTTGTTGAGGTCATTCCTTCTTGTTGAGTAGTGTTCCCTGCTAGAAAGGTACCATTGTTTCACCACTCAGCCAGAGAAGAACATTTGGGGTGTTTTCACTTTTCAGCTTTTACAAACAAAACCTCTATAAACATTGGCATACTGGTTTTGTGTGCACATGAACTCTCATTTCTCTGGGATAAGTGCCCAGGAGTACGATTGCTGGATTACGTGGTAGCTGTATGTTTAGTTTTTGAACAGACTGCCATATTCTGCCAGTGACACATGAACAATCCAGTTCTGTACTCTCCCAAACATTCATCTTAGCCTCTTTCTATTCTAGACATTCTAATAGGTGTGTAACGATAACTCATTGTAGTTTTAATTAGCATTTTCCTAATGACTAGTGGTGACCATCTGTTCATGTGCTTTTTCGATCTTTTTTTATCTTCTGGTAAAATGTCCGTATTTGTGTGTGTGTGTGTGTGTGTGTGTGTGCCCATTTTCTAAATGGATTCTTTTTTATTATTGAATTTTGAGAGTTCTTTAAAAAAAATTTTCATTGCAGTGACTTTGATTTTACCCATTAAAATAAATGCATGTGTATAGGTTTCCCATTCCGGAGGTATATGTCAACACACCCTGCCCTCCACCAAATTACCAAGTGTTCTTCACCATTGTCCAGTGGGCTCCACCACCACTTGTCTCCAACCCCCACATCCATCTCATTCCCTATTGGTAACCTCAGTTCTGTTGTAAGTATCCAAGGGTGTCATCTATTCACACTCTGCCTATGAGTGAGATCATCTGGTATCCATCTTTGTTCTTTTGACTTATTTCCCTTAGCATCATCCCCTCTAGATCCATCCATGTTGATTCAAATGACATTTTTTCATCTCTTCTAAGGGCTGTGTGGTGTCCATTGTGTATATGGACCACATCTTTATCGATCGTCTGATGTTGGGCACTTCGGTACTTTCCAGTTCTTAGCTCTTGTGAATAGGGCTGCAGTACACATGGGGGTGCATTAATCTCTGTGAATGAGTATTTTTGTAAATATTGGGTAAATAGCAAGAAGTGGAATGGTGGGATCATGTGGGATTTCCATCTTCAACTTTTTGAGGAATCTCCAGTTTTCCATAGGAGTTGCACCAATTTGCACTCTAGAATTCTTTCTGTATTTTAGATGTAAGTCCTTTGTCTTTAGTATGTGGCTTTCAAATATTTTTTTCAGTCCCTAAGTTTATCTTTTCATTCTCTTATCTTAACAGAGGTAATTTGTGAACCAGTTTTTATTTTTAAAAAGATCCTCATTACCAATTTTTCCTGTTATGTGTCATGCTTTTGGTCTCAAATGTGACTTTATACCTTTTTTTTTTTTTTTTTAATACTGTTCTCTTTTTTCTTGTCATTGTAAATCTTATTTCATTTTCTTCTCTTTTATCATTTTGGAAGTTCTGTATCCCATGTATATTCTTTTTGTGCTAATCACAAATTGTTCATGCTTATGTTTGATGAATACTATAAAGTTAATAATTTTATTTCAATTCCTTTTATGTATATTTTGGGATCTAAGAATACTTTATTGTTCCCCCCCCCCCCCAGCATGGACTCAGACTATTCTCATTTGCTATTGTAGTTAATTGTTTTAAAGCCATGCATTACACATCAATTTGTTTTATAAAAATTATTAAATTGATCAACATTTACCTTTTTTTTCCTCATACTTCCATTCCTTTCAGAGTTTCCTGCTAAGATCGTTTTTCTTAGCCATGAAGTACAGTGTTTAGAAGAATGCTTTGTGAGAGAGTTTGTTCACTTGGAAAGATCTTTTACTGTTTTTGTGATATTGATTTTATTTTATTGAATATTGAGGGAGAATTCTTTACACTATTCCATTATCGGTTGCCTTCCGGTGTAGCTGCCGAGAACCAGTTGTCCGTCTGATTAGTACTCCTTAACTGCAGTGTCTTTTCTGTATGGCTTAAACAAAATGCAACCAAATTGGTAGATAAGAGGAAACAGTCAAATTTTAGCCTATTTCTATAGAAAACTAAACATCTGAGTAAAAATATGAGGAAGTTTCTCTTTGCAGAAACATTTGGGTAGTAAATGAAACTTATGCTAGAATTAGGATCTCACTAAGCCTTAGGAGCAATTGTAGAACCAAATGCAGTGTTAGAATTTCAACCTCTGACGAGAGAATGAATGTAGACAGTAACAAAAGGATGTCTTTCTTTGGACCGCTGTAACTCCATATTTGCCTGACTCTGGTGACTAATAAACAACAGAAATGTATTTACATAATTCCACAAGCTGATGAGTTCAAGACTGAGGGGTCACCATGGTGTCCTTCTGGTGACTCATAACCAGTGCCTTCTGGCCCAGTTCTCAGTGGTGGAAGGATGAGGAGCTCCGTGAATCTCTTATAAGGGCACTTACCCCACTCACCAGGGCTCCACCTCATATCCTCATCACTTCCTGAGGCCTTACCTGCTCAAGCCATCTCTGTTGGAGAAGGATTTTGCTACAGAAGCTCTTGGAGGGTGGGGCTGCACCAAGGACAGCGGATAGCGATGAGGGCTCAGCCTAGGCACTCAACTTTGAGCAGCCTGATGAGTACAGCCGGGAGAGGCCATGTTGGGAAGATGAGTACGCCAGGGGAGGCCATGGTGGGAGGGTGCTGCTTGATTCTGGATGGTTGAGGAGAAGCACACTCTAATCTGGAGCCCAGTGAGAGAAGAACACCAGAGCCAGACAAGAGAAGTCCTCTTCAGGGTCTGTCAGCTGACAAAGCCTAATGTGGCAAAGGGGAAATAAGCACCGTGTTCAGCTCCCCTGTCACAGGTCAGGCAAAGAAGAGCAGACTTGGAGCTAGGAGACAGAAAAATAGATAACTGACACAAACTACCAGCTTACAAGACATTTAGGTGACAGAGGAATGAATATACCAAGTGCCACTGTATGTAATCAGCAAACTCTGGAGCGTGGGCTAAATAGCTTAGTTTCTTCAACACATACGTTGCGAGGAAAATATTAAAAAGGAATGAGTGAAAAGAGATGTAAATAGACATGTCAGAATTCTCATTTAAATGCACCAAAATAATTTTTTTCAGTAAGAGAATTTGAACATAGCAGATAGTTGAGATTAAGCAAACACTGCTTATGTGTTTGAGATCTGTTAATGATGTGGTTCTATCTTTCTTAAAAAAACTTGTCTTTTAGGGATGCATGCTGTAATGTTTACAGATGAAGTTATTCAATACCTAGGATTTAACTCAGGAAAGTTGTTTTTGTTATCTCATGTTGAGAAAAACTTAAGGTGAAGATCATTTTTTTTCTTAGAGTAAAAAGTTATTTCTATACAATAACCCCCTACCTCAGCTGTGCACAGAAGTGATCAGTCATAAATGATGACCTGTTTTTAAAAGAATGTAATTTTGAATCTTGTTCCTGGGTTTTGTTTATAATGAGCTGTTAGAAATTTATGATGAAGATAACTGGCATTTACTGAGACATATTCCATGGCTACACTCATATGCACAAATTTTGACTTGGTAGTTTATGATGTGAGCAAAAGTGTCTCATGCTTTATGGGATAGTTAATATTGTCTTACGGAAGGAAAGAAAATCAGCCATCGTTTTCAGCCTTTGTGTTGACATAGACATATGTTTTCTACTCACAAGCCTG
Organism: Solenodon paradoxus; assembly: GCA_004363575.1. Lineage (NCBI taxonomy): Eukaryota > Metazoa > Chordata > Mammalia > Eulipotyphla > Solenodontidae > Solenodon > Solenodon paradoxus. The sequence goes on from RJWH01001827.1 coordinate 95,855, forward strand.
AATATGTATTCTTTTGACATATTTACTGTTTCTATAAACCATAGTATTCTTAAACATTTCAGGAATGTAACTTGTATGATATGTAGCCTCTGCTGATATATTATTTATAGAATAAACTAGAATTGTAAATTTCAAGAAAAAGTCATGTTAAAATAACATTCCCCAGAGATAATATTTCAGATACCAATCTGTGATTTTATAATTTCTGAACATTTTTGAAATGAGTCTTTTGTTATCATTTTTATAATGTTCCTCAGCCCAGTTTAACCTTACTCTTGTTAATTCTTATAAGTAAAATGCTAGAAATATATAGGATATAAATGACATGATTTAGCTCATAAAATCGAGCAATTACATGTATTGATGATGCATGTATTGTGGGCAGGGAAGGGCCTAGCAGAGGGCATAGGGTGGTGCTTTCTTTATTAATTTTTATGAACTTTTTAGGGCGTTACATAAATGGTTATATGTAGCTGTTCTTGTGACTAAAAACATGATCATTGATTTTGTTTGGATGCTGTAAATATGCAGAACTGTGGAGTCCTCAGATTTTATCTCACTTGGTGACTAACAAGTCATTGGCAGCAGTTTTGTGGAGACTGGTTGGGCCAGAGACGAGGGAACATTTGTTACTCACAGCTATAGCTACAGCCAGAAGATTAGCATTTTTGTGCCCATTTCCAGGATCTCATTTCCCGCAGGGGGATGCTGCATTCGAGGGGCAAACCTCGAACTTATGAATCTCAGTTTTTCTTTAAAGGGAAGTGAATGCCAGGAAAGCCAGGAGTGTGTGTATTATACTGGGGAGAAAGTGTCCCGCTCTTTGCTCCAGAGTTACCATGGCGTGGCTCTGTCTTCCAGACTCTTTGAAAAGATCCTCAGAACAAAGACAGACACAGCTTCACTTGCAAGATATGCGGGGACATGGAAGCACATGGCGAATTACCTCCCAGCAACGCTGCCTTGTTTCTATACTGTCTTGCTTCTGATGAATTTTCACATGAATACCCCACGCAGCCATTCTTGTTAATTAGTAGACACTCAGACCAAATCTGTTCAATTTGTCTCATGTGACACTTAGTCAAGGCCATGATCACTGATACTCCAAGCAGTAGGATGCGCCCCACCTGAGCCGCACCCCTGGTAATAGAGCAAGTGTTGTGAAACATAGAATGCTAACATAAATAGTAAGGTTCCTCAAGGGATGAGCAGGAATCTGTCCACATAATTGCAAGAAATTTGACTGTAGAAGGCTCTTGTATATTGTGAAGTTCTGTCACCACCCTTGTAGGCAGTTTTGATCAGGATTGTTGAGTGAGTAGTGAATGGGAATGACTTGGGATGTCAGGGGACACTGAATCCTGACATACCCATTGGGGACAAATATCCCAAGACTAAGTGTCTCCAGGGATGTCCTGGAGGCCTGGTGCATGAATGTGAGTGTTCTTTGACCTCATGAACCTGTGGGATAGAAGAGGTGTTGTAGGGCCCCCATTTAGAACCTTGGGCCCTCACTTTGCAGTGGGCTCAGTGGCAGTCACATGGCTGATGGAGTCAGAGCACCAGCTGCATTCAGTCAGGGATGAGTCCTTCTAAGGCCCCAGCTTCCCTTGGCTGTTTCATGGGCCACGTGTCGGTTGAATTGAGATGTTCCTTCTCTTATGCCCCCGATACCTTTCAAGCGCTTCACCGAGACAGTGACTGTCCTAGGGGTCTGTTGCGTTTCTGCTGGATCACAACACGGAGCAGAGGTGTGGAACAGCTTTCTCATTAGACTAGCCGTCTTCTAGCTGTTGCACTTTTCCTCTGGCAGTGGTGGGTCCTCTGTGCATTCAGGTGGCGAAGCAGCAGCCAGTCTCCAGAGAGTCCCTGCAAGGTCACCCACTCTGCTCCAGAGGGAGACATTGTCTTCCACGTCTCCTGCTTGTAGGAACATCCTTGAAGAGAGAGTCAGAACAGACTCTTACGGGGGACGGAAAAGCAGGTGACCCTGGAGAATTGTCTCCGAACTGGAAATGCATTGGTCCCTTGCTGCCGACGTCTGTGCCTGTGATTTTGAGTTTTGCTTCTCTCTCTGCTCTTTTGTTGCCAGTGCGATCACATCTAGTGGAGGCTTATGTGTTCCCCAGTTAACCGAAGTTTCGAGTCACTGCTGTCATTTCCTTTACGTTTTTATGTATCAGTGTGGTTACCTCAAGGGGATCCTGAGGAAGGACCATCCTGAGGAAGGAGCAGGAGACTGTGTGCTCATTGGATTGGTACATGTTCTCGTTTTCTCCTCCTTCCCACCCTCCACCCCCAGCCCACCCTTGTCCTCTGGTTTTCCTTTTTGCTCACTGTGCCTTCTTGGTCTCTGCTAACTCCCTTTAACGTCTCTAACTGTAATTCTCCTTATTCACTAGGGGCTTCAGGTTGATACTCATCTGTCACATATGGTTGAACATTTATTATTTGGCCCTCACCTTTAGGCTCTGAGGGGGCAGCAATGAGTAAGACAAGTAAGACTTCCGCCCTCCTACAGCCTCCCAGGGATCTTCCCACGCTGCCAGACAGGTGCTGAGCATTTTATGTTTTCCAGCCCTCACCAGAGATGCATGAAAGGCATGAGTTCCTCTCCGCTTGAGCTCTGACGTCTTAGGATAGGTAGCTCTCTTCACTTTTTGGTTCTAACACCTCAAATATGCCCCATTCCCAACCCTAAAACATGCTGTACACATGTTCTGGGCCACCCCAGTTGTTCATGGAGAGGGCTGATGTGTGTGTCATTTACAGAACAAATTACTGCACTTCCAGGTTTGGATGCTCGTTTTGTGTATCTGAATATATTTATTAGAGTTTAGGAGTCCTCGGTGTTCTCAGAAATCAGTGATTCCGTAACCACTTCTGAGGATACCTGTGGGGGAGGAAGCTGATCTTCCCCAATTTTTCTACGTTCTTACAGCTGGAAATAAACACAAGACAGATTAACAGGAGGAAAAAATGAAATATAGTTTGAGCACATGGAGATGCCGTAGACATGGACCATGGACCTGAACAGAACCACACCTTAAATCTCCTTCAGACAAACACATTCTTGAAATGTTTGCTTAAGCTTTAACTTTATTTTTAAATTAAAATTCTTTTAATTGTAATTATTCTACACATTAGAATAATTTCGTATGTATAGGTTCCCCATTTCTTAGATATATGTCAACACATCATGCCCTCCACCACCAAATCACCAGCGGTTCTTCCCCACTGTCCAGTGGGCTCCGCCACCATGTGCCCCCCGCCTGTCCTCTTCCCTGTTGGTCACCTCAGTTCTGTTGCAAATGTTTCAGGGTTGGTTTTGTTTCATCTGTTCCTTTGTTTTGTCTCTTCACATTGTACCTATGAGTGAGGTCATCTGGTCTCTATCTTTCTTCTTTTGACTTGTTTCACTGAGCATCATCCCCTCTAGTTCCATCAGTTGGACTTAGTGAACTAAGCAGATCTTGTTCCCTGTGTGACAATAATGGTGTCTCTACCAGTCCTGCTTTCAGCGAGAAACTGAACTGGAGGATCAGAGAAAATTCCTGCTTCCCAGGAGAAGGAGAGGTTTAGAATAATGTCCATCAACAATTAATTAATTCAAAATAATCAGTATGCCCCTTTGACACATCTTGGATGTGTCTGATCTGGATCAGACATAAGCAAGTAGAACCTGAGTAGAATTTAGAGACAGTAGTTTTTCTTAGTGCAAATTTGACTTTGTTTCTGTACTGGTTTATAAAGATTAATTCATTAGTGAATTGTGACACTTTTTTTATGCCAAACTGTGAGTCTCTTCTATGAATCTTACAGAAAGAATTTTGTGTTGTGTTAGTGATGCAGGGGCCTGCAAAGATGATTGCAAGAGGTGATAAATCCACTTGAACACCAAATGCTTCCTGTGAATGGTGAATGGTTATATATGTGTGTGTGTGTCCTTGAGATAAAGAAACAGAAAGTCATTTACACGTTATTCCTGGATGGCTTTTTTTGGACATGAATATTTTCAATGAATTTTTTAATATACTTTTTATGTTGGAGAGAGAGTACTAAGAAATTAGTAAAATTGTTCACCCCAGGTAGAGGATAGGAAAGAGGGACTTATCTTTCACTCTTTATCCTATCATATCTTTTTCCATTCATTCCAAGTTGATTAATTACCTATTCAATAGATAAAACTGGAAAAAAGCCCTTACGCACTTTTGATCAATTGCAAATAACTAGGTAACTTTTAAGAGCTTTTGAAAATCTGTTTGAAACTATTGAAGATCTGTTGTTGCTTATTTCCTGCTTATGTCCTGTCCAAAGAAACACGCACACACGCACGCATGATTATTCTGGAGTGAGCTTGTCATGAAATTCAGTGTGAAAGTGCTAAGGAATTGATTACGTTTCAAATCTTTTTTTTATTGTTTTTTATTTTTTAAAGAGAGGAAGCAAGGCAGGCAGGAATGAAAGGCTGGAAGAGAGAGGAGGAAGAAGCAACTTTTAAGTACTTGTTTCGTAACAGCCAGTGAAGAAACTAGTCCGAGACCCTCTAGGTGACAGCTGCTTCGTGAATTCTCGGTGTACATGTGTCTTCAAAGGATGAAACCAAATTCTCTTGGTTTGAATATCTTCATCAAGAATAACAGGAGCAGCCTAGATATTCACTGTAATGCCAACTGCTTAATGAATTTTAGAGAACAGGGCGAATGGAATATAAAAGTAATCAGGAGTTGTACAATTGGCTGTCTGTGAACAAATTCTGAGCATACTAATATACATAGTTGAGTATATACTTGCTTTCTAAAATGGTTTTTGAAACTTATTACCAGATTCTCAAAAAAACAACAAAAACCCAAAACAAAAAAATCCAACTTCATTTCTGTTTAGGGAGTTACATTTTTTAAAATATTTCTCTAAGAAGAAAAAAAAAAAACCTCAAAGTTACATTTTTTGTTACTATCAGCACATTTATTGTTAATATATTTCCTTTTGTCACTTTTTCCCTTATACTTCCTACTTTTCGTCATTTTGCCTTTTGTTTGGGGAAGTTTCCTTACTATATCTTCTGTATAATGAAGTCTTTTTCAGGAACTATTCTGTTGTTTATAGCTCTACTTTATATTGGTTTGAATATTTATATATGTATGTTATTAATATATATATATTTGCATTTAGAAAGTAAACAGCTCTGACCTTGAGTTTTATATTAACTGGCGTGTTGTTGCTGATTTTAGCTGCAATGTCCATTAATATTAATTTGCAATGTATGTGTTATAGAATAGTCTTTAAATTTACCACAATGTAAAAATCCACAATAGTAAGTCATTGCAGTTAACTTATAGTATGTTTAATAGTCTGTACAAGTAAACTTCACTTTGATTTCCCTTGGAAACCGTTCAGCCTTTGTAGGGGTTCCATGTACTAAATCTTACGTACGTGTGAAGTAGCCCTTACCTCCTCCTATGTATCCTTTGCCGACAGGCCATGGTAACACACTCATGGATTTAGTAAGATTTAGAAAAGATCTGGTTTTCCAGTTTATCTGGTTCTTTATATTAATAAAGTTGATTGAATATGCTTTCATATTAAAAATTGACTTTCATATTGAAAAGCCATCAGCGCACTCAGAATTTCAAGTCTAACCAGTAATCTGTATTTTCAGTTGGTGATTTTTGAACTTTGTGCCCTGTTTTGTGTCAGCTTCTTGAAAGAGTAAGATGTCCTTTTTTTTTTTTTCTTTTTCTTTTTATGAGAGGAAGGAGGAAGGCAGAGGAGGAAGAAGCCTTTTTATTTATTTTTGTATTAGGGAGGAGTAAGCACTTTTATCTGCTTGTTTTGGTTGTGTTTCCCCCACTCTGGAGCCCAGGTCCTCGGGCTTTACATGGTCCGCACTCCAGCCGCTGGCTTCGTGCCTGAGCCACCAGGGTGTGCCCGTGTGTGTTCTTGAGAAGCATTCACTCTCCTTTCTTCTTGCTCTCCCTCTTTTTCCACTAGACACATGTATTTTTGGTACTGTTGTCACAGTTTAGCCTTCCTAAAATTGAGATGGCATCATGCGATCACTGCTGTCCAGGGAGGAGGCACGTCTCAGTTCTACAAACAATCTTGCTTTAAACATGCTGGTAAGCTCTGAGTTGGATTCCATAACATACATGTGACTTTAGAAAGTCAAACTAACTTACTCATTAGGTAAAATTTGGGAAACAATATTTAAAGATTTATAGGAGGAAAAATAACAGTATTAAACATATTACCTAAATTAGTAGCCAGGAAAATAGATGTTCACACAGCAGGACTTTTAAATGCTGATGTCTTGACCAGATTTGCCTTCTATTCTGGAGGTTCCTTTTATGTTCCCATCTTTGCCTGTTTAAGGTATCATGGGCAACGTGGTATTCTGCTGCAGTTCCATGTTGATGGATTCCCAGAACTCTTCCACTCGGCTTTCCTAACTATTTTCTGCATCAGAGCTGTAGGCCTCTTGGAATTTGCGTGAGCTGTACTAGGTCTCAGTCTGATGTAGGACAATTACGTACAGGTATGGAAGGGGCAGCCCCCACTTCCCTGAGCTTACAGGCGTTGGTGGGGAAGTCTTGACATTAGGTCTTTGTTCTTTGTTTGGCAAGCTACTTTCCTTTTCCAACCTTAGTTTTTTTGCTTTTAGCAAAATGGAAAAAGTAATAGTATTTCCCCCATCATTTGTAGGGATTAAATGAAATAGTGGTGCATTTACAACAATTTGATTTTTCATTCTTTATTCTTTTAGTTAATCCGTTCATATCAAGCATTTCCTCTGTGCCAGGCAAGAGGAATATGTCATTAAATATGAAGACAAATTTCATATTTTTAGAGATTCTTTTCTAGGGGGGAAATATTAACACTTGATACATAGTAAACATGAAAGAAATGTTGACTTATTGTATGAGAAGTTACTGTATGGCACAGTTTATCTAACAGCATAACTTAAACTGCATAATAAAATAATATCTTATTATTCTCTTTGGGCTGACAATCCCCCTTCCACCCCCTTCCACCCCCTCCCCGGAAAGGAGAGTTCTCATGTTCCCATACATCCCTGCCTTCTGGTTCCTGCCTCTTCAGTGCTCAGGGTTAGTGAGCCACATTTCAGGCGACAGCTTGCTGTGTTGTCCTTGTTATTCAGATGCTAATGGGATCCATTCTTTGGCTTTTATACTTGGGAGCAGATTTAATCTGTCTTCTTTAGATTTCATTCATAATCTTATTCACCAGCACTTTTTAGCTCCTTCGAGAAGTCCCTAATGTTAGAAGCCTTGCCAGCTGAATCACAATGCTGAAGAACATGAGTTGATTAGCAAAAATAATAAGAGCTATTTCCTGTTAATTGGAGTGTGTTCAGTCTAAAGAAGACTTTCCCAGTTTTGCAGCTGCCTGGGACACCTTGACATGGCTCTCAGCAGTAAGGCCAAGAGCCATTTCAGAATGGAGATTTCACAAATGACTGGAGTCCTCAGCGTCCCCCACTGACAGCGAGGAGGGAAAGATGGATTTGACTTAAAGTGACCTAAAATATGTTTTAGCTGCTGACTGCCACCTCTTCTCACTCTAGGTTTTTCTGCTGTTAAAGGCTAAAGTCAGGCACATTAACATTTTCGAGAGTGTATTTGAGTAAACATCTCTTCAAATCAGGCAGTGCCAAACCCCTGGCGGTTAGCAGTGTCAGGCAGGAGCCTGGGAGCGTCTTTGACAGGACAGAGGCTGCCGTCGCACAGGGAAATGGTTGCTACAGCTTAAGCAGTTGCTTATTTGGAAAAGCTAAACTGACTCTTTGTGATTGGCTGTTTTTACATTTTGTTTCCAGTATGCAATTTACTCTGGTTTAAGATTCAGTTGCTTACAGAGAGTAACAGGGCTCTTGAACCACCTCGGTCTAATGACCTTGTTGGGGGACTTCTCTAAACCTCATTTTTGGTACTAGGGCGGGTGTGTGTGTGTGTGCATGTGATGTTTTCTTTGCCTGGAAAGTCCTGTCTGGATGTTCTTGCTCACCCTTTACAACTCACCAGGAGCCTTCTGGGACACCCACCATTGTACCCCCCGGAGGCATGTTTTCCTTCTATGTGATCTCATTGCACTTGGCACATTGGGTTCATTTTGTATGATCTGCTGTTCTTTTTACTAGTTTGGGGTTTAATTTTTTCATTGGCTCCAAAACATTAATAACATCTAAAATATTATCAGAGTTTAAGATAACAAAGATCTTAACCCATTCATGGCATCACAGGGTAGCAGTGGTTTATAAATAGCAATATTAGTTGCTTTTAGAAAAACAGCATTATTATGATTATTCTGTTAATACCTAGTGTATTTTACCCTGGCATCTTAATTCCACAAGCTTTAATTGATTTACTTGTAAATTTTATTACAACTCACAAATAGTCATGATATTGGTGTAAAATACTAGCAAGGGTAGCTTTAAATACTGGTTTAAATTCCAGCCATTAATTGTAAGATACACCATTTTTTATATACCATTAAAGGAATAAAAAAGGACAAACTCTTGACACAGTGCTAGCATGCCACTGATTGTAAAATCCACTCCAAATGCATCCTAAAGTGCATTTTAGAGATGCTAAATGTGCAAAGAGTCCTTTTTTTCCATCAGTGAAATACAGTGTTACACCTCCTAAGAAAGATTTAAGGACTCCCTCAAGGAACAGAATGAAAGATTGATTTCTGTTTGGTCTCCTTTCTTTCATTTGCCTTTTGAGAAATGTGCTAATGAGCACCCAAGACCTCAAATAGCAGATATGGAAGATGGGACACAGGATCTGGGAACCCATAGGTGACATAATCTGTTCTCAGAGTGCTAAACAGCTCCAGATAGAAGAATAAGAGCATGGTAAGTAGAGAACTGAGTAGTCAAATGTGTGTGTGTGAATATATGTATACACACGGGTACACACACACATAAATACATACATATATATAGATATAGATATAGATACAGATATAGTCAGTGAAGGAATATTGCGTTGTAACATTAGTAGGTTTAAGGGATACATGACAGTAAATTTATGTGTGTATATAATACATTAAGTTTACCACTATTTCCCTTTTTCCTTCACTGTGTAAGTAATGCCCTTGATGCCATTTGCCGGCCTGCCATCCCTCCCTCATCATTTCCTGCACCCACTGATTTACTTTATTTTTTTGGCCAGAAGTCTGTTACTGTTTGATTTAGTTAATTTTTTGCAAGTCTTTTTGTTGTTTAATTTAGTTCATTCATTTACTTACTGTCTATACCCCATGGTATCAAACCATGTCTTTCTCCTTCTGGCTTGCTAAGCCTGATTCCCTCCAGGTCCATCCGTGATGCCCCAATGGCAGGATTTCACCTTTTTGAAGTGCCAGGCAGGCTGTGGTGTGGCCTCGAGGTCTTCCCAGCTGCGGTTCCTTTTCCAGGAGATAACCACAGAGCCAGTCCCCACGCTTCACCTCCTCAGGACCTGGAGAGCCTGGAGCTACCTAACCTTTCCACTTCAATACTTTGCTTCTCTCCTTAGTGCATCTTATTGTCTAACACTATGTATTTTATTTATCTTGCAGAATTTCCGTCTTATGAGTGTAAGCTCCATGAGGCAGGATTTGTATTGCTCTGTTCCAATGCCTAGAATGTTTCCATGTGCACAGAAGGTGCTTAGTAATGCTTGGTGAGTCGGTGAACCTGGAAGAACTTTTGAGATTATTTTCCTTATAGCTATATGAGAGAAATAAGTTGAGTCATGTGATGTGTATAGGAAAGATTGTTTTTCTTTTCCTTATTGATCATGCACCGTTCTAATTTGGAATTTAAATCTGATTAGATAAAATAGGGTGAATGATTCCAGATATATTATAAAAATTTGTCACTGGGATTCAGTGTCATGACTGAAAGCAATCTGGAGATTTTCCTTGCAAAAAAGTTTTGGGTTGACGAATTCTTTTTTTTTTTTTTTTTTTGGTTGTAAACCAAAGAAATGTTCTCTGGGAACACTTCATTCTGTGTCCGTATGATAGAAGAACTGGTTAAATTCTCGAGGTATCAAAATGTACTCCTGGGAAAATATTACATACTGCAATTCAGTCATCCAGAAGTGTTTATTCTTTAGGATTTAAAAATTAAAATGAGTATCATTTTATTTATATACCAGAGACTTATTCATTCTTCGTTAAGGTTTCTATAAATATAGGGATCCAAAGCATTATTATTCTTTGCTAGAGAGCCTCTCCCTGGATTACTAAATACTCAGGGAATTTTCAAACCAGTTGTTAGCTTAATGTTGGCCATGAGGTTGGGGAGGGGGGTTTCTATTTAAAACATAGAAACTAGTAAATGCTGGAAATGAGGACTTCTCCTACCTTTAGGTCTTCGACTCAGCCATGGTTCCCAGTTTAAAATGATAATATTCATCACTTACAGTGTCATTGGTACTGCCTTCTATTCTAATGCGCTTTCTTTAAAGACAGAGAGAGAGGTAAAGTCCTACTCAGGTTCATGGGCATGTGCCTAGGATAGTATGGCCAGCCTTCACGTGTGTGCTGGCAGGAGCAAGGGAAGGAAAAGAACGACCACCTCACTGTTTTCACATGCTCCCTCCCTTTGGCTCACACCGTTTCCAGATGCGTGCAAGATTGGAGGACTGTTAGCATCCTTCAGAGGGGACAAGTTTCAGGCATTTGCAACTCAACTGTGAGTGTTATTGATTGCTAACTGACTTATTAGCCCTTGGAGTGTTTCTGTTCCCTCTTGAGACTCAATGTGCGACTTTGTAATGAATGCCGTGGAGAGAAATGGAATTTAGTTCATAGGGTCAGCATGGGCAGAATTCCTCTCATCACTCTGAGGTTCTTCTAGGGCTGGTTCAGCAAACAAACCAACATCAGGCTGATAAGTAGGGAAAAAGAAATCAAATTTAAAGACGCATGTATGGAGAATTTATACTAAATTCTAAAGTAGATGAGATCAGATCAAGGACATATCCTGAGCGAAGAACTGGGATAGGACCAGGGGCTTCAAGGAGAGAAGGGATTTTCACTTAGGAGAGGATTTCACATGACAAAACCTCACCTAGAGATGTTTTCCCTGCCATAAGATAGGTTTCTCTGATAAAAAGCTTATTTCAGGATATAACCCTGTACATAGGCAGTCTTTAGTATTTAAGGTAATGGTATTGGTTTCTCTTAGGACTGCAGGGCCTCCATTGATTGACCTGTATACAGCTCAACACCAAGGCGACTGACATGTATTTGACCGAAGCCTTTTCTGGACATGTTGGAAAAGCTTGATGCAAACATTTTTTAGAAAACTAAGTTTTGAAGCCATTTTTGTTTTTATCCATATGTCTAAAGTATATAAACTTGTTAAATGTGGAGTTGTATATCTCTATTATTAGCAGAAGGAATTAAATACTGTAGTTTGAGGCGAGACTGATTAACCGGAGAAAGGGAGAGAGGTAGAAAAAAGGGAATACATTATTTTCTGTAGGTTTTGAAAGTTAAGTCGGTCTTTGCCAGGAGCAGAAAACACTATTGGTTATTGATTTGCTTTGTGTCAGGAACCATATGAAGCTCTTTCTGTGTGCTGTCTCATTGCTTTTCCCATTATTAGAGGTCGTACTTTATGGATTCAGATATGAAATGCATTTTTCAGATATCTCAAAGCCATACAACCAATAAGTAACACAACCAGAATTGAATTGGGTCAGTATTCTTAATCATATAAGTCGACATTCTTAACCAGGGTACTTTTCTGCAGGCCCTTCAAGGTAAAGGGGAAACTGACCTAAGGCATGAAGATGATCAAAGTACCAACATGGACACAGGATGATGACCTCGTCTGGACCAGCCCCCTGGACTGGAGCCTCCTCATGACAGAATTGAAAGTCTAGTATCTGACACAGCCCCCAAGCAAACCAGGGAATGCTCTTTGGACATTGGCGTATTTGATTGTGCACCTACTGCTTGTCCGGCATTTTTTTTATCATGCTGGAGACTCAGAAATGAACTCATGGGTCTGGTGATGATCCTGTTGTTTTAGTTCTGCTTTCTTACCTAGAAAATTTTGCCTAGAAAATTCTTCATGAAATCGTTAATTATTTTTTTTATCACTTTTGTATTCTAGCTTATAACTATGTTTAATTATATACAACTATATATAAGTAGACAGAGCACATACATTTATGATGTGCACATGTACACACTGCACATGTATATATGTAGTTTCATAACTATTCTGGAAGAAATTGTAGTGTGCGGTATGAGGCAGGGAGTTGATATACTAGATTGTTTGCAGTTTCAGTGCTGCAGCCAGTGACTTAAAATGCATTGTGCTTGCTCTTAAAATTCTTGATGTAAGGTTTTATAACCAAGTACTGGGTGAGTTTGCGGATAAATGAAAATGCAAATCAGTATTTTATCTAACATCGTGGTGCTACTTTCTCCTTCCTGTCCTCCTCACCACCCCCATGACAACTTTTTCTTTTTCAATAGGATGAAAATAACATTTGGAAGTCTAGCTCAGCCTTCTTACGGTTTTTGAATGTGATTTAATCTTCTGTTTTTCCTCACAAGTTCCCCCTTAAAAAAAGTTTGAATGTGGTGAAAACTTGATTTAAAAGCATTTATAGGATATAAAGGCAAATATAGAAAAAGTTGATGGTTTCTCTCTCCCTTTTTTTTTCATTCTTCTAAGATAATAGGTTTTAATAAGTGACACCTTTTTCTATGTTCATTTCTTGTAACTATTGATGAAGAGAAATGTTCTCTGTGAGAGAAGGATGAAAATGCTAGTAGAATTGGGAATTGGGACATGGATACATTCTTAAATATAACTGATTTATAAAAACCTTACCCTAAACTTTTAAGAATAGATGTTTTCTAAGTTCTCCTCACCATATTTCAGTGGAGGAAAAAAAAAAACAAAAAACTGTACCTTTTGTTCTTTAGTGCGACTGACATCTCCTTTTACTGTCCCAAGAGTTCTGCTGGGAAGCACTTTCCCTAGCTTAAATTTTTTTTTTCAGTGTCCATTTAGTCTGATTATCATAAGTTACTTGATAATTTTGGGAAGAATCCTAGATATTGTTTCACAAATTATCTACTTTTAATTTTGACCCTGATCTCCAAATACAGTTCACCCTTGAATGACTTGGGTTTGAACTACTGGGGTTCACTTACACAAGGATTTGCCTTTATTTTTTTTTATTTTATTTTCTTTAAGAGGAAGGACTAGGCTGGAATGAAGGCAGGCAGGCAGCAGGCAGAGAGGAAGAGAGCAGAGGAAGAGAGCAGAGGAAGAAGCACTTTATTTACTTGTTCATTTGAGTTGTCCGTTCCCCCACCCCCACCCATCCCCTTCTGGGCTTTCAGCTTGGATGTGAACTGAACCCCAGACACAGGCTTAACACCTGAGCCACCAGGATGTGCCAGAGATTTGGTTTTAACAAACCTTAAACTGGATACAGTACTGTAAATGCATTTTCCTTATAGTTTTTAAAACAACATTCATTGTAAAAATACAGTACACAATACATATACAGAGTGTGTATTAATCAGCTGTCTGTTTTTGTTAAGGCTTCTGGTCAACAATAGGCTATTACTTATTAAAATTTGGGGGAGTCAAAAGTTAAATTTGAGTTTTTTAACCATGCTGGTGTTGGAGTTCCTACCCACTTCATTGTTCAGAGTCATCTGTACTTTATAGTGATTCTTTGTGGTATCCCAGTGTTTATTTAAAGATTGTAGGCCATCAAATGTCCTCTTTGGGGTTGGGTGCTGTTGAGGGGCTCATCAGACCCATTTCCATGTGGGTGTGGGAAAGCTTCCCCATGCCAGCAAGTAATTCTCAGATACCGTGTTGATACCAATAGAGTATCTGAACATTCAGGTCAATCTGCACTCTTTGCCTGGAGATGGCATCTACTTTCCTAGATTAAGGGCTCAGTTTGCCAAACCTCCTCCACTTGCAAGCCCAGGGTTCTCTACCTGTACTTCTGATCAGCCAGCTGCTGAGTGAAGATTCCCAGCAGCCCCCCGCCCCCTCAGGCTTGCTACTGGTGTTTCAGACTGGCTGTAGATCAGAGTTTCACAGAATTCAGGCAACTTGTTTATTCACTAAGGTCACAGATTTATTCTAAAGGACATAACTGAAGAATGGCAGCATGGGAAAGATGCATAGAGATCCCAAGGATTCCTTTGTGGTTCTTGGACTCCTGGGTAAGAGATTACTCAGAATTCAGGCTGTTCCTCAGGCAGAGTTCAAAGTTTAATAAAACATATGCTTAAGATGGCTAAGGGTGGCGGAATGGAAGTCAGAACTCTAGGCTGTCACAGGGTGGGATAGGGGTCTGGGGGTTTTGAATTGTTTGGTTCACACAACCAGTTTTGGTGAGATGAGGGGTATCAGCGCTGTCAGTCATCCTCAGGTGATGGCCTTCCTTCTATGTTCCAAAAATACTGGAGAAGATGCTGAAAACACAGATGCCTCCATATGCTCTTCTCTGCACTGGTGGTTGGCATATTAGAAACTCTTGAGCAAAAGACTGCAGGGCTGAGTCCTTTCTAGTTCCCCCGCCCCAAGAGGGGCAAGAAATAGTTAATGTTAAGTTGCTATAGACTAGTTTGACCTTGTACCATGTAGAGGTAGAGAAGAGATTTGAGCAAGAAGAGGTGGAAGAGATAATAGGAATCTCCATAAGCCAGCAGAAATGCAAACTTGCCAAGCAACCTTAAATTTTTGTCAGCCCTCAGGGAGCCCATCACTTCTGGACCTTACCTGTCTCATGAGAAGGCTCTGAGCTTCCATGCCCTCCCCAGATACACCATTTCCCCAAATCTCCATGTGCCCACCAACGCAGAAGCTCTTAGAAGTGCCCTTCTCTTGAGCTTTTATGGAGGCTTCGTTACTTAGGCCTGACTGATATCACTAACCATTGGCAAGGGAACTCGACTTCCAGCTCCTGTCCTGTCCTACAGTGGGGCCGCAAGTTCTGCTCTGGGATCATGTTGTTTTCCCTGGCAACCAGCTCCCAAGGTTAGCTGGTTCCCTTAGAGCCACCTCTTTAACAAAGCAAGAGACGATTATCATTTTCTGTGCTTAGGCCGTTCTGAGGCTTTTGGAAGCTGTCTGTAACTGTGGATGAAGACTAAATTATGTGAGAGAAAGGTATTTTGGTCATCTTAATGACCAGAGGCACATTGCCTGGGAAAGCTTCTTTGCTTTCCACCAGTTTTGCTCGTACTATTTTTTTTTTTTTTTTGGCTAATAAAAGTGCAGTGTATCAAATTATAGAATAAGAGGTTAGTAGGTAAAAAGTGATGCTTCCTTCTATTTTTATGTTCAAGCTAACAGTTTTCTCCTTGGATAGATATTCTTGGTATTTGCAAAATTATAAATTTTTTCTTTAAATTTTTTTCATATAAATGGTTGTATAGCATTTCCATTTATTTGGAGTTTGCTTTTTCCATTTATTTTTACCTTGGAGGTTTTTCCCATAGTCGACATCGCTTAATCATGTGCTAATGGTTGTTTGCGTTCTTTTCCTATTAAATATGCTTGCAGATCACTCTGTGTGTGTGTGTATGTAATTTCTATGAAAAAAAAAAATGGCAGTATTAGAGCTAGCTGACCTTTAGTTCACTTCTGCATCTGGATTAGACTCAGGGCCACTGCCGTATTTTTGTGTCACAGAACTTACCTGTGGCTTAGTGCAGATCATTTGTGGAGTTCAAGTTATGCATAGTGATATAGGTTCCTCTTAAAATTCTCTAAGTGCCATGAGATAAAAAATTTCCCCCTACCTGAATTTACTAAGATTTCCTCCAGTGTGAGTCTGGCTCTTGAATAAGGCAAACTATATGTGTTATCAGGATTACATGGTACAAGTTTCCTTTGGATTTATGTCTATATATTTTCTCGCTGCAAAAAAAAAAGTAAACAAAAAGACATTTTATTTGGAAGTATTTTGATCCTGTGCTAGTGTGCTATAGACTCAGTGTTAATTTAAGAAGGTACTTGAAAATCTTGAGACTGTGAAACTCGGAATAAAGGTCCGTTATTTTCTTCTGACAAACCATAGGTCTCAGAGCACATCAGTCTGTTCTTTTAATATGTCCCAGTTAAACTTAGATTTGGACCTAATTTGGTGGTGTGACTTGAGTCAAAAATCCTTCAGCACCATGTGGCAAGTTTGCTGGAAACAGCTCAGGAAAACTGACGTCCCCATTGCTTGAAGGTTATGGGAGAAGAGAGAGAATCTTTGTCCAAATGGTGGCTCATACACACATCCGTTTATGGGCATACCCAGGTACTGCAGTTCTCTTGAGAGCTGATAAACTTTCCTGGAGCTCTTATGAGTTCCAGTGGGAGCTTAGAGTTCTCCTGGGGGAGTGACTAGTGGCTGTGTCTCTTAGACACTGTGGCCAGAAGCGGGGGTGTCTCTGTTTTAGTCATCCTAAGTTTTGCCAGCCAGTCAACTCTCCTGCTCATACTGGCCTATAGATTTTAAGTTATGCTACCTCCACATCAGCTGACAATGAAGAGATTCTGTGTTTTTTGAGGTGGTTAGAATGGGATTGAGGTAGTAGGAGTGCTGGGGGAAATGGGACCTTGGAGTGCCCTGAGCCACAAAAGGACTGACCAGCTCCTGACTACTAGAAGCCCAAGTCACCTTATTAATATTCTGGAAAAATTGATAAAGTCCCTTCATTAGCCTAAGGTTTCCCCAAAACAACAAAGACCTGGGACCACTGGAAAGCCAGAGGCTATTTCACAGACCTGGAGAACTTCCTGGGAAATCCCTTCACTGCTGCTTTTGAACTTCCTGATGACTCCTGTTCTCTTGTTAATTAACAGTCATGGAAATGGTTGTCCATCCTAAAGCCCTCTCCCAAGGCTATAAATTTAGTAATCTCACAGCAATCTGTGCAGTCTTTTCTGCCCAGGAGAACCTTGTCTCCTGCTTTTGCTTTCTTTCTCCTCCGTTTTCTCTAGTAAAGTTATAAAACTGCACTTTGATGCTCAATAATTTTCTTGAGCCGTTTGGTGCTAAACCCCAAACTCCCCATGAGGAAAAAAGGGAAGGCTAAGGCTGTCTTGTTCTAGAAGCTTGTGCAGACTCAGCTGGATTCTGTCTTCCGAAGATGTTTTGAACTGATGTTTCAAGTGTCAGCATTATTGTGGGCCTAGCTGTCAACACATCAGCACTGATGTGATGGGCTATAATATTTTAGGACTTGATGATGAACCTTTGGGGTTCTGACATTATGTCTGGAGTTGGCTCGGCAGAGATTGATTTTCTTGATTGGCGGGAAGCACAGCTGATTGTGGTCCAGGTCAGCAGGGCAAGGGACAGTTGGAGCAGTTCTGAACTCTGTCAACAATCCAGGAGTTGTCAGGGTGGTGAGATGAAGAATTCTGCTTCCTTTACTTAGGTCACAGTGAGAATGCATTTATTGGAAACAAGAATATGACTAACCTTTGCTTGAGTAGAGAAAGAAAATATTTCTTGGCATGTCGAGAGACTTAAAACTTTGTCGGAATTAATCTCCCTTCTTTATTTCCCTCACCAATAGAAGCTTACTAGTTGTGAGGTACAAAGTTTTCTTTTTCTTAACTAGTATGCATTTCTAGGCTGTGTAACTTGTGAGAATTTCCTGAAACATTTTGTTTTTAGTGGCTTAGTTGTTACATTAGCTTTACCAAATTTGGACAGACCCACTGCAGTTACATGATGAAAGGTAATGCTTAGATGGAAATTGATTTAAATCCTTCAGAATGTATTTACATTCTCAACTGAAGGTTAAATGACAATAACTATGTGCCCAAGTTTGTAGGGCTCTGTTGTGATAGAAGACCTTTTCCCTGAAACAGTGCAAACGTTAGTCTGCCAGGAATTTTTCAAGATACTATGGAGGCTTGTAGCTACGTCCTGTTCTACAGGGATGTAGCTCTGCAGCTATGTCCTGTTATCGTGACTAAGGACAAACAAGCATCACCTCCATACTCTGCAGCTATGTATAACTGCTAAGAGTAGCCAGTAGAAATCACACGTAGCCAAGGAGATGAACCATTATCTCAGAGTATAAAAGGAGCACCCCTAGACCCACTGTTGCTCAGCTTTGGGTAATAATACCCCTGGGCCAACACCTGTGCTTGCAATAAAGTGCCTTTTCTCTAACTTTGAGTGCCCGGCTGTCAGTCGTCTTGATTCCTGGAGCTCTGCCATAGCACTGTGGTACGTTACACATATTTTTCTCCTTCCCTAATATGCACTAAATGCAACATTTATTTAGTTTGAAAAAGCTTAATCTATTCTCAGAATATTTCCCAACTCTTTATAGTTTCACTTCTGTGGATCATCTTCAGTGCTTTAGATTTTTCTGGAGCTACAATGATCAAAAATGCCATTTAACTGTTTTAAGGCACAAAGGTTGGTTTTTTGTTGCTATTGCTTTGAGTATGCTTTGTAGAATTTTTTGTATAATATTTATTTGAGTAGTACTCCAGGCTCAAGGACCTGGAAAAGACCATTGCATTTTATGGGTGTGTTATTTCATTCTGTGAGGTATATATTGGTTATGGAACCATTTGTACCTGGATGAGGGGTGGGGGAGGTCACTTGATTATGAAAACACAAGGGAAAATGATGTTATCAAGGGACAGTAAATCTGAGATACATGCTGCTGCCGCTAGCTTAAATCTCCACATTAGGAAGGCTGTGATATCACTTGGAATAGGAATTTTGAGGTCACTTGTATATGTGACTCATCACTGACAGAAGTGTTACAGGCACATGAATTAACTATGTAGCTCTCTGCAGCAAATGCAAATGGTAGATGTGTGCTTGGTATGTTTGAGGTGCAACCGAAGACCAATGTGTCTGTAACAGAGGCCGAAAAGAACAGCCAGATCACATAGTGCTTTGTCGGCGATTTGTTAGGAATTTGGCTTTTCCTGGGAAGGGAAGCCAGAGAAGGGTTTGAACAGAGAAATGCCTTCATCAAAGTTTTATGGCAAGAATCCTCAGGCCATTTTTGGAGAAAAGTGTAGGGGAGGCAAGTATGGAAGCTGAGAGGCCATATAAAAATTCTCGAGCTGCAAAGTGTTGGTGTAGAATGGGTTACCAGTGGTGAAGTTACTGTGGAGGTGGGCAAGACTGGAAGCAGCGGGTTTAGTTGGAGGAAGGTAACCACGAGTTGGATTTGGGGCATGTGAAGTTTGAGATGTTTTCTATGGATCCAAGTGGAGTCGTGTAGAGGAAATCAGACATGTAGTTCTGCAGATTACGGGGAGAACTTCAGGTTGGAGACCCGAATGTGGAAGTCACCATTCTATACAGTATTTAAAGTCATGAGAGCATTGTTAAAGCAGTCCAGAACGATAGAAAAAAGGCCCAAGGTTGACACCTATGCAGGACACTAAGGACCGACTCCTACCTACAGAGGCAGAGGATAGTCAACCTTTATTCAGCAAATATTTTTTAAGCAGAGGAAGAATAAGCCACAAAGGAGACTAAGAAGGAATGGCCAGAGGGGAGGAGAACCAGTGGATACTGGTTTCTAAGTCACGGGAGAAATCAGGTGATTTGAGAGGAAAGAATGTACAGGGTGATCTACGGAATTATGCTGCCAAGATGAGTCAGGCAAGACGAGAATTGGGATTTAGTCTTAAATTTTATAATATGAGGTCTCATGACCCTGACAAGTTATTCCAAAAGGTGGTGGGATCAGAACTTCACTCAAGTGTTTTGGTGAGGACTGAAAAATAGAGACGGAGTGGAGGCTGAATTGAGGATGTAGGGCAGTGTGATCATCTAATTCATCATGAAAACTAGGGCATTTGCCGATTTTTTATTATAATGGTATGACTGGGGTGCAGCAAATGGTCACACAGAGAGATTTCTCAAGGATGTATCAATGTCTACTGTTTATTTTCTCTGAAGCAATTTGTTTTATATGGTTTACCAATTCTTAGTCCATTGGTAATTTGATTATTTTAATAGACTTCGGTATGGAATAGTTGTTCAGAACTTTTTTAATAGTTTGCTTAGTTCCACATGCAATTTATTTCCTCAAAGAATGAATTGACTTGACATTTTTTATTTCCCTGTGTACACTTAAAAATAGCTCTGCTCTTAAATATAAAAGTTTGTGCAATATGAAAATGAAATTCCATGCCCTGGAGTTTTCACTGTTCAATTGAAATATTTTTAGGTATGTGAGGTTCATAATAATGGTCTTTGTACCTCTGACAAAATAGCTGTTATATGTAATGACTGGCATGTATTTGACTAATATTGATTTTATCTGAGTTCTAGGATATATGTGAATATATATATGTGTGTGTGTAAATAGCATAAACCCTAGATAACTTGATAATCCATTTAAGTATTTTTTTCCTATTATAAATTGTGTTTTATTTCTACATATTTTCATTTCGAGTTCTGGTCTTCGATTGTTCTTTGATCTCATATCAGTTAAATAACAAAGCCACCCATTTAATGTTTCTTCA
Organism: Solenodon paradoxus; assembly: GCA_004363575.1. NCBI lineage: Eukaryota > Metazoa > Chordata > Mammalia > Eulipotyphla > Solenodontidae > Solenodon > Solenodon paradoxus. Next base: position 116,382 of record RJWH01001827.1, read on the forward strand.
TAAAAATTATAAAGAACTCTTACTGTATTGTATGCTTTATTTAATTTTCTCGCAAAATAGCCATTACAATTGGTAAGGTACAGATGAAAAGAGCTTATTTTAAAGTGATGCTGTTTATTATGACTTTCTGTTATCATTAGCTAATATCACAAAGTCCCCTACCCGTGGCTCTCAACTTCGGTCACCCATGAGACTCTCTTACAATGCTTTTAAAAAAATCTTGAGGCATAGGGTAGATTTCTCATTTGTAAAAATTGATGTCAACCCAAAGTTCGTATAATTTTATGTCCTCCCTCCCTACCTCTCTCCCTCTTTCCTCTCCCTCTTTTCCTCTCTCCGACCCTCCTCTTCCTCCTTCCTTCTCTTTCTCTGTCCACTCAGTTCTTATCAGAACTGGTTATTATTGTATTTGAAGTTTATTAAGAGCTAGTCTAAGGGGTAGAAGTGATTAGTTCTGCCATTTTTCCCCTGATTATGCTTTGGCTGAATTTGTATTATCTTCAAGATCTGTTAAAGAATATTTTGCAGCTCTTCAATCATATTGGACAAATTAGAAATAAAAAATCTACCGTCGGTGCCACTGTGATCCTCACACTTGTCGCTGAGAAGAGGTCACTTAATCAAGAATCATGACCATCTATTGCAGGGCTGTGAGGTGCTGGAGGCTCATCTGCATTAAATATCATGAAATCTTCATTTCTTTTTCCGTTTAGTTAAAAAAAAATGGATAAATCATTTACTCATGAGCTGCATGGCTGGGTTTTGAGATCACTGATTTAGAGAAGCAAATAGGCTACACAGAACTCTGTGTCATCCAGATCATTTTCATTCTCAGACTCCCAAAATAAAAAGAAATTGTTTCTCTGGAGATTTGCAGTTCTCTCGTCCTTGTTTTACTTGCTTAATTAAGAGAAAATCTTGATATGATTATAATTTTCTAAAGATGGAATGGAATTATCTTTGCTCTCTGGTGTAGTGGGATTTTTTTTAGCTTTATACTTGGAGTCCACACAGATTTTCGGTCTATGTCTAATGATAGTTTTGTTTCATGGAGAAATTTCTGAGTGAATATTTATGGAATAGTTTTCAGGTCTGTATTTTTTTTTTCTTGTCACAGGGCTTTAAAATTAAGTTTTGTTTTTTTTTTTAATTACAGAAAAATTGAGGAGATAGTAGAGTTCCCATTTGCCCTTTCGTCATGTTCAGTTTCCCCTGTATCAATATCTTACATTAGTGTGGTGCATTTGTTATAATTAATGAACAAAGATTGGCACAATTTTATTAGTTTATTATTAGTTCCATCATTTAGTTGAATTTCTTGATTTTTCACATAATACCCCTTTTCTGTCTCAGAATATCCTTCATTATACAGTCCCCTCAATGGTCTTGTCTCCTTATCATCCTGCTGACTGTGGCAATTTCTCAGATGCTTTGTCTTTAGTGTCCTTGGCAGCGCTGAGGAGTGTTGGCCAAGCATACATAGCATGTTCCTCTCTTGGAATTTGTCTGGCACTTTTCTCTTCAGGCTACAGGTTTTGGGAAGAAGACACAGAGACTATTTCCTCACATCACGTCAAGGGTACATCCTGTCAACATGAAGTAGGACTGTTGATGTTAACTTTGGTCACTTGGCTAAAGTCCTGTTAGCTTTCTTCACTGTCAAGACTTGGCTGGAGGATCTACACAGTTTATTTGGAATTCTTCTGCCTTGGAGATACTCCCTTCCCCCTATTTTTATTTAATTCAGTCATTTTATTAGGTCATTATTGACTCATCAACACTTACTTCTTCACTTTGGGCTGCAATCCAGTACCACCTTATGTTGTAGCTCAAATCGAGTTTGGGCCACTGGGAGACTTTGGACCACTATGTGCTCTGTGACATACTTCCATCAGTGTGGGTGTTTTGAGTTTGGCCCATTTTTTTGGAGTGCTTCCTTTCTTTCTGGTGTTATCCGATGGTCTAGTTTCATCTTGATTTCTTCTTTCTGTTATAGAATCAACTATTTCTCTAAAGATGAAGGGTCTTACAAAAAGGAAAACAAAACCCAAAAAACCCATAAAATTACTCAATGGTGACAAGAAAGGTGTGGGCTGCCTTTTCTACCTTTTTTAATATCAGAACTTGCTATTTTTAACTAGTTCTTAACCTTTAAAGGGTCTGTTCTATTTTTCGCTCAAAGCTGAGGGTTTGCCTTCATTTTTCATTTCAGGCCATGAACTTGAATCAAATTCAGGACTTGAATCAAATTCAGGACTTCCCGGAAACTTGCAGCACTTTGGTTTTGGTACACCCAGGATCAGGGATTTTCCATCATCTTTTATAATTGAAATTTCTGAGAAAGGAATCCAAAGATTTTGACTTTACATTTGAAGTTAAGACTAATCTACTTTTTTGTCCTTTAAAATGGAATACATCTTCAAGATATATTTTTTATATATAATTAAAAAGTTCTGTTGCTATTATAGTAGAAATCTTTCCATCTGCTCTCGCATTTCTCTTTGAGATTGCCTTAAGATACTTAATTTAAGCACTTGTAGTCTTTGTAACATAATAAAGTTCTTCATAGTCTTTTTTTCCTTCCCCATGAGGCATTTTTGTTACGTGTATGTATCACATCCCTAGAAAAAGAATCCCAGGATTTTCCCTCCTCTGTGTTTTTCTCTTGCTTTTTCATGGTCCACGATGTCAGCTGAGGTTGTCAGTACAATAAAACCAAACTGATGGAACCAGAACAGGTTTTTCTGCCATTTTTCTAGTTCTTCGAAATGCACCTCAAATCTGGGGCTGGTCGCTCCACACTTGTTTAACCTGCCTGTGAGGTTCACAACAATTTTCCCAGTTGTGTAATGGTCAATGATTTCAAATTTGCCAGTGTAACCATGCTTTATCTCCACAGTTTGAAAATGGACTATGACTTTGGAGCACAGCCTAATACGAACCTGGTACTTGCTTCTCTTTTTGGCATTGTTGATGCTCTTGAGCACATCTGCCAGGGCACACACACACACAGCATCATGGTGGCAGGGAAAGATGGCAGGAAGAGGATGGGGCATTCTGGCGATAGTCTTTTGCTTGAAACGTTTTTTTTTAGTGCATTTCAGGAATACCTTCAGTGTAGTAGCTTGAAAAATACTTGAAATAAAACTTCATTTCCTTACTTCCATTTTTTTCCAACTCTGCCTTTTTGTAAATTCTTGGACATTTAGAGCCAGAGGCACTGTCCTGTGATTTGGAACCTGAGAGCGATGTGGTTTCTATGTGTGGAGTGTCTGCATTGAGATAGTCTTTGGGATGCTACTTTTCTGTAATCTGTTATTGGTTAGTGATCAGGAATGCTTTGAGTGTAAAATAAATGCCAAGCTGACTGATCTACTTATAATTGCAGAAGAGACTAGGGCAGAAGAGGAAAGCATACCAGTTCCACTGCCTAAAGCTTTGTATATAGAATCAGTTTAACACAATTGTTAATATGTAGAAATAACTGAGGTAGTTAACTCTTGATTATTAAAAAACCTGATTTTATTGAAGGAATATTGTATTGTAACATTAGGTTTAAGGTATATATGAAAATAAATTTGTAACTGTGAGTAATATAGTAAATTTGCCACTATTTCCTTTTTTCCTTTGCTAAACAATAATCCCCTTTACCCTGTTTGCCCCCATCTCTTTCTTCACCCATTGATTTACCTCTTTTTTTATTTATTTATTTTTGACAAAAAGTCTAGTGATTTAGTTGATTATTTTTGTTTAATTTAGTTCATTATTTTTGTTCAGTGCATTCATTTTCTTGGTACCTGTATGCACCACATCTAAGTGACATCATACGATATCATTCTTTCTCCTCTTGGCTTATCTCCCTAAATATAATTATCTCCATGTCCATCATGTTGGCACACATGGCAGAATTTCACCTTTTTCGATAGCTGCGTAGTTTTCATCATTAGTAACTCAGAACTGCATCATACATTTTCCTACTGCTTTACTCTTTCCCCAGAACACTTTCACAGATATGACCTTCATGCAGTGATCACTGCAGGGAGCGCAGTGTGGATAATAATGCTTTTTCCCCTTATGAGATTGCTCTTTGCCCCCCTAAAATACTGAGTTCACATATGAAAGAGGCAGCGACAGAGCGTTTTGTTCATCAGCACACCTGTGCTACTGTTGAATGGCTCCCTTAGCAGTGCAGACCTTGTCTAAGGTAAAGGGACCATTGGCTCATCCAGTTAGTAACTCCTTGCCATTAACATCTTACTCAACACTTACCTGTGCATTTCTGATCATGCTGCTCCACGTGTGTGGAAGGAACAAAGGGGCTAAAGTTTGCCTTCCTGCGTGTTGATGTTCATCTCCTTTTCTTGGATGATGTCCAGGTGCCTCTGAGCTCATCCCAGTCTCAGCCAGCCCGGACCAGGGTCACGGGATTCACTGCAGTTCGGCTGCTAGGAGGCAGGAAGGCCCACAATAGTACTGATTGGAACAAAACAGAAATGGATTTCTTTTCTTTGATTGAAGAGGTCTGTGGGGGACACTGCTGTGATGCCATAAGTCATCTTTGGGCCTCCGCCCTCTTCCTGTGGCCCGAGGTGGGTGCTCAAATCTCATTCAGGGAGTTTCTCAGCCCTCATACCACAGGGCTGGATGGAGGAAGAAAAGAAACCAGGCAAAGCTCCTCCATTTGGAGGATACTCTCTAGAAATAACTTTTAAAGCTCCCTTGCATTTCTGTTTGGACAAAACTTAGTCTAATGATTACATTTTCAGGAAAAGAGTTAGGGGTATGTGCCCAGTAAAACAAATAAAAAGAAAGCAAAACTAAGCAGAAACCAACAATGGAACAAAATAAGCAAATTAAAAAAAAAAAAAAACCCTCAGGATTTGTCCCTAAAGAATGTCACGAGGCAGTGGTCTTCTCTGCCACCATCATGCACTCGGATGCTGCTCAGAGAAATGCCCTGACTCCTCTGATCTCTCTTGACAGGTGGTTTGCCAGTTCTCAAACCAGCTGTCATCGCCTTCTTGTTTGCACTGATTATTCCTACTTCTGCCCTCAGAATAGGGGGAAAAATTCTCCAGTCCTAGATTACAGGTCTGAGGGATTTACTCCTATTTTAAATTTCTCCACTTTTCGCACATTCTGATTTTTACTTTGATGTGTTCACCCTTTTTTCCTCCTTCCTTCCTGCCCTTCCTTCCTCCCATCCTCCCCTTCCTTCCCGTTTTTTTTTATTTTAAGAGGAAGGGCGCACGGGGTGAAGTATTTTAAGGAAGAAAGAGGAAGAAGAAAATTTTACTTATTTAGTTGTTCATTTTTGGTTTTTCACTGTGGCTTCGGATTTCAAACCTGTGTTTTTGGGTTGTATGTGGTTCAGACACCAGCATCTCACCAGTTTACTTTCTTATGAATAAACTAACCATACTCTACCTGTATAGCAGTCCTTGTGTGTCTCTATGTCAGTTGCCTTAATCTAAACACCATTTGTTTTTTTGTTGTTGTTTTTAATTTTAAGGAAGACAGGAAGGAAGGACGAGAGATGAGGAAGCACCTTTATTCATTTAATTGTTCATCCCTGCCTGGGTCATGAACCCTGGTCCTTAGGCTCCACCTGGAGCACCTCCAGCCACCAACTTGAGTCACCAGGGCATACATACCTCCACACCTGTTTCCATCAGCAGGAAGTAAACCTGCTGGGGCAGAGGGGACCCGTTTTCTGTGTTGAGCAGTATCTGAACAGAGTATTTTGTGCTCTATAAATGTATGACGGCAGTAACGGTACGTTACACCATTTTGCAAGTTTCATGTACACATTTATATATATGTATATTCTCCTGTATATTTGGTAAAAGCACCACTAGAAATTCAGTTCCCTTCATTCCCACCTCCTATCTGGAATATTTTGCTTCTGTATTTAAAACCATTTGACTTTGCTGCCTTTTCTGCCAGCTCACTTTTTATTTTCAAAGACATGACATCTCTCCTCATGGTTTCCTAATTCCTATTCTCTTTCTGTTTTGAGACTCCCTCTGTGGTTTCAGATTTTCCTGTGAGATGCCCCTTCCTCTCCCCACCCGCCACGTTGGCCTTTTCTCGTCCTTCAGTCTCCTGTCTCTCTAGCATGCTGTGTTCTTGACAGCATGTTCTTGGAAATGCCTTCTTCCCTCTTTACTTCTCTGGCTTTTCTTTGCTGATGTCCTTCAGCTCTATAATGGGGAGCAAAACACCTCTCTTTTGCCTTCATCTTTTTTCTTTTCTTTCTCTGACCTTTCTTTGCAATATCTCTGATGTTAGCCTGTTCCCTAACTCTCAGTGCTGATCTCAATGTAGATGATTAACAACTAGACATAAATTGCCTTTACTACTCATGTGTCTGTTACTCTATATACACATTTCCTAGGTGCCTTCACTTGTATTCCTCTGACATCTTTGACAGTATGTCTAAAACCTGTGATGTCACTGTTTGTGTCTGCGGGTCTCATCGTTAGCACATCACTTCTGAAGCTTCCTGTAGTTGTTTCCCGAATAGCCAGGGATCGTGTTCTCTTTCTGGGAGTTGTTTTCCTTGTCTGGAATGCCCAAATCTATTTCCTACCCAAATCTATTTTCCTTTTAAGATCAAGTCCAAAAATCTGAATTTCACAAAGATTTCTAGGATGACACCAGAGTTTAGTGACTTTCTAGGTTTTGATCTGCTGCCTGCGTTTATCTTTTACCTGACAATACTCAGACGCTTAGGGGATATTGGATCGTGGTACAATCGTCTTTATGATAAATGTCTTATCTCACTGATGCCCTGTAATCTTCTTCTTTGTAGTCCCAGTGCTGGTGTATAATCAAGCCCATAATGCCATTTGTAGTGGATGCCAGCACCCCCTTTTATTTCCTCGTCTTGTTCCATTTCTAACAGGAGATTGCATTAGAAAAGAAACAATTAATTTTACTATCACCCGACATTTCTTTTCCATAAATGAAATGGAGTGCTTGAACTGAGCCGAATGACAGATTTTCTAGCAGTCTGATTTGATTTAGCTTCGCACTATTTAAAGTACATTGTAAAAGGCTTGGAGTGATTGTTGGCAAAGCAACTTTTCTCTATCTTTCTTAGTCTTTTTGAGTGTCATCTCAAAAAGCAGGAGTAAAGGAATCATGAAAAGAACTAGTGGGATTTCGTAAAGACACATGCAAAGTTTTAAGATAGGGGAGGGGAGGAGGGAGAGAAAGAGTGAAAGAGAATGAGAAAAAGAGAAGAATGAATGTGAAAACAAACGCCTTCTCCCCATATACTGTCCCCACCACTGGGTGGACCAGGGTAGTGCTAACCCACTTAAGTAGAAGAGCAGTTGCATCGAATGTTAGGTATAGCTTAAGGACGAGAATTCATATTAACAGCCTTTTTTGCTTCCTAGCCTCTAGAAAAAGAAAAACATATCTATTTGCTTTTATGGCAAATTGTTTTTGGAATAAATTCCTCAGCAATTCAGTAAAGTGTTGAGACATCATGAATAAAGTGAATTCAGTGAATCTATGGTGCCTTTTAGAATTCAGGTGTAAGAAATTAGGTGTGATTAAAATTTAGGTCTGTATAGACTGAAAATCTGAGCTAGAAGAGTATGATACCAGACTTCAATGCATGGAACAAAGAACTTATTTCCTTTTTTTTTTTTTTTCCATAGGGAATTTGAAGTACTGCCTTGTGATTCTGAATCAGCCTTTGGACAAATACTTTCATCATCTTTGGAGCAAAGGTATTCGTAGTTAACGTTTATATTTATTTCTTTGCTTTCTTGCTATATTTGGGACAGACTAAAATGACTATAAAATATTCTGGAGCCTAACTAATATCAAAAAGTGGAATTCATAAATCAAAAATTAAATCACCTTATTATCAGAAGGGTCCATTATTGCTTATCTATAAGCTGTTTGTTTATGTGATTTCCACAGCATGGACCCCAGGGATGAAATTACAATGTAGCGCCACCTTATGGATTTCAGAACTGCTCTGTGCATATGCTAAGTCTGAGAAATCGGCAGATGTGTTCAAGAGGAAATATTTTTGGTACCAGTGATAGCAAAAAACTTAAGCCTTATTCGCAGCATCCAATAATAAGATATCTGCAGGGTGACCAGTTTTGCAAAATTAAAGAAGAGGACAAGTTACCAGTATATTAGAATCTCTATGGATGCTGAAAAACAGAATGGTTCCACAGAATTAATATTTCGGTGAAGTTTCTTAGAAATAGGTTTTGTTAACAATTTACAATAGTTTTTTATTTTTATAAGTTTCTTCTTGATTGGAAAATGGTATTTAGTAGTATTTGCTGTTTTGAACCACTTCTCCTTCTTCCAGGAATCTTGAGATTTGTTTCAAAGCAGTGCTTGTAATTTTCAGCGAGCTAAGATTCAGACCAGATGAGACAGGCAGAACTTGTTTCTTGATTACTGATGCCTATTCCTGATCCACAGAATTTTTACTGTAGTGTGTTTTAAGATATGTGTCTTACAATGCAAATCCATTATGTTAATAAGCACATCTGTGGACAAAAGTAGCTAAGAGTGGAGAAGAGTGATTTCATAGAAAGCATTTTCTTGTCCAGTGTGCTTGTAATGAAAACTGTTTTCTAAATTTAGCCATATTTAAGTTAGTTGAATAAAAATTTCACATTATAAGTGTTTACTCACAAAGTTGGAAAATTATTTAACCATTAACTTTTCTTCTATAGCACGTACTGCTTACGTGTAATTAGGTACTTATTTGGGTGCTGAGAACAATGGCTCATTGTTTATAGTGCCTAGTGCAGTGTCTGCATAATTGCTTAATAGTTATATTAAGTGGAAGAGTGAATTCAGTATGATTCATATCGCTATTGAATCCCAAAGTAAAACTGGTTAGTTGCATCCTATTTTATCAGAATTTATTATGCCAAGTTTTAATATATCGGTAGGACTATATGAGTGATGTTGTTCTGTTGCACTTTAGAAATAGACAGCATAGTTATCAGTAATTATTGATAGGAACTCGTGGAAACTTTGGATAATGTAAACTATATCTTAAGTCTTGTGTTTTGGGGGTGCAGGGAAATTAAGGGTCCTCTTTGCATACTGTGTAAAATGATGTTGAATTTTGAGCTAAGAAAATTTCCTCATTAGTTTTTCTCTAGTGACTTTTGATAGTCTCATGCCTGATAAATAGCAAATAATTTGCATTAAAAAATGAGAGTTTGGTCAATCTGTATACATGGAGAGAACTAAAAGTATCTGAAGTGGTCTATGTACTGATGATGGCTTAGTTCTTATTTCCAAAATAACTTTTCTTTAGGTAATTGATGAGTTAAATTCTATCTTGTGTGTTTCTAGGGTAATTCTTGGGTTTTGAAACCATGAACCACTGTAAAAAGCAGATTGGTTAAATACTAAGGAAAGGTGGAGTAGGGTTTTTAAAGATTATTTTAATATTTCATGTGATAACAGTTTTTGATGGCTTTCAGGATATTGAATTCACAGCTAATCTGTGTGCACATAACTCTACACTCACCACCAGAGTCCCAGTGCCCATAACTGCCACCATATTAACGTCTTTCTTTCCTGGCCCCCTCTCCATTCCACCCCTCTGGCTACACACAGTCTTACTTTTTTTGTGAATTTTGTTGTATTTTATCAGTTTTTTTTTTTTTTTTTTTTTTTTTTTTAAATATTCCACATATGAGTGAAACCATCTTGTACTTCTTTTTCTTCATGGTTTATTTTGCTTAGTTCAATCCAGTTCAATCCAGATTGTTGCAGAAGACACAATTTCATCTTTTTTAATTAATAACTGCATAGAATTGCATTGAGAATATACCTCACACCTTTATCTAGTTGTCTGTTGATCAGGTTTAGGTAGTTTTCATGTCTTGACTTGAATTATGCTGCTGTGAATATTGGGGTGCATATATTTTTTTTTCTGATTACTGTTTTTTTTTTTTTTTTTATTGTCTGGGTATGTGGTGTGAAGTAGGATAGCTAGATGGAATTAGTTCCATTTTAATTTTTTTTTGAAGTTTCTGCATATTGTTTTCCAAAGAGGTTGCACTAATTTATATTCCTGCCAACATAGTAAGAAAGGTCCTTTTTTTTTTTTTTTTGCCACACCTTCTATAGAATCTGTTATTTCTAGTCTTTTTGACTAGAAGCTATTCTCACTGTTGTGAGATGATGCCTTATATTAGTTTTTATTTGAATTTATGTGATGGTGAGTGGTGTAGAGCATGTTTTTGTGTGTCTGTAGGCCATTTGTGTGTCTTCTCTAGAAAGGTGTCTATTCAGCTATTCTGCCCATTTTTGGAGTATCTTGTTTGCTTATTAAAAGCCTTTTTATCATTCCTTCATTTCTGAGTGATAATTTCTTAGGGTATAGTGTTCTGGCTTGAAAATACTTTTCTTTCAGCTTTTTGAATATATCATACCATTCCCTCCTGGCCTGTAGAGTTTCAGTTGAGAAATTCCCTGACCAATTGTATGGGGACTCCTTTGTATGTGACTTGTTTTTCTCTAGATGCTTTTAAGATTCTATATCTTGCATTTTTGACTTTTTGATGACAATGTGTCTAGGTGTAGGTCTGCTTAGGTTCTTTTATTAAGAACTCTTTGACCTTCCTGGGTCTGGAGGCTTGCTTCATTCTTCGGATTAGGGAAGTTCTCAGCTATCATTTCTTCAAATACAGTTTCTGTCCCTTTTCTCTACTCCTTCTGGGGCCTCTAAAATGCAAATGTTGTTTCTTTCGATATTATCCAGTAGGTCATGCATGATTTCTTCATTTCTTTTCTTTTTTTCTCTTTGCTGGTTTGCTTGAGTGCATTCATCTGCCTATCTTCTAGCTCACTTATTCTAGCAGAGGCTTCATCTATCCTATTCTTGAGTCCCTCTATTGAACTCTTTAGATCAGCTCTTGGGTTCTTTATTTCTTTGACATCTGTTTTGAGCCTTTTCATTTCTTCTGTCTCTATTTTTTGTTTGTTTTCTTTTTCTTCCTCTATTTTCTTAATGTTTATCACTGTTTATCACAGTTACCCTAAATTTATCCTCAGGTAGTTTGTAGACTTCTGTTGTATTCAGATTTTCCCTTGTGTTTTTGATTGATCCATCATTTGATATGTATTTCTGTGTCTTTGCCCTGTTTGTTTCTGTGGATTAGGTTTCCCTGTAGTAAACTGACTTGCACTGAGTAAGCCTGCATCCTGATTTGGACTCTAGGATTTTTTTAGTTTTGTGGTGTCACCACTGGTTGGAGTTGTTGAAGTTCTTATGTGGGTCCTCTGTTGCTGCCTGCAAGTTCAGTCTATGGGGTTGGAGTTTGTGTGTGACATGCAGGGCCTTCTCCCAGTGTCCCAGCTCCCAACCCCAATGACTATCTTGCTATTGGTCCACAATCTACAATCAGGCTGCAGTTTCACCTGGACCCACAAGGTGGCAGTAGTTGGTAGCATTGATGGTTTCTCCCTCTGGGAGAGTCTCTTCTTCCTTTAAGCCTGAGGGCGAGATATCTTGCAGCTCCAGGGCAATATGGTGGGAGTGGTGGGGGTGGGTGATTTCCCTGTCTGTCTTCTGGTTATGGCAGTGCTCAGTGTAATTTTCTTGCTGGACCTCCTGTTCAAACCACTGGACCGGACCGGTTTTGCTGGGCAGGCTTTCACTGCTTTCTCAATTCCCAGGAGCCAATTCTTCCCACAGTTTTGCTTCCTCTGCTGCAGCTGGAATCCTGAGTCTGAGTCTGTGGTGTAGGTCTAAACCTGTACATTTCCACTTACCCTTTGTTGTTGCCATTGCTGCTGTGTCGTCTCTACAGTCTCTCTGCCTGCTTTTCCTCAGTGTTTGTTTCTGGGAAATAGGTGAATTCCTAGTTGCTCTGTGGGGAAGATGTGAGCCTCTCTCCAACCAGGTCACCATCTTGACCGGAAGTCTTGACAATCACTCTGTAGTATGTTCTGAAACCAGGAAGTAGATACTCCAGTTTTCTTTTATCTGAGTATAGCTTTGGCTATTTGAAGTCTTTTCTGGTTCTGTATAAACTTAAGTATTATTTGTTCAGTTTCTTTAAAAAATGTTGGAATAGGGTGTTTGCGATAATTAAAATAATACTTTGATTTTGTTTGTGTTGTCCTGTTTTGTGTTGCTATTCTTCCAAGTGAAGGCAATGATGTAGGAAAATGATGAGTTTTAATTGTTGATATTAACAAAAGAGACTTAGAAGAGCATTACGGTGACACTGCAGTTTCAGACATAAGACAGTATTGTGGTTTCCCAGCAAGTAGTAAGTAATGGCCGGGAGTTGCCGTGCTCCTCCTGTTTATCTCCTCTGCACATTTTCTGTAATTCTGTTCAGTGGATGTGGAGATTTGTAAAGAGCAGACATCACGGGATGGAAGCTAGGCTGTTAAAATGCAGAAAAACTTGAAAACTGCATGGTATGGCTCTTATATAATATTGGTCATTTAACCTGTGGCAGGGTTTTCTATTACATAGGTATCTTCTTAGATTTGTGTCAGGGGAAAGCCTACTTTATTCGTTTTCCCTCAGTGAGATGTCATGCAATCTAGTTTAGATGGATAATTTAATCTGGGAATTTAAGATAATCTGGGAATGAGATAAGTACTTAGGTTGGTAGATAGATAAAAAGACTGAAGCGGGATTAGGATCTGACTTTTCTGCAGCTGTCAGAGGTTCCTGGTATTTGTGAATGAATATCGTTTTCAGGTTTAACTTTTTTTTAACAAAATTTTGAGTCAGACTTTCTCTTCCAGTCCTTCTCAGCCTGAAGTGTGTAATTAATTAAGCAACCATAACAAAAAAATAGGATGTCTGTGTTTGAAGGGTTCTCTTTATTTCTTGCTGTGGCTCAGTTATTATTGGTTTGGGGTTACCATGCTCACCAGGACCCTCAGTGTAGAAAGGATAACTTATTAATACGATTTTGAAAATATATTTTTTTAATAAAACTAAAAAAAACTCCCAAAGCTATTAAAAAAAAACCCTAAGTCATTTATTTATTCATGATAAGATTATATAGATGAATCATATTTCAGCTTTCTAGGAGTACCCTCAATTTTAACATGGGTTTGCAACCCTCCCACCCCCTTTTTTAGAAGGAAAGGAAAAAAGAGGAGGAAGCATTTTTATTTACTTTATTTGGTTGTTCATCTTGGCTGTCCCCAAGGACAGCCTTGGGATGTTTGTGGACTGTGTCCAATCCCCGGTCCACCAGCAGCCCTTTTTTCACTTTCCATACAATCCACAGACCATTTATTATGTGAATTAGACTATGAGTAGATAATCAGATTATGCTATAGTGTGATACTTTTCTCTAATAATGGATTGTTTTCCTCCACTTGATTTCTCTTTTTCAGTTCTCTGCTAACCAACCTTCAGACTGGAATGGGCAGTGTAGTCTGGTTCATTTAAGATGTGGCTTAAGTCATAAAATATTTGACAAATCAGGTGGCTCTTAGACATGTAACATTCATTAATGGAATATAAACAAGTTCTCGTTTAACATTTTTCTTTCTCTTCTGTCACATTGTACTTGATATCTACTGAGGCCTTTCTGTGTCAGGTGTTATTCTAGAAGCTGGGGATACGTTACTGGCTCCGTTACAATGGGAAGGGAGAGTTGGGAGGACCGGTCAGTTTGTTCCTGTCGCAGGCTTGTCAGAGGCTCTGTGGACCATGGTCCTGAGGTTGGGCTTGCTCTATCCCCTTTCTAAGAGTTGAAATTATCTAGTATTTGATTAATTTACTTTCCTCAGGTCTGTATGCCTCCCTCCCTCCTCCCCTCCTTCCCTTAAAAAAAACAGACACCTTACCTAAATAAAGCAAGTTAGTGAAATCTTGACTTGTTCCACTAATTACAGCGGTCTTGTGCTAGTGATTAGTGTTACCATCAGATTTAAGGTTTAAATGAAAGCTAAATCTGCTGCAAGTATAAAGCATCCTGCTTTGATATAGTGTTGTTATAATGATCCTCTTCTTGTATAAATTATGTCCCCCGGGACACTGTAAGCCTCTTTGCTTGATTATCTGAACTTAAGCTCAGCAAAGTTAGCAAATTCATATTACATCAAGTTTTGTTTTTTCCCTTTCTCTTTCCACTCCTCTCTTTAGTGCGATCTGTTTATGTCACTTTTGTGTCTATTGTTTTTATTCTAACTAAAATAGAAGTCAGATCCCTGTCATTTTTATGTGTAGATTAGTTAAATTGATTGATATGCTTTAGTATGATTGGTATCAATCAATGTTTTAATCCTATTATGTCTGTTTTTATGCATTATCCCTGTTAGAGGATTTTTAAGTAACATATGTTTACATGCTTTTTGATAATCATCTTAAAAATTTGTAATCATCTTAGAGCTACTCCTAAAGTTGTCTCTGGAAGGGCTGGTGTTAGCGTTCTTTTTTTTAAAGAGTATACTTCTAATACAGTGTTTCCTCTGGTCACACCCACCACTGCCACCCCTTCCTGTGTATTTAACAATTTATGTCATAGAACTGCCATTTGTTCTCTTTTTCAAAATGCCTAATATAGATTTTTACTTATGCATTTTGAGGCTGTCTCGTGCTTTAACTTCCGACCCAAATGCCATCTCTTCTGAAGGAAGGCTTCCTTAGCTTGCATGCATACAGGATTTTTTCCACTAGTATTTGTGTCATGTTTTCACTACTCAGAAAATGTCACCTTCCCTTCCTTGTAGGTAGGAAAGCTCCTTGAAAATGGGCAGGGAGTATTTAGCTGATGGTGTTTTCCTCTTAGTTCCTGTGGGATCAGCCTGGAGGCAGCTATTGTAGGTCATTCTGACCATTGCTGATGGCCAGTGTCTTAGATCTTAGAGATTCCTTGACCTGAAAGAAGCCAGTTAATTTGAAGCTGGTGCCTTTTATTCCAGCTTCTCTTCATGTCCCTCCCCCTGCTTCTCACTCTCCCCCCCTCCCCCCATCCCTTCCCCACTTCCCTCCCAGACTCCGCTCTGGCCCTCAGCTAGGTTGAGTCCTTTTCTACTTCTTCTAAACTTGAGCTCTGTCACTCACTATTTGTGTTCTCCCCTCTCTGACTTCAAGATGCTCATGTGGTATTTTTGGTACACGAATCGGAGCTGATATTTTAAAAAATCTCTTGTTCTTTTTTTCATGGCTCATGTGCAAGAATGTGATCCCTTTTTTTGCCTCTATGGTTTTATGCCTTTGACAGTTGAGGTGATAGTCAATGTGTCATCGGAATCTAGTCTCTTTGTCCGTTATGACTTTATGGTAAGGCACATCTTTTGTTGTGTAGAATGGTATAAAATGATGCAGTTAAGTAGTGCCCTTCTCTTACATTAGTGTCTGAAGGAATTTATCATATATTTTTATTTTAATACTTATAAAGCTCCTTTCTTTAAAATAACTTCTTTGTGAGAACCTCATTTTTCATGAACATAATTACTTCAGTTCTTCTCTAGTTTTTCATCTTTAATTATAGATATCTATGGGAATTGTAAAAATTTAAAACATCCCAGTTTATAATGAAAAAGCATCAGTCTGCACTAACTCTATATTGTTCCCTTCATTATTGGTTTTATACTTGTATTTTTTTTTCCTTTTCATTGTTCCCTATGAAATGGTTTTAATATGTGCTTGTAGCCATCGGTGAGGGTAGTAGATACAAAACTGCTGCTGCTGAATAGAAAAATGTCCCTAAAGTGGTGATTACCAGACCAGGTGACTCTGTACCCTTGATAGCAGTCAGTGTAGACATTGTAACTGCCTGTTCCACTTTGTTTTTTATGCCAATTAGATCTGGGGTCTAACTGGTACGTCTTCCAGAAAATGGATTCCAAGTTAGTATGGCTGCTATGGACCTATACATACACGCACCTGTACACATCCATGCCTGTGAGTGGTATATTTCATACCATGCATACATGCACACATGCAGCCACCCACATTGGTTTTTTGGTGCTTTGCTTGATACTAATTCTCAATATAGTGAGCCTGATGTGTGGTTAATGAGAGGAGGATCAGCACATTATGAATCTTTAACCAAGTAGGGAGACTGAGCTGTGTCTCTGTCATGTGGTCGCTATATCTAAACAAGTAAAGTATGAAAAACCAAAGATTCTTTCTCTACACGAACCAAGTGGCAGACTGTTGTATAAAACTAGCAAATTAAGTACTACATGCTCTGGTGGAACAGTGGTTAGGTCAGACGCCTGCGAAAACCTGGGTTCGAGTCTCAGGTGATGGGGGACGCAAGCATTGTGACAAATAAATAAAAACAAAAGAAAGTGATTCTTCCTCTTCTCTCTCTCTGCCTACTCACCTTCATTCTTGCCTGCCCCTCTCCTTAAAAAAAAAAAAAAAAAAAAAAGGTAAGTAGAACACCGTCTTTGATTAACCATTTAGGGATGAATTCTACAGTTTGCCTTTCTTTCATTGCAGTTGGTAGTGACTGACTGTTGAGAAGGTCTAATGTCAGTCTCCCGATCCAGACATGGGGCTTTTACAAGCCTTCCTAGAAATGCAGACAGAGTCATGTCAGGTGCGCCTTCAACAGCATTTCAGCATTTACACAAGCTCCTTTGGTTAGTTTGAAGCACTTCTGAAAGAGCTGGTGGGAGTAATCAGAGAAATACGGCGTCATTCGCCTTTACCTTCTCCCACATGTGTAGTCAACGGTAACTTTAACTATCTGGGAACTTTTATTTTTGCTCTGGAGAGATTTTAAATTCTCTATACTGTTATGTATTAGAGAAGTATTTGGGTTCCTATGTGTATTAAATTGTTATTCCGTATTGCTTAGTGGTTTTTCACTTGCGATAGTTTGTTTCCAGCCAGCTATTTGTGTGTTATTTATTTTTAAGGCCATGCTATTTAATTGACTATTGATGTGTGAAAGAACATTTCTACTGGTTAATACTTGTGAACAGTTATATACTAAAAATCAAAAAAGAACTGAACAGTTTTGTATGGCTGATCTTCGAGGGGAAACAGAGCATCTCTGAGCTTTGAGTTTTGCAGGAATGGTTGCTCGGAGTCTTTGGAAAGGCGTTAACACTGGGAAGCAGAAAAAGTAGCAAGAAGCTGTAACGTGCTGTTTGCTCCTGCACTGGGAGACAGACCTGTGACTGGGAGAAAATCTGCCCTGTGTTCTTTCTGTGTCTGGAGTTGCTGGTGATATTTGGAACACACCGGATGAGCTTTCCAATGGGAGACTAAACGACAAAAAGCTGGTTTACGTGAGCAGAAGAGGAGCTGTAGGCGAAGGAAATATATTCAGTAGTCCTGAGCAGTATGAACTGTCTGATTCATAAAGAGCAGAGTCTCTAGTGAAAGAGCGATACATTCCGCAAGGCTCCCTTGCTTTCTAAATAGTTATCATGGATTTAGCTTTGAGGGATTTCTGGTTGTGACTATCTGGAGAGTTAGAATATCATGTACACGCTTGTCTTTTAAATCCATTCCAGGCACAGACCCAGCAGGTGCATTAGCTGGGAACATGCCAGGCTTAGGGTATCTGATTTTTAGTTAGGGTGGTCTGGGGGGCATCTGTTCTAGTAACGAGTAGCTTAGGCATTAGACTTGAGAATTCTGTAATAGCTAGGCTTATCATGGCTTTATTTGTGTCATTTTCTGTGCTTAGTGTTTCATAGAACTTATGTTCTGAGCACATTTAAGTGAACATTGAGCCAGAGATCTGATGAGCATTTTGCATACTTGGTTCAGGTTCATTAAGCAAAACAGTTATCTACAAGCTGTACTCCCTGTAAATAAGACGGGCAGACAAGCTCTATCCCAGTCACACGGAAGCACTTGGGCGGGGGAGCTATAAAAAGATTACTTAAATATATGAATTATTTTACTATATATTCATGACATAGAACAAATCCATGTTGTTGATATGAGACCAGAGCCATCGTCTGCTATTCCTGTCCCTATGATGATGGTCCCATACTATTGAATTTGATCTTTGATCATTCTGGGTATTGCAACTTAAATATGATGGGATATGAAAGGCCTCCGTGTTACTTTCTTACCTAGAATTCACTCAGAGGAGGTGAAATTGACCCGGATTTTGTACTCCCTGTGGTCATTCCTTTGTCACAATGAAACTCTTTTGAAATTTACTCCCCCCCACAACCTTTTTACCTCTAATTGCCATCATTCTTTTCAAGAAATTTATTTCTCACATACATTAAGTCATTTATTCAGCTTTCAACAAATTTTCTGTGCACCTACTAAATATAATAGTAGCTGACATGTACTCGGTGCTTGCCCTGTGCCAGGTTCTAAGGGCTTTGACCAATTCATTTAATCCTCCCCTCAACCCTGTGAGAGAAATACACCCATTTTCGAGATGAGTAGACTGAAACTGAAAGTTTCAATGAGCTTCCTGAGTTCACACGGCCAGTATATATACAGCTGGGGGATGCAGCTAAAGCAGACGATTCCGGCAGGTTTCTAGTCACTGACTTCACCATCTGTGTGAACTCTCGACGTGGTCATGCCCATGACAAGGGAGCAGCAGACTTTCTGGGAAGGCCTGCTGCAAGTTGTTTTGGGCTTTGAAGGTCCGTGATCTCTGCCATCACTCATCACTCTGCTTTTGTGGTGCAAAAGCATTCAGAGAAAACATGTAAAAGAATTAATGCAGCTGTGTCCCATGAACATGTCATTTGCAAAAAACAGATAGAGGACTAGATTAGGCTGATAATCTAGCATCTTCCAACCCCTGATAAGCCTGTTTTCCAATCTATTTTAGCTATTAGCCAGTAATTGCTACTCTGGATTTGCATATTTTTCTGAAAAAAAGATTCCACTTCCAATGTCTCCCTATCAAGTATCACTGTCTGACTCAAATTACTCACTAGCTTCTGCTCTTTGATCTTTAAAAAAAAAAATCAGAATTATTAAATAAAAGGTGCAGGCAAGAATGAAGGCCAGGAGAGGCAGGCAGACAGGAAGACAGAGGAGGAGGAAGCATTTATTTAGTGGTTCACATACTGAGGGTGGGTCTGAGAGGACTGAACTTACTGTAGAGTCAGACACTTGATTTTCAGTCCCAGGTCTGCCTCTCAGGAGAGCTGAGTGCACAGGTATGTATGCTTCTGACATTGGCGCCAACGTCTTGATTTCTGGTGGTAATAATGGCATTGTCTGTACTGGTAATAATGAGGGTTGGCAGGACTAAGTGAGGTAAGGACACATCGAGTTTTTCATAAATGTTAATGCGCTAACTTTCACAGACATTCTCAGTCCCTCGTACTTTAACCCACTGCCCAGAATCTGGACGAAATGTCTTCTCCTTGTTGGGAAGCCTAGGGCCTGTGGGCAGCATCCTCAATCCTCCTCCTACTGTGGCTTTTTAGCTACCTATCTCCTGGTTTTTCTTTCATCTTATTGTGCCGGGACTCCTGCATTTGGCTTCACTTCTCATAGTGGGTTCTTGTGTTGGACAGGCTTGCCTTCCCCGAGTGCTGCCCACTGGAGACCTTATGTCGTTGCCTGGTTTGTCGGCACTCGGGACCCTGCTTCTCCCGGCTGCTCGTGTCCTTGGTGTATATTCCTTGTTGACTTAATGACCAACTAGTTCTTGTTGCTGGAAACATCACTCTGAGTTTGTTTTTCCCTTGTTTCTGGGTTCAGACTCTCTCTGCACAGCTAGACCTGGTTCTGACAGGGCACTTGTTGTTACATCCATTTATTGAAAGTCTGTTTGAACTTACTAGGGGAAGGGACCTATTATGTCTTCATCTTCCTTTTACTTAGTACCTGAGGGCATTCTCTTTGTGCGTGAAGTACTAAGCATAGTAGCTTCTCATCTTTGCTCAGCCAGCTTCTTGCTGCCATTTTAGTTGCTTCTTGACATTTTGGTGTGCTATCTTTTATGGTTCCTGTCATAAAAATCTTTTGAATCTCAGTTAGCTTAGCTCTCAGTGTTAAGAGCATTTATGGTAGGTGTTTGTTCCTTCCACATTAAGAGCCAGGCTAATGGATACTGTTTGTTCTTCTATCATTCATTTGTGTTCAGAGTTAAATAGGTTTGTCATCTCCTTAGGTTATGGTATCCAGAAAGAATAAAGATTTAGGAAACTCTGCAAAAGTCTGTCACCAAGAATGATTCCATGTTGTGTCCTTGGAAAATGAATGTTTACTTCCGGTGGAAAGGACTTTATATATATCTGGAGGATTTCCTGTGCCTTCAGTAAGGTCCGATCTCATGAGGTCCTATCTCATAGCACAAGTCAGTACTTCATCCCTCAGCCACAGCCTTTCACTTTACAAATCTCATGTACCTTTAAAGACACCATGGACTGTTTGGCAGGTAGAAGCAGAAAACCTGAGCGGATTTCAACAGATGGCGAGTTCGTATACAGTGCTCTCACGGTCAGGCTTCACATTTTTCCTACCTTCATGCTTACATATTTTTAGAAACAAACTAAATGATGAAAAGGGCTTTTTAAAAATGACTCTTATATTAGCCTTCCTATTGGAAAACAAATTCTGACATCTGCTCTTCGCTCCCTTTATTACCCTGATGGGTCGAGGGTGGGCAGCGCTTTGTGGCAGACCTGCGCATGCGCACACCTCTTTGCTATGTTTGCTGTAATTGCCACTTCTATGAGACAGGAGTTGCAGAAACGCTAATAAAATGCAAGTTTCATTTTTCTGAGACTAATTACAGGATGTAAGAAGCCTGAATTAGATCAGTCCTTCTAAGCCAATTTCCTCATATCTTTAGTTAGAGCTCTGAATTCAAGCAATCTTATTAGTGATTTTTTTCACTCTTCTAATGAGTTTAAACTTTGGTGAGAATGATTGAGGAAGATATGTATGCAAGCTATTCTTTTGAAAAATATCTCTGGCAATAACCTTTCAAATATGCTCTCATAAATAGTGTCTCATTTTTTCATTTATATGTCTATTTATTTATTGATAATATAATATTTTTTGGCTAATTAATAGGAAGATGGTCATAATTACTTATGGACTCAGTGTTTTACTTTTGTTTCTATAAATGTTAATAATGTATGACTGTTGCAATTTTGGTTGTGTAGCACTCAGTGCTCATGTCCCACTTCTTCCTCAAAGTGAAATGAGGAGTAATGGCATATATAAAAGAATGAACGATCAGTTTGAAATACATCTTAGTTTAATCATTGTTATAATTATTAATGTACATATTACCTGCATCTTCTTCAGAATTAAGAATGTGATATCTCGCCTCAGTTTTTTTTAAAACTTTGGGTTGTCACCTGTCATTGAGATATGAAATCACTTTAGTGAACTGAGTCTAGCATTTCCAAAAACACAAAAATAGAAGAATGAAAAATAATGGATCTTATACAGTTAGGATAAATATTCCTTGAAACACACACAGGTGTTTGTGTATATATAAACTTATGTATATATACACATGCTTACACACATATATGCACATATGTTTATGCGTATATTGCATGCATGTTCTTAAACATACATATGCATGTGTGTATTAAGCATGCCCGTTTCTGGCGTGCTCGATTATAATGGAAAATGTTTCTGTGGAACAGACAACTCAGTGCACGTTAACAACAGTAGTTATTGTTGATTGAGTGTTTAGTACTCTGCAGGAATCCTAATATATGTTGAAATATGCTCATCACAGCAGTCTTGAGGGAAAATTGTTACAATGATTTAAATGTTATAAATGAGACATCGGAGGTGCAGCAGTCAATAGCAGCCAGAAAGAGCCTGTTAACCGAGGTTCTCTGCTGCAGAGCTTCTCCTGTTAGTGACTGTTTTTTGCAAAGATCCTTTCTGTCTCTTTTCAAGTGGATCAGAGGCTTTCTTAGAAATGGGAGGCTTAGCTTCTGTGATTCATAGAAATACCATTAACTTACAGGATACTGAGTTTTCATTTACAAGTTCTGTTGGGAATCTCAATGAATATTCCTCTAGCAATAACTTTACATTTCAGCCTGAATGTTTTCTATTTAATAAATTACTAGTCCCCAGATTTACGACAAAGAGATATTCTAAATATGCTAAATCTCTTTTATCGTCAGTGTTTCATCACAATAAATATAAAACATTTAAAACGTAATAAGAATCTGCATGGAAATTCTCATAACCTTTTTTAGAATGAGTGAGTAGATGAATCTCGACGTCAAGCAGCTAGTATAACTGCTACTTTTCATGATCACTTATTTGGTGGATGTGGAATCCTAATGAAATTTTATAACCTTATGCCTTTGTTTAATTTTCATAGCTACAACATAGGATTTGATGTCAAATTTCAAAGTGCCTTATATCTGGAATGCAATTTATAAATCTAATGCTATACTCTTTAATTCCATAGTTCTTTAGATGAACTGTTGTGCTTGGTAGACTTAAAGGTTTTTAAATACCAGGTTTCACAGCATTATATTCCCTAGTTTAACCGAGAGGCAAGAACATTTCCACTGTTGTATTTCCTATTTTCATTCCTATTTTTGGAGCAGTGTACAAGATCTGCGATATCAGTGTGAAGGGCATGGGCCTTCTTTCTTAAAGTGTTGATAGTCCAGTGTCTGACATATCGGGTCCCATGATATACATCACAATGTTCTCTGGAATAAAAGCGTTTTATTGTGATGGTCTGAATTATTTCCCTACCAAATTCATGCTGAAGCCCTACTTTCAGTGTGCCTCCAGCAGGTCTTCAAATAATGCATAGTTTTATTATAATGTTCATCAGAAGAAAAAGATCCTGGCTAATGTTGAATGAGTGGACATTACTGGAGGAACTGGTTTCCTTATCCTTTCATTTAAAGTCACTGTTTTCAAGAATCTCTCAAGGAAATGAAGTGGGGTCTTCCTATGTATTTGTGGACAGGATTTAAAGAGTATGTTTAAATGAGATCGCAGGGTGGGGTGCTCAAGCAGTGGTACCGGTGCGCTTTTAAGAAAAGGAAGGACAGCAGGGGTGAGGCACATAGAGGTGAGTTCTTGTGAGGACACAGTGAGAAGGTCGCCATCTGCCAGCCAAGAATGGAGCCAGACCTTCCTTCTTGTTTCCACACAACTTAAATATTGAAAAGGGAAAAATAACAATGATGGTTGTTATTTCCTCCCCAAGAAGTCATAAATGAATGAATGTAAGAAGGAATTCAGCATTATAAAATATTTTCAATTCCTTCCACCTAAAATTCAAATCTGTTTAACCTGTATATATGTGATTAACATGGAAAATACATTCCAAAGTAATAGAGATTGATAGAAAATTATAGTATCATCCACAGTATTTATTTTTGAAATTGATTCTGCCATTCAAGTAAGAGTGTTCTGTAATTTTACTTTGATGGTTTGTGTCAAAAAAAAGAATGCACCCTCACCTCCTATCTTCTGTCGTTCCCTTTAAGAACACGGAGTATTTTGATTTACTGAGTAATGTGAGACATCTTTGGAGGCATTCTTGGGAGCTTGAAAGAGGAGACAGTGGGGAATAAATAAGACATGGTGAATTTTTTCAATTGCCAACAACCTATCATGTAAAAATAAATAGATTGGAATTACTATGTTTAAATGTATTTGCTACAAGCCTGGGTCATTCATTACACAAAATACTTATTGAATTTATAATTCATCACTACTTACAAACCAAAGCCAGTCTTTTTGCTTTATGATGACTTTATACATCTTGTTTGTAATGACACATTTAGTAATTTCAGTCCTTTTTCTGGGGTTTCGCTGGCATTTAATCACTATTCACAGTATTTTGCATTCTTCACATTCAATAGCATATGGAACGTCGCAGGAATAATAAAAGAGGCACTATCTTTCTACTGACTGGAAATAAGCTAGATTTGTCATCTTAGAGACTTAAAAAAAGTAAATGTAAACTGAAGTTTGTAGGACTATAAATTTGAATGGACATAGAAAGCACATTTATGAATCTTAAGATGTGAAAAAAAACATGGCAACTTAAACAACTATGTATTTATTAGACCCAATAGATTGAATTGCTTTCATTTATCCATGTGACTTATTCATGTCCTTATTC
Organism: Solenodon paradoxus; assembly: GCA_004363575.1. Classification (NCBI taxonomy): domain Eukaryota; kingdom Metazoa; phylum Chordata; class Mammalia; order Eulipotyphla; family Solenodontidae; genus Solenodon; species Solenodon paradoxus. The sequence goes on from RJWH01001827.1 coordinate 140,408, forward strand.
TTAAATCCATCAGATTCCCCTTTGCTTTGATTATGTAGGCCATACTTTTTATTAATTTCAGTTATTACTAAATCAAAGATGTCTTTGAGAAAATATGCCTTCAATAACTAGAACACACTATAGTCCACAACACTTGCTTGTTGAATAAGGCGTCATCTGTCATTGTTGGAGATCATGGGAATATTGTCACCATGTTAAAATGACGCACAGTTTCTGTTTTTATGGGGCATTTTTAGCATATAACCTGTCCTGTTTTTGCCATCTCAGTGTCATTTTTGTCTCAAGGAAATATTATCAGCCTATCAAAGTAGAAAGACAAGTGTAGATATATTTACTTAAGAAGCAACACTCCTTTCTTCTATAGGAGAAATATGAATAGAAAGTAGACGAACACATTTATTTTTGTAAATAGGAAGTTATCTATTCATAGTTGACAGCATTAAAGACTGTTTGCATTACTCTACATATACTCAGTTAAATGGAATATAGAATTAGTTTGGAGATTCTTATAGAAATGACTTTTATGTCATGTCTGTGATGTATCTAAGCATAACAACTATGACTTTTGTAGCAAAGTAGAACGCTGAGTACTTTGACAGTAATTGGAGGCAGTTTCCTCTCTCATTCTTTCATTTTAACAAAAATTGGAGGTTGTGGTTTGATCATTTATATTTTCCTCTTTACTAGGCACGATTGGCATTTAAGTTTCTGTCTCTCAGAAGAAGGACGGCCGAGCTATACAATGCCTATATTCCCTCTGAAATGGCTAGTATTGACTAAGCGCATATTCCGGCAAACCGGAGTTTTCTTCCTGCTAATTTCTACTTTTAGAAGTTTGTTAGATCATAAATGTCAAACTTGTGATCAGTATGAATACAACTCGATACAGATTCAATCCATCCTCTTATACTTATTCTCCTTCTGTACCAAGATTTCATATATTGAAATATTGACCTTGGTACTTGGAGATTTTCTTTGCTTTTTAATTTAGAGGAAAGGTGCAGTCAGGAACGAAGGCAAGCAGGCAGGATGGAAGAGAGAGGAGGAAGAAGCATGTATTGATTTTATTTAGTTGTTCGTCTTGGTCGTTCCCCCCAACCCAGTGTCTAACCTGGGTTCTTGGGATATACGTGGACTGCGTCCAGTGGCCTTATCCACTAGGTCACCAGGTGTGTCAGTACTTGGAGATCTTTTGTCATTTAAGTGGGCTTCAGTTATATTTACTATAGGGCTTTATGTCTGGGATATTCACTACTTAATACAAATTTTTTTTATACTGTTAAACATTTCTTTGAAAATATGGAAGTGCTTACGTATTACTTAATAGATATTTCTATTTCTGTGTTGATATCTTTGCTAGCATTTTGACTTTAGAATTAATGTAAAATTTACTTTTGCCTGTTGGTGAACATTTTGCTTCTCTTTTAAACAATTTTCTATTATCATGCTGTTATTGATGGTGTCTTTTATTTTTGTATTTTCTGAACATTCATCTAGTTGTAATTTCACTTGCTTTATATTCAGTATCGAATTAAAATGAAAGGACGGTTATTAATTTTGGTACATGGTTTGTGTCACTTCAGTAAATTTAAGTAGTATCTCAAGTAAAAGTAAAAATCATTAGGAGGTAATTGCCCTTCTGTTCTTTCAGCTTAATAGATGATAAGCATAGTTTTGTAGCTTATTTAGGGCCAAAACCAGTGGTAAATGTGTCAGCAAAATAAGTGGGAAAAATTACACGATATTTACATTATTTATAACTATGGAATTAAAAAATTGTGAAGCTTGAAGGACCTTAAAAACATAATAGAATATTTATCCTGAACTGTTTTTTGTTTTTTTTTTTTTTAAAGGAAAGGTGCAGGCTGGAATGAAGGCAGTAGTAGACAGGCAGACAGGAAGAGCAAGGAGGAGGCGCTTTATTCATTTTCCATTTAGTTGTTCACACTGGTTGTTCCCTCTGTACCAGGGACTCAAACACAGGGGTTTGATGTTGTGTCCTTTGAAGGCAACTGACCCAACTGCTACTCCACCAGGGCATGAGTATCCTGCACTTTTGTTACCAGTACTCTTTTTTGGATCTGTTGAGACAGCCTTGAGTTGTCATCTGACTGATGTAGTCTTCCATCAGACTAGCAGTTTCTTAGATTTGAATGAATAATTGGATGCAGTTATAATCTTTATTTCATTTGACTCTTCCAAATAGCATATTTTCAGCTTTGGTACTATAAAAAAAAATGAGAGGAAATACTTTTCTAAACAAGATAATACATGTTTCCTACTTACTTTCACTTTTTTATAATATTAACAGATGTGTTTTTATTGACTCATGAAATTGGTTATTTTTCTGATTTATTTCTCCAGATTTGTGTGATTGCTATCATTTTTATTTACTGCCTGTGTTATTTGGAGGGGGCAAAATCTTGTTTTGGTAGCTTAGCTGTTATAAGCTATTAGAAACTTCTTGCATAACGAACAACTGTTATAGAAACACTACCATAGAAAAGCAGAGAATTAGAAAATATGTTTCACTCATGAATATTTAGAAAATGAGTCTGTCGATAGCCAATATTGTAAAGAGGAAAATACAAATATTTCTCAGTATGGTGAAGCAGCCACATGGCTAGCATTCCCACCTCTCAGTAAGTTAGAGAACGTTTTCCAATTTCAAAAATTTATTTGTTTCTTCTTCCTTTGTTTTCTCAGGGAAATGGGATCTTTCCTATACAGATTTTGTGTGGATAAATGAAATAGTGTTCCTCTGAGCTTTTAGAGATGAGCATTATATAGTAGCAAATAAAGTGAGATGTAAATTCATTAGCACAGCACCAACAGTGATCACAAGAAAGAATCAAGGTTTTAAGTGGACACATTAATGCCAGAAGTCAAGACTGTTTATTTCTCCCTACAGTTTTGTGTTTGAGTGTGTGTGTATGTGTGTTATTTTTGCTTCCAACTCCTTTTGCTACCCAAGTCTTAGGATGCTGTGCTTTTTAACCACTCATTTCCTCCCCCTTCTACTTCCCAGATGTTTTTCTTGGGGGACCACATTTAATAATATTGCTTCAGCTGTAAACTTCAATATTGGAGTAAGGATTACTTTGAAATTGCTAAACTGATGGCAGCTTTGTAATTGTTGGCCTGAAATATGTTCTCCACTGGACAGTTTCATGTATGTCTGAGAGCACAATTGAAAGTACCTTATCTTTCCCTTAAAATCAGACCTTCAATGGACTTACCTCCTTTGTCACTCACCTAAGACTTGCTCTCTAAGTCCTTCTCTCAACCACTTCTTATATATATATATAATCAGCTGTTATCAAGTTTTTCTTTATACTGTTTTCATATTCTTGTTCAGTCCTCTTTCCTACTAATCTCTTCTTAGAAACTCATTCTGTCCTCATCTCCAAGTTCTTGGATCTGTCCACCTACCTCTGATTATTTCGCCGTCTGTCTCTTCTTTACCATCTTTCAGTCTATCTGCAGAGGTCTTATTCTCCCTTTCAGAATCTTTGAAGGTGTCACCATTGCTTTCAGGATCAAGTCCAGTTTCTTCAGCTTTTAAGTAGTTACAGTGACCATTCCTGGCTCCTCCTGACTCTTCTCTGTGATGTCTTATAAGTAGGGAAGGTGAGGTCTCTGTCTTCTGTGTCTTATGCCAGTGCCCGGTGTGACAACATGCAGGTTGAGAAAAGTCAGAGTTTATGTTGAAGAGACTGTTTCTTGTCCCTCATTCTGTCTGCCCGCCTGCCTTTCTGTCGGCATGTCACACATCTGTGCCCTGCCCTACTTGTCCTGTATTTCCCAGGGTGGAAAAGGAGTCTGATGTCGGTTAGCTCCTTCACCTGACATCCCTTTTCTCCCCGCTTTTTTTCTAATCATATAAGGCTGCTCTTTTTCTAGACTGCAAGCTATCCTCAACCAGTGTTCTCCAGAGTTTCATGAACGTCCATCTTGAGTCCCTGATCACATGGGAGCCCTGCTTTCTGTGTGCCAAGGTTATTGTCCCTGTAGAGTATCTAGTATTTGAAAAAATGTAAAAGTTGAAAGCAGATAAACTCTTCTTTGTGTATCTCCTGAGACAATGAAAATGGAGGCGACGTTCTCACAGAACCAGTGAATTCTGTTTAAATAACTTATTTCAGGTACTATATTGCCCACTCAGGTGTGTTGCCAGCTAGTGGAGGTGGTTTGCCATGACTCCAGTCTCAAGAGGACCTCTCCTAAGCTAGTAAAACTGGTTCAGTATAAATCATGTTTTCAGTATGTTAAGATTCAACATTCTAATGAAAGTTACACTTAGCATTTAATAGTGTTTTCAAAGCTAGTATTTTTCATGTGACACAACAAAAATAATAAGCATCTAACTTTAAGGGACCCAAGAACAATGAAAATGTTTGAACACTGACCATCAACAGGAATAAAACACACATGTGACATCATGGATGAAACTTTTAGGCTAAAGGAAAGAATTAGACACAAAAGACGCTGTATAGAAATGTCCAGAACAGGGAAATCTACAGAGACAGAAAAATTTAGCTAGTAGATGTTGGGGTTGTGCATTGGGAGACAGGGAAGAATGACTAAAGGTGTATGGGGTTTATTCTTAGAGTGATGACAATATTCTAACATTGATGAGATGGGACAACTTTGAATACTTTTAAAACCATTGAACTGTATCCTTTAAATGTGATACTTTCATGATAATGGGGTTTATTCTTCAAAAGTTGTTACAAAAAAATAATAGACTTTATGTTTTCATTAGTCGCTCCTAATCTTTATTACCTTAATATTTGTCTTGATTAGGATGGTCACTTTTTTAATGAGCTTTAATTTGCATCAAAATTTGCTGGACAGTCTCTGTCCTCTGTCCTCACTGCTGGATGAATGCATGTAGTCAGTACCAGTGCTTCTCAAATTTAGCTCTATCAGAGTTACTTGGTAGGCTCCCACTCCAGCCTTTTGGATTCAATAGGTTCAGGCAGGAAACATTCTAAATTTTAGGTAGAATTTGCCTCCTTTCTAACAGTTTTTAACAAGCATGCTTCTCATGTGGCTTGAGATTTACTGCTTTAGGACTTAGGGTATCAGTTTTTGTTTTTTTAGCACAATGCTGATTAACTTCAGAACTAATGACCTTGGTAGATTTCAACATTAGCTCTGCAAAATTTTCCTCATGCTGCTATTCTCCTAAGAACCTCACTTTTACCAGTGTTCTTAGTATTGCATTTGGTTTTTTATTTAATTAATTTTTTTAAAGGAAAGGTACAGCCAGAAATGAAGAAGAGCAGAGGCAGGTGGACGGGAAGAGAGAGGAGAAAGAAGCATTTTATTTATTTTACTTAGTCGTTCAGTTTGGTTGCCATGGGCCTGGGACGTGAACCCGAGTCCCTGGGCTGTGTGTGAATGCGCCCATCTCTGCTCCACCAGGACGCTGCAGGCCGCCTTTTCTGTATTCTGGACTCCATGTTTGAGGAAAAGACTTTCTTTACTTTTATCTAACTCTTTGACAACTCTTCTTTAACATTTGTAGTAACTCTTTCTAGCACATCTGTCTTCGAAAGTTTAGAGAATTTGTAAGGCTATCCAGAATATAACATTTTCAACAGAAAAAAAAAATCAAAGCCGATTCCTTTACAAAGTGATGCAACAAATGTCAGTTGTAACCATTGTTTTTTTTTTTTTTTTTTTTTTTTTTTCTGGTGTATTTCACTGTTCTTAGTACTTAGCATATTAATTACCAGATCACGGAGTGACTTTATTTTCATTAGAATATTTTTGTTTAAAGTTTTTTTTCTAGGCAAGCCTTAGGAGCAAGAGTGTGATAAGTAAGCATTCATGATTAGCATTAAAATGTTAATGAAAGAAACAGCTTTCTGAGGAAATTCATCTTCTTGATTTAAAACAAACCCACAAAACATTTTCTGAGCAGGAACTATCCTTGGGATCTTGTCATTTTAAATTCCTAAAGCCTCTTGCCCGTGTTGTGAATGAATGATGGCTCGGCATACTGGTTAAACCGGTAAATGGATGACCCCTCCGTGAGGAAGTTAGCAGATGGCCAGGGTTTCAGAGACAATGAGTGAGGCCAGACCTTTCCTTGAAGAGATTCATACACTCTGGGAGGCCCTAATGTAAATTACTGAGGGCTTGCTTAGCGACTTTTCTGTGCAGTGTACCTTGCTTGAAGGTCACCTGAGAAGTGCCTAAGGAAGATGCGTCCTGGAGAGTCTTCACCTGTACTGAGGTGAGACCCAGCACAAGTCCCAGCCACCTGTGTACACGTGGTACGTTGTGTAGGGGTGGCTGCACACGTGAACGGAATGCTCACGGATGGAGCCGGAGACCGTGTGGACGTGGGCACACCAGGAGTTCCGGAAAAGCTGCTGCAGGCAGAAATGCCAGCTCTGATAATACATTGCCAGGCGATCCAGCAGGGTGTTTCAGAAAGAAAACACCAAACCTAGGGCAGACCGTCCTGTTTTGCATTGTCCACATGTGGACGTAAACAGCTGTTCTTTGTCAAGCCAAGGACTCCTGATTGGTGCTGGTGGTCGCCTGCCCTTCTCTGGCCCACTAGGTCCTTCCAGGACGTTTTCTGCTGGGTTTTGACTGGCAGCGCGGACTTTGGGGGACTGTCTGGAAGAGCTGAAAAATATAGATGCCAAAAAGCCAGTCAGCTTCCTTTTACAGTGATGGGATCAGTAGTGCAGCAGAAGTAAGAATTCTACTTGATGAACAGAGTTGGGAATGCAGTGAAATATACAGCAATAGAGAGGATATTAGAAGCAAATCCGATACCTTGGGCTTATCTGCCACATTTCAGTGTTAGAACAATCTTGGGTTATAATGACTTTGGGAAAACTCTTATTTCTAATATCCGTTCTGAGACCTGATTGGTGTCACCGTTCAATAAATGGTGACAGTGTCACAGAGGAGACCTTCACAGGGAGTGCCCTGTACACAGGTGGATATTATCTGAAAACCCTTCACATTTCACTTAAAATTTTCTTAGGCATTATAGGTGTTCTCTGTGTGTATATTGAACAGGTAATATTTTGTTTTGATTTCAGTAAAATTAGTTTTCCTTGGGCCTTATGACTTTCAGTTTTTGACAACATGCTTGCTTGATTTAGCCAGATTTTTAGGTTCAGGTGATATCTTTGCTAAAGTGAATTAGTCAACAATGAATAAGTCTGATGTATAGACTCATAATGTATATTTACATTTATACCTTACCTCAAAAAATGATTTAATAGGGAAACTTCAATTAACCTAAAGTTAGCTTTCCAGTACTGATTATTAAAGATGTATGAAATATTCTCCCTACTCCTAAAGAATATATAATAACATTGGCCACTAATATCCCATGGGAAAATAGTTCCAAATGTATCAAAGATTAGTATAAGATATAAAAGCAATAAAAGTCTTTGAATAGAGTCAATTGTGTAATAATGGAAGTACAGCAGTTTAAATATAGGCATATTTGACTATATTTTAAAAAGTAGCAAGCCTTGGTGGAATCTATCATGAAGTCCTGAGTTTTCTTCAAGGCCAGGGAAGGTAAGGGGAAAACAACTAAGATCAACAACTAATAAGAGAAATAAAATGCTTCTTCCTCTGTCTTCCTACCTGTGTGCCTTTGCTCACCTTCATTCCTGCTTTTGCCTTTCTTTTAAAAAAACAAAGCAAAGCAACCTAATAAAATTTTAAAAAAATAAACATATGGCACAGAATATTATAAAGAAAAATCACGGATTTGTAATAGTGAGTATATATATACTATAGGTAAATGGCTTTTATAATTAAAAACAAAACAAAACAAAACAGCCTCATGTGAATAGATAAGTAAAAGCAAAATTAGCCAGAAAAATCTAACTCAGGGTACAGACAGGCATTTTAGAGAAAAACTAATTCAAGTAAATCCCAAACAAGCGAAAAGATGCTCAAATTCATCATAGTTAAGGAATACATGTTAAAGTAGTGAGACATCATTTTGCACTATTAGACTGACAAAAATTAGAGGAACAGCTCTTATAGGAAATTGCATAATCTGATATTGTTAGCAGAGATGGGGACTATTATATCTTTTTCTTGGAATGTAATCTGGAAACCTATTAGCATAATGTCTCTTCAGTTCTGAAGTTTCACCTTCAGTCTCGATCGCATAGAAGCATGAACTATGTGTGTGCCCATATATATATATATATATATATATATATATATATATATATATACACACAATGCACATCAATTTGCAAATTACTGTAGCATTTCTAATAGAGGAAGACAATTGGAAAGCAAAGTGCATCCCTCTCCATTGTTGACTAGTATCTTATATTGCACTATATCTGTGTCAGAATAGGATGCAGTTTTGAAGAGAAAGAACTAAGGCTGTGATAGTTGTGCTGGAATTTCAGTGAAGAGCACGATACGGAAAAGGTTTCAATTACATGAGTCTACTCTTATTAAACAAAGAGTCCATACACGCAGATTTTCATGTTTATCTGTGAAAACTGGTAATTTGTATATAAACATGGAGATGCTTCCTGGATACAGATTAGGGGAAGAGTCTAAGGAGATATTTGTGAGCATTGAGAAAAGAAAAGGGAGACAGCAGCATAAGAAAGTACAAAATAGCATGCAATAGTATTTATGTTATCAATGCATATATATGCATTGTCATTTATATAAATTTCGCATGTGTATTTAAAAATAAAGTGAATGAGGGGACTGACGTATGACGTAGTGGATGCGAACTCTGCTTTAGCTGAGGTTAATGGGAACTGAAATGCTTAAAAAAAATTCTTATTTAACGATAATAACAAAAAACCTATATTGCCTTATTTTTTAAAGGTTAGTAAAAGATCTTTTAGTACATTTTTGAATATCTTTTGAATATTACAAGCATCTATGTTAACTGACATCTCCAATTAGAGAAAAAATAAGATGGCTGTATTCATATTGCTCAGTTACTGTTGCAGTGAAGACTACACGGTCATGGCACTTGCATGGAGCAGAGGAAGCTTCTGGATGTAGTAACTCCATTAAGTGATGTGTCTAATTGGACTGAGGGAGGATACAGTAGGCTTTCAGGAAGGGGCAAAGGATGTCTTCTGAGTAGAGGGCAGCAAAAAAGAAAATATGGGAGTGAGAATGAGTATGCACTTCTGTGTTAAATGCGACAGAGTGAAACATTCAGCTAGGCAATAGATTTTCAAGTGGAAATTGCTTCATTTTATTGCCTCTAAGACTCTACTTATTGTAAGATACATGTGATGTACCACTAAGAAAGACGTGGTTGTTAAATTATTTTTTATGCAAAAATTTATCTCATGGTCGCTCTGGGCCACTAATTGAAGAACACTTTACTGTCGGTGGTCTCAGCTTAGTATCACTTATGAAGCTGTAGGTCAGGATTGTAGTCATTGAAAGTGTGCTGAGGGCCGCATAGTCTATTTTAAAGACGGCACCCTCATCCCTCATGGACACAACATGGAAATTGCCTTACCCTGTGAGAATGAGTGAGGAAGATTCCTAAATGTCTTTTTTGACCTCATTTTTGAAGTCACAGACCACTACCCCTAGAATATTTGTTAAAAGTGAGTTACTTAAATCAAACCCACTCAAGAGGAGGGAAACTAGATTCTGTCTTTTGAAGTATCAGTGAAGGCACATCAAGAAATTTGGGTATAATTGAAACCACATATGGAAAGGGGATGATAAAAATGGTTGTTCTATAGAACTTCACATTCATTATCTTATTTTTTTCTGAATCACTTTGCCAGAGAGTTGTTGATGTTCATGTTTTTTGACATAACACTGTACTCTGTGCCATTAAGAACATTGCTGATGAGCCAGTTTGGAAAAAGAATGATGCATTATTAGCTCTCAGATTGTTTTTTAAGCTGCTGTCATCAAAAATGTAAGGTTTAATGCCACTGTTTTCTTGATTTTACTAGAATATGTCAATGAAAAATATTCAGTGAACTATCGAGATTCATTTTCCTTCCTCAGATGGTTCTCAAATGGCTTATTGATTGAAATGTCAAAGGATTTTCATGGTTCAGACATATCACTAGGAGAAAGAAACCAAGTTTGTACATTCATAGAAGGTGACAACTATGTCAGGATTGTCACCAGTCCAGGAAGTACTGATTTTACAATGTACCCTAATTTCTGAATCTTAACATACAAGAGAGCACAGATTATTAATGATGTCAAAAGCTACTCTTTTTGTTGGCTCAGCACTCTCTTCATGCCTAGAGTTCTTGCCTTTTTTTTTGTCACCGGTACTTCACTTTGGGGGAATGGCTTCTTTCTCTTCTAGTCCCATTAGTTCTAGGAGAGACTGTCATTCATCATTCCCCAACCCTTGGTTGTGTGGCTAATGCCACTGAAATCAGGTGAATTGGTTCTGTGATTGGTTCAAGGTTGGGCATCTGACTGTCAGTATATTTAACCTGGAACTAGCCAGGTGGAAGCTGCTCGCCATTGTCTACAAGAAGGAAAGATGAGAGCGACCTCAGTTTCCCCTGTCGCCATATGTTCTGACTTCCGATGATGGGGTGGAACTTGGAAACTTGTAAACCAGGAAACTAAGAAGACTTTCTGCAAATCAATCTGCCTGTTTTGCTGAAGGTTGCTGTAGTGGGGATGGTCCTGACTCTTTAAGGATTTGTAAAATAACATTTCATTTTCTGTTGTTGAAGCCAGACAATAAACATCTCCCCGGTGAAGGCTGTTGAGATTTCTGTCTGGTGACTTTGATTTTAACCAACCCTGTTTTTCTCATTAGCTTTTCTGGTTTGTCACTGAAGATTCTTTGATTACTGTGATTTCAAGAATATTCCTCTAGCAGTTGGGAAAGAGCCTCTTAATCATAGGGTGTTTAAGTCCAGCAGTCTCTCCCCAGTTTTTGATGTATAGCTAATAGCAATGTTGTTTGATATCTGAAGTTAGTTTTCAGGACAATAATTGAGACTTTAACAGTTGTTGGTCATGTGGTTTAACATTTGTATATTTGACTGAGAGGAAGTATCAGTTTCAAATAAAGAAAACTGAAATCTTGGCAATACCAGAAATTAGAAGTACTGAAAACCCTGATTTTCACAAAGCCCTTTTGTTACACCAGCCTTCAAGCCTCTACAAAATAATTGCTCAGTAGTTAAATCTGCATGTTCGATGTGAATTTTAAGACTGTATTTATATACCGTCTATACAGAATACAACCAAACAGTAAACACTAGACGTTACGAGAAATTTCCTTTTAATTTTGTCTTCTGTTTCTGTCATTAACATATTGCACTTTTTATGTATTTTTAAGTTTATACCCGAGTGCGTTGATTTCTTTGACCTGATTGTGATCCTGTGTTTTAAAATTGGCTTCCACGCGTTCATTGTCAGTTTGCAGAATGTGATTGATTTTTGTGTGAGGATGAAGAGATCCTAAGTTGAAAAGTGACATTATTTGTTCACATAAGAAATAATGAATCACATGAAGGACTTATTTAGACAAAATCTTTAATGATTTTGGAATACACTTAAAACATACGCAGGAAGACTAAATTTAATTTTTCCGTTATTTTTTTAGACTAAATTTGTTTTGATTACCTACCTAGTTTTTCAGAGTCAGCTTGATCAGCATTGCTTCTAAAATCACTCAGTATATCTCCTTCTATATAGACACTTACGTTAAACATAATGACTTGGACATCTAGCTAATGACATTTAAAATGAATTTATACATATTGGCTTGCTCATTCAATCATCTAGTTAAATTATCTGTCTATATGTATTAGGTAAATTCAGTAGTCAGCACACGCAGATTCATATCTGAAGTCTTACAGTGGATTTATGTGTTATTTTCTCAGTAACCCAAGGATTGCTAGTAACTTTGTTATTCTGTGATAAGACCTGCCTTTATTAGTTAATGTTGATTTTGCTGCCTTCAGACAGAATTCACTACCACTCTTTATTGGTTGCAGAGTTACGGCCAACCATAAATAAAAAAAGAAGAAAGAGAAGGAAGAGATAGAATAAACAATTTATTTTCATGCATTTTTGGTTACCATCTAAATCACAATTGTCAGAGGAAAGTGGAGCTAAATGGTCATCCTTAACAAGTTTAGGGGAAAAAAAATGTGCATTTTTGCTCTCCATGTTGTGTTTTATGGAGATAACACATTTGGTTCAGAATAATCATGATTCAGTAATGACATTTTATTATTCAAGCTTGATGAATAGGATTGGGAAGTGTTGTTTATTTTTTCCTTCCATTTCACCATAACTAACCGTTCGACAAGAATGAGAGACACTGACAGGCGCTACCCGGAGACTGTGTTTAATTTGTTTTGTTTTGTTTTGTTTTTAATGAAGTGCTCCTGTTAAAATAGAAGTATCGCCAGACTAATACAGACCTGGGGAGTTAAGACTTGTGTGTTTACTGGAGCTCTGTCCGGCCTCATTTCAAATGTATGTTATGAGGATTAGACTACACATGCATAGGATTGTGCATGTACATTTTCAATAATTTTTATGATACTCTCCTGTTTGGCCTGCAATATCACATTCTTCAAGCAAAATGATAGGAGAAATCTTCTGAGAGTCCCATGACAGGAAGGAGATAAGAAAGGAGCCCCATGGTATGAGCTGACCTGGGTGCCAGATACTTAAGCTCCACCCACCGTTTGTTCCCACTTGTCTGTTCCTTTGTAAACAACAAACAGGAGCTTCTGCCAATGCCTCCCTTCCTATAGTTTTGACTTCTTCCTGTACTCATGGTAGGTTAGTCAGTAAATACCGTTGGATTATCAAGAAGTTTTAAAATGATGCAATGTTGTATTTGCACATTTAATTTGGGTGGAATAAGCCGATAGCTGCTTTATCGTATTTCTTAAACTGGTATCACTATGGGCAACACAAATATATGGAGAGGAAGATAATTTTTAGAGGACTGAAAGTTTGAATAGATTTCCTTTGGAAATTGAAGCAATTTGAAATCAATATACAGAATTCCATTATGCTTACTATTTGGAGTTTGTTGGCTAATTTCCTTATGTTGCCTGTGTGAGGAGAGAGTGAAAAGGAAACAAGATAGATGCTCCAAAGGAATTGTCCTGTAAATTTAATGTAACATATTTTATGCTTTTAATTAAGTGAGATTTGGACCAATATTCTTTGGTTAAAGCTTCTGAATGATAATTTAAAGAGATGCAATCAGAGCGTGACTCCTTACCCTTGGACAGCTGGAATATGACGTTTGGTTGTCGGAAAAGCGTGCTAATGTGGCTTGAGGACAAGACAGGATACAATGAAAGTGGCGTTGGGACTGCGGGGACGGCCTGGGTAGTTTGGAAGTGGGTCTGTCCGTCATCCCTCTGAAGGGGCCTCTTCAAGCTTATTTTCAGTGAAGGTGTTTAATATATGATTTTTAATCATTTGTACAACATTTTTTATTCTGGGATCACAGAACTTCATTACTGTTCTTTTAGATATTGTATTAAAGAGGGTTTAGTCATCATTGTCCCAATATTAAAGAGGATTTCTAAACACTGCATAGGTGAGTAGTTTTGCATAAAATTTGAATTTATTTTTGAATTATTTTGCAAGCAGTTAAAAGTTTAAAAAGAAGTTAAATGATAGTGAGAGTTTTGAGTAATGAAATCTTTTTGATATTTAGAGGAGTGAATGGGGGTGGTGTGTGTGTGTGTGTGTGTGTGTGTGTGTAGGTGGTCTGCAATGATAGGAGTTCCTGTTTTTTCTTATTTTTTACATAGAAGCAGTAAAAGTTCCTTATTGAATTGCTATGAGGATAAAATGAGGTGATGTCTGGACCTGGGAGGCCATAATTAACCTGCTCAATGGTGGCCATTATTAGAATTGTTACTCGCGACAAGAATGTATGTCTTAGCTCCTTTCCCACACTCAGTCTCCTTCTGACCTGTCCAGGGTCTCGCGATGTTTGCCCAGGTGTAAATTCCTTGTGTTGTTTAAGGACTGTAGGTAGGTTATTTCTTTAACTTCTTATGTACAAAACCAAAAGAAAAATGTAAACGAAAACCAAAATGCCACCCACCTTATCAACCTCAGTATTTTAATTAAGATTGTTCATGCAATTTAATATTGTAGACAAGGACCTAAAACAAAAACTAAAAAACAAAAAAGCCCTCAAAACTCCAAAACAAAAACAACAGGAGGACATCGAAAGACAAGTAGCCAAGAGGACATGATGCTACATAATAATAGTGTCTGTAATTATGCATCCCCAGGCAGGCCATGTTAGTATCCTAGAGCATTTCTAAATGTATGGTGTGGATGTGTGTGTGTGATTACATTTAATAAATAGGATATGTTTTTGAAAATTAATTCTGCTTATGCCGCTGTTGCTTCCTTCTGCAGTAGAAATGGGAAGGTAGACTTTTTTTTCCCTAAAGGAAGCACCACTTCTCAGAAAAGCTGCTATTCATTTTCTGGTCATCTGTGTTTTTCCCCTTTTCACTGATTTTTCCTTCCTCATATTTTTCCCCTGATGTGCTAAGCTAATTCATAACTTTTTTATTTTGAAATATAGGTTTGCTAATAGCCTCTGACTCTAAATGTAGTCTACAATGATAGATTCTAATCTTTTCATGGACAGAAGTTTGGCCTCCTGATAGGTTTGTGTATCTCATAGATATTTTCACGTTATAAGACCTTCAGAAATAGGCAAACTGCCCTAATCAATGAAAATGTAGGTCATCCTTCAATACATGCGCATGGAAGACTTAACAGTAACCTTCAAGACATTTGAAGTTCAGAATTAAAATATTCATTTAACAAATGTTTGGCTGCATGCCTGCTAGGCACCAACGCTTTGCCTTTTTAGACTGTGGGGACACAGTGGGGGATGAGAGGTCATCGCTGCTGTCACGGAAGCTTGCTGCTTATGGGTGGGGTTTGGGGGTTGTGAGGAAGCCAGGCTATAAATACCCAACCAAAGAGCTGAAGGAAAATATCTAGTTGTGATCATGCTGAATCTAATCCAAGGTGATGTGGTCACGAAGTGCCTCTCTGAAGGGTCCCATTTGAGTTGCAGTCCAAAAAGAAGACGAAATTAGCTATTTTATGTTCAGGTGGCAAAGCAGGCCTGGCCAAGGCACCAGCTGGTGCAAAGGCCCTGAGAAGGGCACAGAGTTGGGGCCTGTGAGGGACAGAAGGAAGGCCCTTTGAGGCGAGGTGACAGTAAGTGATGAAGGCAGTCACTGTTTAATTAAAGCTACAGAGAAGCTGTTCATTGAGTTATATGCTTTCAAAAGTTTAAGTGGGATTAAAAAATCTCTGTAGCAATTTTATTGCACACAGTGAACCACCTTCTTGGACAAAAAAAAAAAACATTAAATCTGAGTCGTTATACTTTTCAGAACCCATTTCCGCTTTGCTGTTCAAATACTTTTCAGTGATGAAGGCTTAGAAGGATTGTGTGTCCAAAAGTGCGGACTTGCCATTATTTACCAGGGAAGAGAGGAACCCAAGTTTGTGTTTGTTTATGGAGGCGGTTGTGATTAAAGTGTTCAATGATGGCAGGGGCAGTGGTAACAATGGAAATTAGAATCTGTGTATGTTACTGAGTGGCTGCGGGCACTCTGCTGAGATCTTGTCATGGGCAAGTCACTTAGCTCATAGCCTGACAGATAGCTGCTCTTAGCACCCCAATTTTACAGATGAGAAAATTGAGTCCCACAGCCAGTCACACCTGCTGAAGGTCACACAACAGCTGTACCTCTCTCAGAAATAAAACACAACTTTTGAGTAAGTCATTGGTGATTCCTTGTCTCTTGCCATGTGAAAAGTTAATGACTACAAAGTACACTAGAATCGAGTGGTTTAATTTTTTTCTTTATGGAAATATTCTTATTTAAATGCTGTTAGTGCCTAAAAATTGATTTTAGGTAAAAAAAAATCTTAGGGAAAAAGGGAAAGTTTTGTCTGATTGTATCATTCTTATTAATGTGATAAAATACATTTTCAGGTTTTTTAATACTTGGGTACTGTGATGTTTAAATTTTTAGCAGGAATGTACCAGTTGGGATTCAGCACAGTCAACTTTTTTGAGAGCTGAAACATACCCTGCTGGGCCTCCCCAGACAGTTCTGGAAAAGCAAATGCACTGAAGGTCTATTGCATTTTAGATGATCTCAAGGTCCAAGATAACCTTTTACCTTTTAAGAACAATTTGCTAAATCTAAACTACAGTTTAAGATTAATAATTAATACCTGGTGTCCATATACTCAGTTATGTCACATTTTAATAGCATGCAGTAACAAAAGATAAAATATTTTTGTAATTTACAGTTTAGAGCTGTAGTTATTGCTGTACTTTTGTATTCGTCCCAAAGTACCATCCGTATGTGTAGTGCTTGCCTATAATACCAGTGCATACTCTTCCTATGTCTCGTTGATACTGATCTATAAATGTTTTAGAAAACTCGGCATTTGAATAACTTTTGTGTTTTCTTCAAATAAAGAAAAGCAGTGTATGGAGCCACAGTGTAGAATAAAGTAGGGCTTTGTTTTTGTTTTTTGTTTTGCTTTTTTAAAATATATTTTTATACTTACGTTTAATGAGAGCTAAAATGTGTTAGCCTTGCCTTTAGTCAATATTATTTACACATTACATTGTCAGATTTCACAATCATTTCTTTCAGACGGGAACTCCAAGAATGATTTAGGTCATGTGCATACATAACAGTGGGTGATGGGAGGTCTTTGCTCTTAATGTGGAGAGAATGACTTAAACTCCCATGTATGCTTCATCCATCTCCAACAATTACTAGCTCATGGACGATTTTGTTTCATGTGCTTCCTTGTCTGATTATTGTGAAGTAAATGTGAAATACTTTGTGGTTTTTCCCTCCACAAATAGGGAAGTTATTTAAAAAAAATATTGCTAGTCTTAAGTTTGTTTTATGTGTTTACAATTAATATGAGCATAATACATGATTGGAATGTGCTGGAGGGCCTCATTTGCCATGCATGAATTAAGCCAGATGCCCACAAGAGAGATGAAAACAGATGGAATTTTTATGTGTTTTAGATGCTGTGATCAAATGTGCCACCATTCTTTCATTCTTTCCTAGAGAGAAAGACAGAATCGTCTTTGATGCTGCCTTTTTTCTTTCTCCCCTTTCTCATGTCTTCAAACTCCATTGATTTATTTTTCATTCTTTAAATGTCTCTTTTGTTCACCTTTAACTCTATTTACTCACTGTTGTCATCTTACTCCACTGATCGTTATAATCTGGCTCAAGCTATTTTCTCTGTTCCATTTTCTTTCCTGTAGCAGTTCACCTCTTAGATTCTTAACCTTCACCATATACCTTTGCAGAATCTACCGTGTTTATTCACATCTTATTTAACTTCTGATAGTTTCCTCCACAAGCTGACCCTGTGATAACCTCATCTTTTTGTTATTTTCTGACACAAATCTTTAGGCTGCTGAGAATTCCTGTAGTAGGTGCTGGGCTGTGAGCATTCTTGTCTCTGCTTTCATGTACACACTTTACCCAGTTAAACCTGTCCTTTCTCTTCTTTGATCTGTGATCTACCTTCCCATCTAAGTTCCGCTTATTTTCTTCCATTTCTGTGAAGTCCTTATTGATTCTAGGTCTATTCTGGTATTTTCCTTTTCATAATTTACACACATTTGGCGCTATGAAATGAAGTCTTATTTGTACTTCAACGTGAATTTGATTTTTGATTTTTGTTTCTAAACTGAGTAAATTAATTTTGGGGTGCAGGACATTTGCAGAATAATATTGGCTGTTATGTGATTCACATTTGTTGATTAAAGTTCTGGACTGTGATGTATATAGGCTATTTTGACTGCCCATCTAGTTTTTATTATAATACACATTTCCGAAAAGTCACAGACCAGTGAAATAGACTCGAGAGGTCAGAAGTAAGTGGGCACATTTTGTACTGTTAACTTACAACAAAGGAACCAAGAGTATACAATGGAGAAAGTAAAGTCTACTCAACAAATGGTATTTGAAAACTGCAAAAGAATGAAACTAGATCATTATCTAGGACCACACACAAAAACTGATTGAAAATGGCTTAGAGATGTGGAAAGACCTGAAACCGTAAGTACAAAGAAGAACACAGGCAATATACTCCATGGAATTGACTTCAACCACAATGAAACAAATACAAACTTAAACAAAAGGGACTATAGAAGACTAAAAGGCAGTGAAGGAGATCACCACAAAAATGCAGACTGAGAGAGTATTTTTGCACATCATATATCCAACAAGGGGTTCATATCCAAAATATGTAAAAAAAACTCCTGAAATCCAACAATAAAAACCACTCAATCAGAAAATCGGTCAGATTTGAATAGACACTTTTCCAAAGACGTCACACAACAGACTTTCAAAATTAGCAGATTCATTTCTTTGACACAAATGTTTTCGATTTTCTTCCACAGGAAAAGTTTCCTTTATAAGAGGGGCAGGGAAATGAAATGAAAACTAAGGATAGCTGTCTAGAGTCAGATCAGAGGAAACAAAGTTGAGCATATGAAAGGAAATGAGAAAAAAATAGAAAGAAGACAGTAAATGGTAAAAGCAATTTTGAGTAGAGATGGGAAGCCTGAGAATGAGTTATTAGATTATGACAAAAGAAAATATAAGCTGAAAATTTTAAAAAGGAAAAAAACTGGAAAGAGTCTGAAGGTGCGAGGGGAAAAGAATGTAGCCATGGTTACCATTAGGGACATTAGGGATCAATGTCTTAAAATCTGTGCTTCAACTGTGACCGTGACTACTGCTTCTCCTAGTGTTTAAATATGAGTAATGGGAGTAAAAGTATTATCGTTTAAAGGGGGAAAGTGTTAGTAGGAAAAAATAGCAACGAAAGTTTTAAAAGATTGTTATCAAAAGTAACTCATGGAACTGGGAAAATAAAAGCATGTGATTAAAAATGTTTAATTTTTTTTTTTTTCAGTGATGGTGACTTTGTTTACTCCGCACTGCTTGCAAGTCATAGTCCTCTTTGTAGTTTAACTCTGTTTTTATAACCAAATAGCTCAACTGGACCTCGGAATGATCTCAGCCCAGATCTCTAGTGAACAAGAGAAAGTTTTAGTTCTGTGACCACTTCATCGTTTTGACTGTGGTTTCAGATACAGTAATTAGCTATCAGTGGCCTGTGGCCATTTACATTTAAATAAATTACAATTAAATGAAATTTGAAATTCACCTTCTTAGTCTTACTAGCCATCGCGAATGCCCAGTGGCCATGGGTGATAGAACATTTCCTTCACGTGGAGTCCTGTGAATACACATCTAGAATATAACACTTTATAAGCACGTAGGACATCTACAATATGCTAAGTAGGCAAACATTTTTCTTTCCTTATTAGAATAAACTTTTCATGTCATGAGTATACAACTTACAGGTAGGATAGGGAAACAGCAAAATCGTTTATGAAGAGATGCCTCCTGGTTGCAAGAAGTTTGAGTCTGTGAAATAGTTCTTTCCATTTCAAGAATTGGTCTTTTCTCAGTAACTTCCTTATATTCTTCTGAATCCTCAAATGGAGTCTGAATGTATCCCTGAGCCTCCTTTGTTTTGATTTCTAACAAAACTCTCATCACATGAAAGACAAAGTCAGCATTTTCTGTTACAATGGATTTGAAAGGCCTTTATGCATTCTTCATGATTAATGATATGCTGACTGTAATTATGTATTCTGAGGTTTTAGATGTTCGAGTACCTTGTTCCCCTGTTTTAGCTAATGATAAATTTCACCTAGGGCTTGTGATTCCAAGACAATCCCTTGGAACAATGCATCCAAATCCTCAGGGAGAAGGGCCCAAGGCATCATAGGCAGGTTTCCCCAGCCTTCACCCTGACCATTCACTTAGTAAAAATCAACTTTGACAGCTTGGTGATTGCCAGCAGGTATTTCATTTGCACGCTTTTGGGGAACACTGCCCTCACCAGGCAGGTGGTAGGATAGGCTTGCTGTGTCTGAATAGTCTAAATTCTCGTATTGTAAAACAAATAGAGGAAAATATTATGGTACCAGTTATGAACCGATATTTTCTGTCTATGCATTATCATGCTTTTATTAAATCACAGGAAATGTTCTCAAGTGATGCAATTATTCAGTCATCAATAATATATACTCTTAATGTTTATTTACATAGCAAGTGTATTTGTAAAGCAGATATTTATTATTAGAAAAATGAATGACTGCAATTTTGTGTTTTTTACAACATCGTATCCAGTTTGTTTTACTCTTTTAATTACAGCACATGAACGATACGTGTTCAAACCTTTTAAATAAGTGTAAATTTTTAGCAAAAATAGAGCATTGTGTTACAGGTGGTGTATCTAACAGTGGAATTTCTGTTAATGATGTAGTAGGTCTAATTAAACCATGTTATGCATTGGCGCTTAGTCCACTTGAGTTGACACTATGCAGACTGTGTAATATATAGAACAAAGCACATTGGATATGGCATGAGGTGACATGGAGTATTTTAACTATGTTATCTAGAGCAAAGCCCTTTTTCTGAATGTGACCTTAGCTTCTAAATATGCTAGTAGGTCTAATTTAGTGGTTTCTAACCAAAATTGGGCATTATCCTCACATGGGGAAATTTCTGACCTAAAAATTCCCGCATCACATTCCTGCTAATTATATGTATCCTCTTTATTATGTTAAATTTTGTTTTAAAATTTGAGATGATTTCCATACAGTGAATTGACATACTAAGCTGGCAATCTGATGAATTCTGTAAGTTGTATCCACCCATCAGCCAGCACTCCACTCAAGGCATCGGATACTTTCATGCCCCTTGTTCTAATCATTTTCCGCTCAGAGGCAGCCACACTTTGGGGCCCAGCAGCCTAGATGGGTTTTGCTGTTCTGGAACTTCTAGGACATATGCATAGTCACAAAGAATGTATATTTCGTGTGTGCCCGACTCCTTTTGCTTGATAAAAGGATGTTGAGATTTCTACCATGTTTCTGCGTGTGTTAGTTTTTCTCGCTTACTGTCTTACTCTGTTTCTTCCTTATTCCTGAATATCACTCTGTTAAATGAATGCACCAACTTGATCTTTTCTGTTAACGGGCTATACTAGCTGCTTTCAATATTTGCCTTTATGAATAAAACTGTTGTCAACATTCTTGTACAAATCTTTTTGTAGACATTTCTATTTGTCTCAGGTCAATACCATCAAGTAACTGTATATTTAGCATTATTAGAACCTGTCTACAGGTTTTCCAAAGTACAGGTGGAACCATTTGACATTTCTGCCAGTTACCTATTATACTTTCAGTCGCTTTGTACTCTCAGCATTTGGTGTTAGTCTTCTAAATTTTAGACATTGCTGAGGACAAGAAGTAGCATTGTTTTTAATTTATAATTTGCAATATGTATTATTAATATATTTTAGAAGTAAGTCTCTTGTATTTCAAATTCAGTTTTCCATTCTGTCACATACCTTCCCATTTTTTTAATGGTGGTTTTTGGTGAATAAATGTTTTAAAGAATTTGAATTAGCTTTTCAGTTTTCTAAGTGCTGCTGCTGTTGTGTTTTCTAAGATATGAAACCTTGTCTTACTTTGCCTTCCTTAAAGTTGTAAGGAATTTCTTCTATGTTTTCTTCTAGTTTTGTTGTTTTACCTTTTTATATTTATAACTGTGATCATCGTGAATTACTTTTTTGCATGTGGCACGAAGTAGAGGTTTAATTTTGTTTCAGTCTTAATTGTATCATAGTTAGCATTGTTTGTGGATCTTTTAGTTTTTCTCTTTCCCCACGTGTCTGCATTTTCTCCAGTTTCTATGTTCTGGTTCTCCTTCAATGTCTTTGCATGTTTATAATGAAGAACAGAGGGATGACTTCTTGCTCCATGCACAGGGTCAGGTTTTTGGAGCAGCAGTTTTCAGAGAGACGAAAGTGAACGGAGTGGGAGACCTGAGGGGCTCCTGAGTCCCAGGGTCTGAATACGTTCTGTAGTCAACTTCAATCTCCAGACATGTTTATTTTCTTTGGAGAGTAATCTCAGCGTTTTAATGTCTGACGACCAAATACCTGCCTGTACCGTTAGGCCAAGGTCGGGATTCAGGTGTTTAGTTTTATGTCACTCTGTTCAGTACCATGTCTTTGAAGGTGATTCCTTTTGATGTGTATGAATAGGTTATATAAGTTTTTTTTAATTTTAATTTTCCTTTTCAGATAATTAACTCATTTAACAATTAGGTGCCCCCACCCCACCATTCTTTGATTTAAGGGCAAAAAAATAAATAAATAAATCTGGCTTTTAGGTTACTTTCATAATTAATTCATATTTTTATTGTATTCTAGTCAGAGTGGTTTATTTTTTTTTTCCTATTTTGAACTTTTATGATATTTTCTTCATGACCCAGATAGTTTTTGTGAATTTTTTTTAGATACTGGGAAAGATCTATTTTCAGATTACAGCATTTGATATACTTCTCTGAATTGTAACTTCCTAGTTGTTTATGTACTTCCTATTCTTTATTTGTATATACAATTTTTTGGATTGAAAAGGGAAATAAGATACTTTGAGTATTAATATGTGACTCTACTTTCTTTTTATTTTCACTTATAAAGCAGACCTTTGCCCATTTTTTATCTTAGGGTTACTTTAGGTGTGTTATTTATATACCATTCAGTTGGGTTTGAGCCTCCTGGATGGGAGGAAAGAGGGATGAAGGGAGGGGCCGGGCAGGGTCCTTCAGTGAGGAGTGTCAGGGGGGCTTTATTAATGAGAGACTCGTGTGATCATGTAGTTTTTCATAAGCTGAAGTGTTCCTCGTAGTTTTTTCAAGAAATCATGAGACTGGACCTGGGCGGGCTTACAGGTATTTAAAGATGGATATTATTTGCAACTTAAAAAGCAGTTTGACTGCCCTCTTATTTCTGAAGGAACTTAATCATCATTTCAGTTCCTCAAGTATAGGAAATATTTCAGCAAGGAAGTCTGAGGCGAGCTTAGTTTGGCTTTTGTTTCCCCAATAAAGAATCCCTTTGGACTTTGAAGTACCAGTATTTTAACTTGACTGGACTCATCATTGTCATTCTGTGTTGGATTTCCACTGGCATGTGGGGGCCTCTTGACAGAGGTTTAAGTCTGTCTTTGGTTCTGGAAAATTTGTCTTTAGTTTCTAGTGCTCTTCTTGGGGAAACAGTTATGTACTTGGAATTTTTAATCTCCTATTTCTCATTTTCTTTTGGCTTTTCCTAATTCGTTGTTCATTTGTGTCACCCCCTCCTCTCCATTTCTCAATGTTACCTAACTTGTCCCTTGTAGGATTTTCAGCATTGTTCATTCTGCTTCAGAGAGCAGCTTACAGTGATGCTTGTTCTGGTGATTTCCCCCATCTCTTTGTCTTGATTATCTCCCACCTACTTTTACTTTCTTCCTTTTCTCCTTTAACTTCATGGTCTGTTCTAGTCTAGATCCTGTGCTGGCTCTTGTTTTAAAAGAAAGGTGCAGGCAGTGATGAAGGTGAGTAGATAGGCAGGCAGGAAGAGAGACAGGAGGAAGAAGCCCTTTATTTTATTTAGTTCCTCATCTTGGTTGTGTTCCCCACCCCACCCTTGGGGTGTATGTGGGCTGCACTCGACTGGAGGCAGCGGGCTTACCTGCTACTCCACCAGGGCGCCTGTGCTGCTGCCTTTTTATTGGTTTTTTAATGGAGTTCCCCTCTTACCTGCCATTGACGTGAACCTGGTTTGTGTGGGCGAGGGCAGCAGGAATTCTTCCTGTTTGGCAGAGAAGCACTTCATGACACAGGATGGTGTATTTGAGAGTGTTTAACATTTACCCTTTGTTGCCAGAAGTCTGTTCTCCAGTCGGGAATTTCTGCCTGTTTCACAGCAGAGTGTATCAGCATCTTTAGCCAAAGACCTTCTGTCAGCCTCTTCCTGATGAGTTTCTCTGCCCTTAGCAGCCCTGTCATATTGTAATTTAGTGATAGATTTGGCTTAGTTTTACCTAAGATATTATTTCCTTTTTTTTTTTTTTTTTTTCCATTCTTTTTTGGGGGATGGAGAAAGGACAGTCTTTTCCACTCAGGTGTCTTCAAAAACACTCATCTATTTTTTTTTTTTCTTTTTTCTTTTTTCATGTTTTAAGTCTTCCAGTAATTTTGTGCCAGCTCTCAACACCTTCTTCAGAGCAGTATTTAGGACTGGACTTCTTGGTTCTTCCCATCCCATCCTTGTTTTCAAGGCTTGGTAGTTTTTCTTACTGGAGGAGGCCAGGAGTCCCTGTCCTTGGTTTGGCTTCCCGGTGGGGTAACCACGAATAAGCCAGGCGCTCCTCTGCTGCGAGCTTTGTTTGAGGGCACGCCACCGTTTGTATTTAGTTAAAATATTGTAGGGATCAGTATTCCCATTTCCATTCATTTCTCTGGGCCACAGTGCTCTGCTTGTGCATTTGCGAGGTTGCAGATCTCATGAAATATTAACATAAGCTTGAATACTTCTTTTCAAAAGAACAGTCACTTTTATTTGCCTGCTCTCCCTTCCCAAGGTGCTGGCTTCCTTTTATTATTGAATTCTACTTAGTGTTGCTTTTTATGTCCCGAGGATCAAAGCTGTAGAAGAAAAAAGGCTCATGGTTCTGCACTTTGGTGAGGAAGGGGATAGTTACTTTTAGTTTCTGTCATCAAATTCCCCAAGCTGGTTCTAATATGATGTGAAAAAAGGGGTGGGGGAGTCACTCTGTGACAATCAGTGAAAATATAGCAGCGTGCATGGCCCAGCAGTGCTGATCATTGTGTCTGCTTTACAAACACAGCGATGAAACAGTCTGCATAGTGAAATATTTATTTTTTATCCATCATGCTTACAAGCTGCTCTCCATCCATCATGTTTGCAAACAGGAGTGTAATTTCCAGCTGTCGGAAGTAATTCCTTTTAATTCCTGCTTTAAAAAATAAAAATAATCTAACAACAAATTTCACTATCATTTTGCTCTGTACTTTTCCATTCACTATTTTTCTTGTTTTTATTTTCACTTAGAGATAAATGTATTTTTCAACGATGCTTAGTGTTTGAGGTAGGACTAACATACATAAGAGGCATTCTGTTCTTTGGAATCATTCACCAGGGGAGTTGATCAAACTTCTGATTTTGTGTCCCTTTCAGGTCATAATTAAGAAACTAAAAAAGCAAAATGTCACCGGTAGACTCTGGAACAGAGAAGAGCTATAGTATTTATTTTGTTTTATTTTATCACTGTATAATGGAGCACCTACTTAACTGTTCTATATATTTGAGTCTTTGAGTCTTGAGACTTTCAAAAAGTTAGTGGTTGTGAATTAGGTCTTTATCTTCTTCCTTTCAGGTGTAATATATTCTGATGTAATGGATGAGATAATTTTGTTCTGGGTACTTTTAATTCCTTATTCACAACTGCCTATCCTTTAGATTTGATAATTCTGATAGTAAAGAAAGTAGATCATTTGCGAAAAACTTCTTTCCAATACGCTGTTTTGTTTCACTTATCTAAAGTTGCTTCTGTTAGGGAAAAAAATCCAAAGAGGATCACTGTTGCTGTTTTAAATAAAAAGGGCTACCTCGTCTAGATTTACCAGGTTTAATATGACCAGGCTCACAATCTAGCAGCTTTGGCTCTCTTGCTTCTGGTCTTTCCCCTGGAATGATTAAACTCCCTTCCTCTTCCCACCTAGCTACCTTATACTTGTAAACTAATAACCAGTCATTATTGCTTTTATTGTTTGTGACCTCAGCCCCTGTGGCGTGTTTTCTTTTGCATCGGAAGTGACCTGACTTTGTGCTTCCTGCTCCCACAGAACTCTGCAGCCCTCACTGTAGGGGTCCTCGCAGTGCATGACTGTCTTTTTTTTTTTTTTTTTAAGGAAAGGTGCAGTGAAGGTGCAGGGAAGGTGAGCAGAAGCAGAGAGACAGACAGGCAGGCAGACTGAGGAGGCAGTTGTTCATGTCTGTTCCCCGCAGCTCTGCTGGCAAACCCCGGGCGTTGGGCTGTATGTGCACTGTGTCTGGTGGACTGTGCCGTGGAGCCGCCAGGGGGCGCCTCTCCCACCTTCTTGACTTGTACAGTTTGTTATAAATATAACATGGTCCGCAGATAAGCACGTAAATCTTCTTGTGAACATATTAAGACAGTAAAAAAAAAAAAATCCAGGAGAAATTAATTTTTATGCTCTTTCATTTAACCCAGTACATTCAAATAGTATCATTTCTGCATGCAACCTCTATAAAATCATTAATGCTATTTTTATTTCCCTTTTTGCACTCAGTCCTTATAATCCAGCGTTGATTTTGCACCGATTGCGCCTCTCAGCTGAGGCTAGCTGCACGTTAGTGTGTAGAGAGTTCTACACTGCCCTTGAGGGTTGGAACCCTGGCTGGTGTTGGTGATGTTTCTGGATACCGATGGTGCTTAGTCACTACCTGCCTACAAATGAGAGGGTCACTGATGAATGAAGTGTGCCGAAGAGTGATTATGCACAGCGACGCTGTTTGCTAATAGCCTCAGTGCCTCCTCGGTGCCCAGAGAATCAAGTCACATTGGTTAAAAAGAGAACCCTGGGGGCAAACTTTGAAGAGCTCAGTTGCCAAAGATTGATTTCAGGGGACAGCGAAGAGAGGCGATTGAGCGGGGAGCCAGTCTCCACCCAGGGTCTGCTTTACAGCAGAAATCCTCTGATCAGATCTTCTGACGATCTGTTCCTTTCGCTTTTAGACTGTGTGGCTTCTGTCACAGTGGGAGATACTCAACGATGTAACTAAACCCAGGTGCCTATTTAATACATTTGAGGCTAGTGTGTCTGCTTCAGCTTGATGCTTAAAAAAAACCCCAAAATTTCTCCCATTATATCAATCGTGTACATTGATATTTGATGTGGATAGCAATTAGGTATTATATAGTAAAATCAATCATGTGCAACTTGGTGACTCACTCATTTATCCTTGAGAAAATGTTTCATGTGCACTATAAGGTAGCTATATCATTATTAAAAAATAATAAAAGCATGTAGACCAAGTAAGCACCCATTATTAAGAGA
Source organism: Solenodon paradoxus (assembly GCA_004363575.1). Lineage (NCBI taxonomy): Eukaryota > Metazoa > Chordata > Mammalia > Eulipotyphla > Solenodontidae > Solenodon > Solenodon paradoxus. The sequence goes on from RJWH01001827.1 coordinate 167,491, forward strand.
CCGGATAACTATCTTAACACGTTAATGAATCCTGTAAGGAGTTAAAGAAATTTTGTAGACTAGACTTGTATTTATAAGTGGAAAGCCCTTTAAAGCATAATGTTGAATGATAAAAGCAAGTTTCAGAACACCGCTTAAAGAATTTAAGAATAATACGTATCACACGATACTCTGTATTGTTTGTTGATACAGTACATAGTATTGTTAAAAAAGAAAAGTTATAAATCAAGTTAAAAGTAAAAACAAACTCAGACCATAAAGATTAAGCCCTAAATTCAGAGGAGTATTTGCCTCTGGTAAGGCTCATGGGAGTAGACTGAGTTGCTGGAGAGACATGTAGGGAATAGAAATGTCTAAGGTTTGTGGAAAGGAATGTGTTACAAATTGGCACTTCTAGGTGGAGGTCGCAGAGGTGTTATTTTATCCTTTGTTCTTTGATTTTTATTTATTTTTTAAGGAGAAATGTGCAGCGTCTCCCTACACCCGGGACCTTCAGATGGCGTGGGACTGCGCCCCGTGTGTACCAGACCGCTAGGTCACCAGGGTGCCCCCTCTTTGATGAATTTTGATTTTTCTCAGTTTAGAAGAGTTTTATATATGTCTGGAGGATTTCCTGTGGGTTTGTGCTTTTATTTTTTGAAAGCAAATAAAATTAGGATTAAAAATGCTAGGGATATTTCCCTTTATTGGTACACTTCATAGGAAGTATTTCAATCCTTTGCTAAAAAAATAACTCGCAGATGGAGGTGTCCTTTTGATGTGCGCAGGTACAGTGGTGCATTTTAGAGCTGAATTTGCTTTCTTCTGTATTTCAGACCAGAATTTTAATCCAGATTCCTACAGGGAAATACCAAGTACACAGGATCAGTGTACCCTTCTGAGTTAAAAAGTATTTAAAAAAAAAAAAAAATTGAAACTAGCCTGAGCCTTTCAGAGCCATCCAGGTTGTGGCGTCTCTCAGCTCAGTTCAGCAAGCACAGAGGGAACGTCTGCTCCAGGCACTGCGTGGTGGGAGGGTGGCGGGAGATGGTGGGTGGCAGGCGCTAAAGAAGGACAAGACTCCTTTAGTAGCAGCTGGGAAATGACCAACTGAGCTATTTACTGTCAGAGTGGGAAAGCACAATATGTTTCCTTATGGTTATCTGTGTATTCTTTCCCAGCTCCAGTGAATCCTTCATTATCAGCTCTCTGATAACGGAGCTGGGCCTTGATGCCTTTCTCCTTTGCAGGGAGAGTGATGTTGGCTGTCAGCAGAGGACGTGGCAGGGACCTTGCTGGACCAAGAGCATCTCTTCCTCCAGATTCCAGTGTCTTGACAGTCATGTCAGGTGTCTGCAGCACACGAGTTTGTCTGTAGTGCTTGTCAGCTCTACCTGTCACCTTCCCTTGTCAGCTTGCCCTGGTAGAAACCTCAGCTGGCTTCTCAGCAGATTACTGCCAAGTGGGACCCCTTCGCCGGTTTCCCCAGCACTCTTTCAAGTGGCTTCCTAGTGAATCCCAAGGCTGATGCTTCCCTGGAAAGTGATCCCAGCATTTCAGAGGGAGAATGTCCAGTTGGTCTCACTGGCATATGCGTCCTAGTCCTAGGCAGTGTCTCTTCTCAGCCTGCCATCTCTGCCCTCTGTGCCCTCAGCTGCCCATTACTCTGGCCTCCAAAATTTTCTCACGGTCATGTGACTTCCACAAATTGCTTTCTCTCTTCACGTTACTGTGTGCTGTTCCTGACTGGACCCAATGAATCGGAAGCAGAGCTACGTTTTCTCTGGTTTGCTACAGTCGATAACAGTGACTTGAAATGTAGAAGATCTCTTAGGATCTGCTCACCCTTCTCTGTTTCCTGTGAGTGGGATATTACGTTAGAATAACGAATAGCAAGATTTCCTTGCGAGGAGAGTGCTGATTAGAATCTTTCCTGTACATCTGGGCATTTGCTGCTGTTCTGTTTTTCAGAAAATATTTTCCTGTAGATTCACCTGCAGTTTTAAGAAGCGATGCTGAAAAATCTGGTTTTCCTACTGGCGGTTTTGTGCAAAATATAGCACAGTATCTCTATGGGATATCGACTCCAAACTCACATGGGATGTGTATTGTGTGTGTCTCCTTCAGTTAAATTTTTTTATCCATGCAGGTTCATGTACCCACGATCACAATCGAGCTACACAGTGATTCCAGCCCCACAGTTTTCCCTATTTTTTTTTTACAAGCATCCTTCCTCCCCACCACCCCAGCCTTTCTTTTCTAACTTCAGACCACCACTCATTTATCCACTCTGTCACTTTATCATTTCCAGAACTTTCTATACACGGGGTCCCAGGAACATGTGGGATTGGCTTTTTACCCACTGTTCTCTCAAGATTCGTCTAGGCTGTTGCATGTACCAGTAGCTTGTTTCTGTTTGTTGGTGAGGAGTGCTCTGTGTGTGCAGAACCAGTTCGTTTCCTTATTCGCGTGTGAAGGGACATCGGGGTTCTTTCCAGTATGGGGCATTACAAATAAAGCTTCTCCATGCATCCATGTACCGATTTTTGTGCAAACATGTTTGCATTTCTCTGGGGTAAATGCTCACTAGTGCAGTTACTGTGTTGGAGGTAACTGGTAGTTGCAGGCTTAGTTTTAGGACACTGGAGTGGAGTTTTACTTTGCACTTTTCCACTAGCAATGCATAAATGATCTGATTCCTCTGCTTCCTCACTAGTATTTGGTATAAAATAAACTCACAAGATTTCAGCCATTTTAACAAGTCTGTCTTGGTATTTTATTGTGGTTTTAAGTTTCTCTAATGATTAGTGATTTTCAACATCTTTTCACATGCTTATTTACCAGCTATAACTTCTTTAAAGTTAGAAAAAAATCCCTAGTAGATTTAGACTGTAGATGGTAAACTTAATGTATTATATACAGATAGATGCTGATTTATGTTGACATACCATAAACCTGTATATTGTTATGATGCAGCGTTCTTTCAGTGAAATTTAAACAGCTATTGAAAATAACATTTTTTGTAATTTTCTTAAACTTGTTTTTAATAGCAGGAAGTATCTAACCTGTTATGGGCTCCTCTTTTGGTATTTAGAAATTATTCCTGAGCTTTTAAACCAGGGTTTCTTTACCAGAAGCTTCCCCCCACTGCCCCGCATATCTAGAATTATCTCAAGTTCCTTGTCATATTTTGGTTTAATAGTTCCTTTGATTTGGGAATAACCAGGACCAGCAAACAAGGGAAACTAAACTCCAGTCCAAGCAATAACATTGGTCTTCAAACTGTATTTCTTGTTTTAAATTTTTATTCAGTCTTTTTCGACAATACCTTTTTACTTTTAACTATGTTTAGTATAAAATACTTCCCTAGACAGAGGTGCTTTGGGAAAAATGAAGCATGCATTTTGGGGGAAAGTGGGAGAAGAGCTATTAGAAAGTTTACATCTCTCTGTGTAAGGAAACTATAACTAGATTTATCTAATTATAATGTAAATGGAATATGAAAATTTGGAAAGAGATAGAGGGTCAGTACAAGCAAGGAATAGATTATGGAGCCCGAACAAGCCCTGGGACCAGCAGCAGTTGTAAACAGTGTTGGTTAGTGACCCCAGCTGATCTCTGCTTCCTCTGCACTGCCCTCCATATCAGCCAGTCCGGTGGCTTCCTCCTGAATGTATTTCCACTGCCTCTGTTTCTCCTTAGATGCTACAAACCTGGTCTAAGCCACCACCTTCCCTGGACACTTTAGCTTCCTGATTTCACTACTTCCCATCTTTCTCTTCCTCTTAACTTGTTCCCAACATAAAAAAGAAAGGGCGATCTTTAACCTGTCATTTAGAAAAGCTCCCAGACTGAAAACGAATGTCTTTCCTTTGTACTTGAACTCTGTTTTGTATCATGACCTTCTTAATATGACCTTTGCCTGCCCATCAGTTTTATCTCTCAGAGCAATTCCCTTATCTGACTGACCTCCTAGCATCTGGCCTTCTTTTAATTATTTAAAAAATAAGCTTTTCATGTCTTGATAAATTGTGCTTTGAAGATTAATTTATCTCTAAGAAAGACCTGAGATCGTTTACTACACACTAAGCATTGTGGTTGTGAAGAAAGTATTTTTTCACCCCCTTGAAGCACTTTGCTCTTTAATTGTGCTTTTTCACACTTGATTGTAGTGTTTGTCCTAAATGATAAGAAGATATGACTGAATTTTTGGTAACTTACCTTTTACTTTTACTGGGAACCCAGGGATCCCTTTTCGTCTTTTTATAGAAATATGCCTAATGATTTTTCTTTTTACTCAGAGCCTTCAGTTGGTACCTCCCCCACCTTTTTTTGTAAGCAGAATTAGCTTATAATTATGGGCAAATGGAGGTGAGTCGAATTACAGGATTAACCATATGAAATACTTTTTAGTTGGAAGTGTAAATGTGAACTTATTTCTCAGCTTCTAATTATTTTATATTGCAACTTGCTGAAGATCAAGCCATTGCCGTTATATTTAATGATTATTGTTCAAGATAATAGATTTGTTAGAAATTCACACTTAGTGTTGTGCTAAAATATTTTTATAAATATCCAGGAGTGCTGGGTAAATATTGTATTTGATCTCATTAAGTTTTTACTTCTGTTTCTGCAAAATAAGTTAAATGCCTCACATTTTCTGTGTAACAGAAGATCTGACTTGGGTGTGTTTTCACTGTTGATGTAGTAATGGATCTCTCATCTAAAATATGTCTTTCTTATAAATTCTGAGATATGTTACCCCTGACTTATTTTTTTTAAAAAAAGGGTGGGGGGGAATGAATCCTGGTATCAAAGGAATAGGAAAGGGAGGCAAAAGGGGTAGAGATTTCTCACATTTTTCTATTATGTAACATACTTGTATCAGCAAAGTAATTTTTGTTTAAAAGCTGTCACTTTGGCCAAGTAGACCAACTACCATAACTGTTCCTTTTTGTCTATTCTAGTTCTTCTTGGTAGTTGTAGGCATTCTATTATTTTTGCTCATTTATATAGAACTCTGCCATATCTTATTATTTTGTCATTTGCCATTTTATCAAGGTTTGTATATTATGAAGTGAGAAGTTGAAGCTTTTCGTGGTCACTGTCTGTGGCGATCTCTGGCAAATGTCTTCTCATCTATCTTGAGAGATGATGCGAACTAACCAGCAGCTCCCAGGAGCCAGTGAGGACCTGACTTCCACTCTTGTGACTCGTGGTAGTAATTTAGTAGGGGAGTCTCCAGTGACTAGGAGGCATTAGTAGAGATGGCCTGCTATGCTGGAAGAGCACAGTATGTAATACATCCATGGATTGTGTGAGAGGGCCAACTGAAGACTCACAAGGTCTAAAATAGAGGACAGTATGCCAGGTTTGCATCTGGGGTATGTAGAGAGGTAATTTACATAGAATGTAAGTTGCTTTGTTAATTCACCTGACTTTTGTAGCAAGCTACACTGTTGTTTCTGGATAATAAGTCCTGCTTTTAGGTTTGAAGTTTAAAGACTGGTAGTAAGAATTCTGTCTTCCAGCTGGATATTGTGGGGCCCTGCTGATGTATAAGCGGTTCTCCTCTTAGGTCACGGGTTCTTGACTGAAGTGATTTTGCCCACCAGGAAACATGAGTATTGTCTGCAAGTGTTTCTGGTTGTCACAACTAGGGTGTACTACTGCCACCTAGTGGCTAGAGGCCAAGGAAGCCGCTGAGCATCCCACAAGGCACAGGCAGTCTCCAGCAACAGACTCACGTGTGAATAGTGTGAGCGACACTGAGCAATCTCTCTGTTAGCAGCACCAGCAGAAATCTATTGTGTGTTTTCTTACTCACTCCAGACGGAGCGTGCATATTGACCATCAATTCCGACCAATGACCATCCTTAGTAAAAACAGAGTGATCGAGAATGCATTCAGCCATAATCATTCCTAAAAGCTCACTTTTGACCAAGATGCATGTGTTAGCTTTACACATACAAACCCCTATTCTTCTGTGCTGCTTAGCTGTTTGCAGTTTTTATACATTGTGAACTTTTTTCATCGTGTAGAAAGATTTTCCTGCACCTCTTTAGGATAAACAGACGGTTTGGTGTTTGACTTTTTTAAAGATTTCTTAGTAATGAGGTATTTGATGTTACTCAGTGTTAAAGAGGTGCCTGATTGTAGGTAATATAAATAGCAACAAGGATGACTAAATGTCATACTTTATCTCCGGAGTGCATCAGTAGAAGAAGAAGGAGATAGACGGTGGCAGAGAGAAAGGATAATAGAATTTATACTGCATCGTTCACCTGACGATAATAAATGTCTTCATTACATGTCACGAACCAGATCATTAGCAAGGCACTATGCACACAGATGCTCAGTATAAATTCCAGTTGCTTTTTATATGAAATAAGTATAATTTTGTGCTACTGACTTGACTAAAATTTACGGAGAATTCCACTCACTATTTGTGAGATATTGCAAGTAATGTGAGCTTTCTTAATAATCGCATTCAAATACGGGACCCATAAAGCCTTTCGTCTAAAACTCTCGAATTATCTAAACAGCAATTAATTATATATTTCAGTACTCCTGTGAGCAAATTGTTGCCATTCCTCTCTCTCAGAGAGCATATGTTTCCATGAAATGTTTTGAATGAAAGAAAGCCTTTCCATGTGAAATCATGTCATCGTATTAACGCATGCTAATCTGTTGCTGTTAATGAATCTATGAGTTTCCTGATTTGTATCAAAATCATGACTTTGTTGGTGATAATGCATACAAATAATAGGCAGACTGCCTACAGATATACCTCCTCTTAAGGACTTGATCTAATACAAATTAGAAGCGTAATAACCTACTATTTTTCATTGGATAGAGGAGAGTTGGTGTTTCTGAAGTAGAAATTAATGTTTGGATTAATTGGGCCTCTTTCTGGTTCAAATAATAGAAAATCCAATTCAATCTGACCTGGGTTCCCAAAGGGACTTTATTAGCTCACATAATTGAAAAGGCTAGTGTCTGACCCTCTCTATGGTTATGGGGACTCAAAAATGGATGCCTTCTCATCTTCTAGGTTTATCTTCACTGTTTTGAGCTCATTCTTGGGGTTGATATCACAGTTCACAGGTCCAAGCTTCCAGTCTCTGAGGTTGCAGGAGAACAGAACAGGGATGCTGGAAAGCCTTTTTTTTTTTTTTTAAATGTTTTATTTGTTTTGATTGAATTATGTCTCTGTCTCTGAATCAGTCACCCGGGGCTGAAGAATGAAAAGCCAAAGGTTGAACTATATGCCAAATATGAATGTGTGTGCAGACTTAATTCCCATGAAGGATGTAAAAAATAAATCTTTGCTTTAACCCTATCCTTTTCTGTAGAAACACCATTGTCACCAACTTCTTATGCTGATAACTGCATAAATGTAAAAAATACCATTATCATTTTACACAGGTGATAGTGTTTTTTAATTCCTTGAAGGAACATTGCTTTATAACATAATAACTTAAGGCGAACCTGCTGTACACCAGCCTCTGTCTATAATATTTTAAGCTCATTACCAACATTCCAATTCTATCTTTCACCATATAATTGACTTTTTCCTTGATTTGCCCCCACCTTTCCCTTCCCTTCCAGTAACCACTCACTTGGTCTTCAACCCTAAACTCTACTTTTGTTTGATCCGGTTATTTGTTGCTCTCCCCCTGTACCACTTATCAGTGAAATCATATGCTATATGCCTTTTCTTATGGTCTCTCACTAAGCATAATTCCCCCTAGATCTATTCATGGTATTGTAAATGATAGGACTGCATCTTTTTGTATTTCGTTTTTAAGTAGCTGTTTATTATTCCACTGTGTGTGTGTGTGTGTGTGTGTATATATATGTATATATATATATACATATATATACATATATATACACATATAAATATATACCACGTCTTTCCTAGTCATCTGTCAGTGGGCATTTAGGTTATTTCCAGCTCTTAACTATTGTAAATAAGCTGCAATACATATTGGAGTGCATATATCTCTTCAGATTAGTGTTTTTGTGTTTTACAGATAAATGCCTCAAAGTGGGATAATGGGGTTGCATGGAATTTCTATTTCAGTTTTTGAAGAATCTTCAGACTGCTTTCCATAAGGGTCACACGAGCAGTGCATAAGTTTCCCTTTTCTCTTCATCCTAGTCCTTTGATAATAACTGTTTCCACAGGTGTTAAGTGATATATTATTATTTTGCTTATAACCTATTTTAAATTGACAGCAAGCTAATCTGAAGCTCATTCTATCAGTTCACATTTTTTTGCACCCCCCCCCCCATTATATTTTGGTGTCTTGCTGCTTCTAAATAGGGTTTTGGTTTGTTTGTTTGTTTTTTAATAGAAATCCCTTTAATATTTCTTGCAAGACTGCTTTAATTGTGATAAATTTAACTTCTGTTTGTTAAACTCTTACCGCTTCAATTCTAAGTGGTAACCAAGAATCTGCTAGGTTAGGGTTCCTTTTCTTTCAGCAAGTTGAGTATATCATGCCATTCCTTTCTGGCCTTTAGTGTTTCTGTTGAGAAATCCACATGCAGTCTTAAGGGGGTTCCTTCGTTATATTACTCCTTTGTTCTCTGACTGCTTTTTTTAATCATTAATCACAGTGCATCTTGGTATATGTCTGTTTAGGTTTATTTTGTTTGGAAAAGTTTGAGAGTCTTTGAGATAGATGACTCTTCCCAGGTTAGAGAAGTTCTTAGCTATATAATGGAACTTTTGCAAAAAATTAAAATAGAACCATAGTGTTAGGCAACAGTCTCACTTATGGGTGTTTATCCAAAAGATTTGAAGTCAGGTTCTTGTTGACATACCTCCACTCTCATCAGTATTCACAATGGCCAAGATATGGAAGCAGCTTAAGTGTCCATTGATAGATGCATGGATAATGAATATATATCTATTTAACAAGTATCATTTAATTGAAAGAAATCTTGCAATATCTAGAAACATGGGGGAAACTGAAGGACATTGTGACAGAAGCCAGTCACCCAAGATTCAACATTGCATGATTCCACTTCTACAATGAATCTAATGTAATCAAAACCCATAGAAGCAGAGGATAGAATAATGGTTACCGTGGGGGGAGTGCAAATGAGTAGTAGTAGTCAAGCGAAATGCTGTCTTATTTATTATGGAATATAATTAATTCAGGAAATCTGTACAATGTTATGCCTATAGTTAACAATGATGCTTAAGTTAAGAGGGCAGATTTCATGTTAAGCATTCTGCTCACAATCAAATCTAAACAATTTCCCTCTGTAGTGCCTGTTAGAAAACGTCCTTATGATAACCTGTGTAATTGTGCATGTATTCACGTTTAATGAGTAATGTATTATAAAAATGCAAATTTGAGAAAATACATATAATAACTTTTATTTTCCACAAGAATCAGCATGCCTGCATGCCCTGGTGGCCTAGCAGTTTAAATCAGATATAGTTCACATATGTCCCCAGGTACCTGGTTCAAGACTTGGGAACAGGGAAACCTTTCCTGCCTGCAGCTTTGCAACATGCTGGGGATTAGCTCCAAGGCATAGGACTGGGACTCATAAGTGACTGGTGACTATTCTCAATTGGAATGAAGGTCTTTTCTTTCCTTCCTTCCTTCCTTCCTTCCTTCCTTCCTTCCTTCCTTCCTTCCTTCCTTCCTTCCTTTTCTTCCTTTTCTTTCTTTTCTTTCTTTTCTTTCTTTTCTTCCTTTTCTTTCTTTTCTTTTCCCTTCCTTCCCTTCCTTCCCTTCCTTCCCTTCCTTCCTTTCCTTCCTTTCCTTTCTTTCTTGACCTTGAACCAGGTCCTGAGGATTTACAGGACTGGCCCTGCACCTGTCTTAGCTATCTGAACCACAGGATTCTACCCAAAGTCTTTTATTTCTAGTATTTTTTCCGTTAACTGAAACTACAAAGTGTTTCTTTGATTTTACTTTATTTTTTCTCCCATCCTAACACATGGAACTAATTTAATAGTTTACCTTTTTCAGAAAGCCAAATAATTTCTGTCCAACTTTCGCAGAAACTTAATCAAATGGCCAATCAACCTTGAATCGTGAGTGGTTCTCTTCATCTTTTGTCAAACATCAACTTCTGCTATGCCAGGTTGTATGAAATTGTTTTATTAAGATGTATTTAGTATACTTCTTGCTAGTACCAGTATGCCCCTTCAGTAGGGATCTTAATATATATTTGCCTTTAGCTGTTTATAAGCCAGATGCATAGCGAATCCTTGCTAAAACACTGAAATTATAATATTTGGCAAATCTGCAAAAAATTTTGCTGTACAAGACAATGAACTTTTTACATTAACAGATAACTCATGAAGTGACTTCTGTTCATTAAAGCTGAAAACAATTTAAATGATGATGGAGTGAGCATATTTTTGAGGCTGATTCATTATGATGTACCAAAAATATCATAAAACGTATCTGCTGCTTCTAGTTGCTTTAGTTGGTCATTTTCATTAACAGTGGTATTTGTGGACTCGATTTTCAAATTGCTATCAATGAATATGTGCCAACATGATTGACTATCTACGGGATAGTTGTTATTTCTCAAGTGCAATTTTATTTAAGTACATGAAAATATTTCAAACTAGTTAAATATTTGTATTGATAAAACGTAAAGTTGATGGAATACATCTTTGTTGGTCAGCATTTACTGACAATAAAACAAAACATTTTAGGAACACATGGGAGCTAGTTTTTCTTTCAGATAGATTGCATGCTATGCCCACCTTCTGGTAAAGAGAGAATAGTTCTCAGACTTCAGATAACAGCTTAAATTCTCTTTGCCATTTAACACAGGAATATAGGTAGACAAATTTACTTTCAATGATTGAAGTATTTGTTTTCTTTAAATGCACTAAAAATACCAACTGAAATCTAGGTGTGAGAAATAACAGGCGTTAGAGACCGTTTTTGGATTATAAAAGTAATATTGCTCTTAGCTGAAACTAGTTTATTAATAAGCCATTTTACAGATTTGTTCATTGAAATTTCTTTCTTTTCCTCTCATTGCATTTATTTATTTTTTAAGAAAGGGTGCAGGCAGAAATGAAGGTTGAGTAAGCAGGCAGACAGGAAGAGAGAGGAGGAAGAAGCATTTATTTTTATTTAGTTGTTTACCTTGGTTGTTACCCCCAGCTCCTGGATGCAAGCCTGACTCCTTGGTATGTATGTGGACCACGTTAAGCTGAAGGCAGCATACCTAACCGCTACACTACCAGGGCATGCCTCCTATTGCCTTTCGTTGCTTTGTTACAATACTCATAAGAGTCTACAGTGCTTTGTATATATTTGCTTCTGATTTTCTTTTTTCCACTTTAATGTCAACCTGGAAAGCTAGATATTTGTTATTCATCTTTCTATTGAATTTACATTCTCTAAGATAGCAACTATAAATGTTGAATTCAACATATCCTTGCAAAATAGTATACTGTGAAAACTTGACAAGTCATTCTATTTGATGATCCTTAACTGCTAAAAACTTTCTTAAGATTTTCATATTACTTCAGTGAAGCAACTTTTATGTTTAAAGATCCCATATGCTTGTTAATTTTGTTTACAGAGAGATGTTTTGTGTACTCTGGGGGTAATTACTGATAGTTTACCATCTGTCTCTATCAGTCTTTTCATTCTCTCTGTTCTGTGCCCTATTTTATATGTGAGATGCTTTCTGCCTTTTCACTTTTGATGATTTTAAACTTGTAGGTTTTGATATGTAGAAAATGTGCAGAATATTCTGTGATGTTCTGCAAGTTGTGTTTGGGCATCATTTGAATTTGGTTATCACTGTTTAATAATGTGTTGTAGTTAATTTGAAAAATGAGACAGTTCTCTTAGATATCTTTGCAGAAACTCTTATTTTTTGATTTATACACTTAAAATAGCTTAAGCTTTTCTTTCTCAGGAATATAAGCCATTTCAGACTATTTTCATTCTAATTGTAATGCTGATAGAAGAGTAACGTTTCTTGAATACATACTATGTTCCAGTATTGTGACGAGTACCGTGGATAGTTATTAACTTATTAACTGCCTTGTACATTACCCCATTTACAAGTGAGGATGCTGAAGCAAAAAAGGAATAACTTTTTTTTTTTTTAACCAGTTGACCTCTGTTTTATTTCTGAAAACATAGAAAATAGTCTCACTTGTCATGGATTAGTAGAAAATACCTTGATACCTTTATTTCTGTCAATATCATCAGATACCCTCTATAAATCCCATCTGCTATTAAACACCTAAAAATATGGAGTTAAATATTATAAGCACGCAATTGTGTAGTTAAATTTGTTAAAAGCTATGTTAATTTTTTAAGTGCTGTAAAATGAAGAAGCAGCTCAAAGGGATAGTTTGTGTCTTCTGCAGCTGCCTGTGCCCAATGTCTTCACTGAACTTGGTGACCCGGTGCTGTAGGTTTTAGCAGCTCTGTGGGACAGGAGGCACAGCTTCGACCTGTTGAGTGTGAGGAGTTAGAATCTCCAACATTCCCTTTGCCCAGGAAAAAAATTAAAGTTTGATCTGAAACCTTTGGGTAAAGGATCTTCAAAAAAAAAAAAAATAAATAAATAAAAGAAGAAATTGGTACTAACTGACCATTTCTTGAAAATTTGAAATTAGAGATGTAACAACAGCATAAATAGTAGTTCATGGACTAAAATCTTTCAAGGAACACTAGTTCAATAGCATCAAATCCTAGAGTGATAACAGGGAGAAAGCTCATCATGTAACACGAGGTAACTCCAGCTGGAGAGGAAGCTGGTCTCATTTGATTTATCTCCATATTTCTCATATTTTAGTTTTGACCCACTTGCACAAACTTTATAATGTTTATAACATTTTAGGCTATTATTTTAAAACAAAGTGATGAGACTATGCTTATCATTTAATTGATCTGTTACTGGCTCTGGGTCTTGAACCCAGATCCATAGATCTTATATGACTGGCACCTTAGCCACCTGAGCCATGGTGGTGCACCTTATTTTTATTTTTTTAACTTTTATTTCACAGTAAAATATGGAAACCCATAACCCCTACTAGAAATAGACAGTATCTGTACAAATTGATAAAATCGGGGAACAATTCACAGCGATGTCCTGTTACCTGTTCTTCAGCCGGTGGCCTATCCTCTCATTAAGAAGGGCAAACAAGATTCAAGATATCTTGAAGACACCAACCATTTACAGCCTTCCTCTTTATTTAATAGAAATTTCAAAGATGCAAAAGAAAGTACACTGTAGGCGATTCTCTTGCGTGGGCACGCGCGTGCGTGGGCGTGTGTTGTGGGCGTGCGCGGGTGTGCGCGTGCGTGCGCGTGCGTGCCTGCCTGTACGTGCGCACTGAGCCTCATTTTCAGTGTCCGCAGTGGCATTGAAGGCGGCGTGACTCTGTGCATCCGAGGGCCTGATTTCTAATGTTTAGTGCGTGGAAATATAGTTGGAAGCTCCCTGTATTAAGCTGCTTTTTGTTTTTCTCTTTGAAGCTCTTTTAAGAGCCTGTGCTGACGGAGGGGCCAACCGCCTGTATGACATCACCGAAGGCGAGAGGGAAAGGTATGTTTTTTTCGGTCAGCATCCATAACCACTGCTTCTGTTCTGCTGATGGTGTCAAGCTCTTTGTAGTAAATGGGGGGATTTTCCACAAGCTCTTTCAGGGAAAACAGAACTGTTCACCAAGCTATGTTATTGCTTCGCTTGGAAGGGTATTTCTTGGGTTGAATGTGGCAATATCATATTCTTATTTTAAAAACTGCTATTTTTACTACTGCAGAAGCCTCATTAACACTATCAAATACTGATATTTGTAAGGACTTTGAACGCTGACGTAAAATAAAACTTGAAACGGCAATTTGAGTTGATATTCAAGTAGTTGAAATGAGTAACAACTGATCTTCCATAAACAATGTATATTGTTGTTTCAGATGGGAGATTATTCTTAGTATTGAGTATAATGCCCAGTGTAATTTACTCTACATTACTTCTGAGTTTAACACACACACACACACACACACACACACACACACACACACGTATATGTATATTTGAGGAGATACCAAAAAAACCTTAATGATTTGTTATCCGTGCTATTTAGTTTCCCTAAAGTTTATGTGGAAAACTATTCTTAGACAAGATGTTTGATCAAAGCAAAATTTGATCTAGCTTATTGCCATAATGTGTAATGTTCAACCTCTTGACAAACACAGGGATTTATTGTCTAGATGTAGATTGGCAATGACATTTAGTTCACTTGTTTTATGTGTTATTAAAGGTGTTGAAATATTTACAGTTTGAGAAATAACCTCCTTCTTGTAAAAAATAAAATAAAAATATTATGATGCAGCATACCTTAGGTATGAATGAACCATGTCTATTTTGAAATGATATACTTTTCTTTACAGTATCAGTATTTTTAACTTTTGCTTTCTAGTTTGGATGCTGCTTTTTAAAAGCAACTGTTTTTTTTAATAGGAGAAAAGAATATTTCATTTGAGTTTAGCATGCTAGTGTCTAGTGACTGGAGGCATTATGAAAGGGTATAGCAATGGTGACAGCCCAGGACCCAGGAAACAATTTAAAGCCTTCATATTTTGTGATTTTTTTTTTTAAACTTTATGTGTTCTTATTAAGACTTAACATGGACAGTGTGTGAAAAACTGCTCAAGTATGTGTAATAGAATTTGTCTGGCCAGTTCATTTATGAAAGAGCCTCATACCCAGGAGAGCATACTGGGTATTGTTACGGATTGTTCACTCTTTACTTTCTGTCTTTAGCCTGCTTGCCGCAAACTGTGTGACTCTGAGCGTCATTTTTCTAATGGTGGGTGTAGGTCATGAGCATAATTATATGGACTGGAGCTGTGAAAAAAAAATTTATTTTTATTTTTAAGAGAAAGGTAGCCAGATAGTCAGGCAACAGAAAGGAAGAGAGAGGAGGAAGAAGCATTTTATTTAGTAGTTTATTTTAGTTGTTACCGTAGCCCTGGGCTGTAAATCCAGGTGCTTTGGTTGCATATGAACTGTTATCCAGGCGTGGGCTTAACACCTGAGCCACCAAGGTGTGCAAGGACATTAATAAAGTGTTTCCCAACTCTTCCTTGACCATAAGAGCCAGGCACCATGTAGAATGATGGTCAACAAAAATTAGAGATTTCTTATAGTATTTTACTTTTATTGTATTCGAGTAATCAGAAAGATATAACGCTCCATCTTTTTATTTACATTTGGAAAAACAAATTATCAGATTCGGGAGGTGAACTGTTATTTTCGCCCAAATTTCAAAGTAATTTCTGCAGTTATTGATAATTATATATTACACATATAAATAAGTAATCTTTTCTAATGTTAACACATTTATAAATAATATTTTGGAAGTCTTCCAAGAAGATTTTTATGATTTATCTAACATCCATCTGTCCATATATGAAGAGGTTCAATAAGAAAATGTATTTCCTGTTGATGTTCTAGTTGTAATAATAGATTGGCAATGATTCATACTGTGATGCTCACCTGCATGACTGGCCTGGGTGAGATCAGAGTCTCCTTAATGGCAAGAGAAATGCCACTGACACTCATGGAAACACTCATTTTCTCATGGAAAGTCAGTCCTTGGAAGAAATCTCATTAAATTCAAATCCTAACCAGTTAAACTAATTGGATACAGGTGACTAAACATGTTTCCTATTAATTGTATTTTGAACAGAAAAGCTTCCCAATGAAAAGGGGAAGCGATAAGAGTTTTAAAATTCAAGTATACTTTTAAGAGTACTGCTTGACTTATTTACATATTTGACATCCTTAATGACAGTGTCATACCTTTCAATTATTTAATGAAACATGACTGAGAAGAGAATCCTCTGCAACTGAAGACCGCATGACGTGTTTCTACATTTGGGACAGAAGTAGGCAGACTTGTGGGCAATAACAGGGAGCAAGGCCACTGAGAGAGGAGTTGAGCCAACAGCTGCGCCTTATTTCCAGTGCTCTTCTGAGCATCTCACCCTCCACTACCTCTTTCGTAAATGTCCATTGTTGTCTCCACTCTGAAAGTGATCTATATCAGATTTTTTTTTTTAAATCTCGAATATTTCTTATGGTGAAACAGTACATGATATCGAATATATGTCAATGAGTTGCGAGAAACAAAATAATATTAAAATCTGTTATTTCTTCCTAAGTAGCACAGCGTTGCATTGATTCTACCTATTGGTTCTGCCCTGGGTAGGAACAGACAATATGACTAATTTTCCTCTAGTTTCTTGCGCAAGTGAATGCAAATTCGATGAATGTAAGCTCCCTCGTGGTTAGAAAATTGGGAATATTAGACACTCGATATTTGTTGATAAATGAATATTTGATTACAGTTACTCTGTTCTCTCTTCCCATAAGGTTTTGAGTGACTTTGATTGATGACATTCATATGATTTGAGTAGTGTCTGTGTGTGCTTTCTATAGCAAACTGAGGCAGGTTGAAAACACAGGAAAAAATCAAACAGGGAAACATGGACCAGCACTGGCAGTTTCATCTTACCTTTGGTTGTGGACTTGAGATTTGAAAATAATAAAGTCTTAAAAGACGCTGTCTTTATACTGTGCTCTCATACACTTGCCTGTTTTTCTAAGCTCGAATGCCTGCTTTTGGAAATGTGGGTAGTAATGTGGGGTGTTTGATGTTCGGGTCAATATCTCCATTTCTACAGCTCCAACCCGGTACTGACGGAAGTCTTGTTTATGGTCGCCTGTGATTTATCTTTGTCTGTGATTAGAAAGTCCTATGGTGGCCTCATAACATTTTCCTCCTATCGACCCACCACTGGTCGGAATCAGAAAGGAAAGCTTGGCCCTGGCAGACTAATCAGACTATAGAGCTGGGAAAAAGAAAAAAAAAAAATACAAGCGAAACAGCCCAAGGGTTTATAGGAAAATTTTATGGAGCAGATGTTTAAATTTTCTTTCCCATCATCAATTGGTTTCTTTTGCAGGTTCGTCTTGTTTTGTTTTTCTAGCAAGGATTCTGTCGATCCTATTGGAAAAGTGTGAATTGTTCACATCACAGAGTATCGAAAGATTGATATTTTTGTGTACCAGGTTAGTAACACTGATTATGGTAGGACTGAGCCCCCCACCTGCCCAGCCATTGTTGTTTCTCCCAGACCCCACTTAGTCCTATTTCTGCCTCTTTAACAGATTCTCTTGAGGATAGTTTCGTATCTGCTCAGTTACTGACAGATCCTAAGTGATGGTCAACTATGGCAGTACTTACCTTGTCCACTACTGGGAAAATTAAAAACAGACGAATATATAGAGAAGTGTGCAAATTATGATGTAGCCCTGGGAACTCTCAGAGAGGGACACACTTTAATGTAAATGTTACTGAATCAGGTAGAATATTATTGCATTTACAGAAGCCTTCCTCATGCTCCCTGCCTTGGCTGTCTCTTCACAAAGGTGACCACTCTCTAACGTGGTTCATTTGTAGGTTAGCTTTCCTGTTCGTGGACTTTGTTAGGTGGAATCTTATATATTGAATGTTGAGAGTATGGACAGCTTTGGTACTTACAGAATTTGTAGCTCTCTGACCTGAGCAAAGATTAAGAAGCATTGCTGAGGAGAGGAGACTTACTGTAGGCATAATTATGGCAAAAGGTGGAAGGAGGCACAGAATTAAGAAGGGAGTGAAAGCCAGAGAGAGAGAAAAACAAGAATCTCAAAACTGATGGCACCACAAAAGTGGTCTGACAATGTGGAGAAAGTTTATGTTGACCTTTTTAAAAATAATGCCTTTCAAGATAGACTACCATTTACAAACCCTATTCCATGAGAAAATTCTTATACACTGACTGAAAAATATGAGAGGGGGGGGTGCGGGCATGACGGGGAAGGAACGAGAGGCTTTGGAATGAGATAGACTCTCTAGAATAATCCAGTGGCAGAAATAAGCATTGAACTTGTGATTCACTCATTCATTAAGGCATTATTGGGTGATTTATAGAATTAGACACTTTGACATCTTGGATTTACAAAGAAATAGAATATAACTCCTGTCCTCCAGAAGCTTACATTATAATAGAAAATTGGTATTCAGTATGATAGATTATAAGGCACATCATGAGAAAATTCTGATTCATTGAAGTAGGTTCTTTGACAGAAGAAAGCATGGAGGATAGACAGGTCTTCTGGAATTGGGTGTATTAGAAAACATTCTGAAGAATCTAGTGGGGTGAAAATGGTTGGGGCCACAGAGAGGAGAGGGTAAGGGAGAGGGAGGGAGAAGAGGGAGGGAGGAGAGGCAGCGAGGAGAGGGAGGGGAGAGAAAGTTGGAGGCACAGGGAGAGGTTCTCCTTTGTGTCCTGTAGAAAATTCTAAACTCATTTCCTTGAAATTAAAGATTTGGCTTTTCCTTGTCTTTGCATCCTTGCCTAGTTTCTTCTCTTGTCTTCTCCCAAGCCCCTTCTTCTCACTGGCTTGGCTCAGGTGTTCCCTCAGGTAAATCTGCATCTGGTAGTAATGATCCCTTTGATTGACCATCCATTCTGATGAGTCAGTACTTGAGGATCCTAAGCTGCACCAATCCACAATGGTTTTAGCAGGCATACTGGCATTTCTTGTAGTGGTCTGTTCCCTTCAAGGTGTTCCAGTAAAGTGCTGTCTGCCCCAGAACTCCCCACTCCTCCCAGCTCGATGTGACTCACATCTCTCTACTATAACAGTATTTTAAATTGCAATGCTATCTTCACATTTTACCTTTATTAACAATCCTAAAGATGTACCCTTTACTAGGTTGTGAATTTCTGGTGATCAATTGTTCTTTAACTTTGCATAATACTTTGTAATTATTTACTTTCTCATTTGAGCTTGTGATTTAACTGTGTAGATATCTCATTTCCCTCACTAGGTGAACTCCTTGACGAAGCCATCATAATGAATCTGATATGCCTCATAATACCCAGAACATGAATGAGCATTAGATAATTTATTGAATTAATGATTTTTCACTGATATCTTGGCAGAAATGGCACAAAGACTCAGATTTTTTTTTTTTTTTTAAGTCATGGCATTCTAATATATCTACTATTGGAAGTCTCTTGATGTTAGAGGAGATATATTGAATAATTATATCTTATTAGTATATATAATCTGGAAGTGCCATATCTAAAGAGACTACACATGTTTTATTTCACATCATTTATAGTATATGTCTTAATTATTTCTGGAATGTCATATATTGTTTTCTAATTTCTGAATGAGTCTTTTATCCTGAAACATAAGATCCTTACTTTTGAAGTCATTGATCATTTGAGAGTGACATGAATATTGCTGCTGAAACTGAGATTTTCTTTTCAATTGTGAATTTTTTGGACTTAGATATTCTCAAACTCAGCACAATAGTCTGAGTAAGAAGCAGGAATTTTAATATTACTAATGTGTAGGAATTTGAATTGGGGCTGAGTGGTTTATTTTTAATATAGTTTATGCAGAGTCATTGAAGAAGATAGCATCTTGAATGGAAAGTTTTACAGGAAATTATTTTTATATATACCCTATTCTAGTGTAGGTCATATATTTAGGAATTGCTTTTCTGTTGAATTTAAAAGATGAACACCCAGCAAAAATTCCCTGAATTCATACAAGTGACCCTTCAGTTAGACACCCATTATCAAGGGCAGGATCTGTTTCTCCATCAGAAAAGCAAGATTCATTTTTGACTCTTTGCTAACTGCATAGATTTTCTCACAGCTAAGACTCCGGACTTTCTAGTTTGGTGCATCTGTGCACCTTGCCCGGCAGCAGATGGAGTCCACCTCTTGGAGCGATCACGTGGAAGTGGGGGCTACTGATGCAGCTCTCACTGTGATGCTGA
The DNA here is from genome assembly GCA_004363575.1 of Solenodon paradoxus. Lineage (NCBI taxonomy): Eukaryota > Metazoa > Chordata > Mammalia > Eulipotyphla > Solenodontidae > Solenodon > Solenodon paradoxus. The sequence goes on from RJWH01001827.1 coordinate 187,343, forward strand.
GCCCAGCTTATACCAGTTTCCAAATGTAAGTAACTGAAGAATGTGGGCACATCACTGTGAACGACGAGCTTCACGTCTTTCTCAGTGTAATTCAACCAGCCAGCAATTAGCAGACACAACCTGGAAGGGGTCACTGACTGGCCTTGCTGTGTACACAGGCATAATTTCCACCAGTCTTGTTCTGTCCCTTCTCCGCAGGTAGCAGCAGCTTCTGGGGATGGGACTGTGTGGTGGGAGAGTTTGGTAGTTAGAGCAGGAATCAGAATCTGATTCTCTGACTTTGTTATGGGGAGTCGTTTGGCAAAATAATTTCACTTCCTTCGACTGTAGTTTCTTCACCTCTGATATTTCAGGGAGTGTCACTGTTTTCTGGGATAGTCAGAGAAATCTTGATGAAGAAATATAGTAGTTGGGTTAGTGATACAAGGTTTGGGTAAGCTGAGAGGATGGAGGGCAGTCCTTTAACGCTCCAGGATGAGGAATTTTAGATAATTGGATGGGGAGGAATGCAGTTTGAGGAAGTAGCTGTGGATATTCTGGTCACAGCCAGTATTCTGAATACAGTCATGACATCATTTCTTAGGAAGGCTATAAACGATTTCCTTATATTTGGGTTGAAGGACAATAAGTGTTGAGCTTCTCTGTTTTTAATCAGCTTATTCAGGTATAATTCCATATAATAATACATTTTAATCATGCAGTCAGTTAGTTTTGAAGTAACGTGTAATTGGATGGTGGTGACCACAGTCAAGATTAACACCTGCCTGTCATCACCAAAAGTTCCTTCCTGTCCCTTTGCAGTCCATTTCCCCTTCTTCCACGCATGCTTCTGAAACCCGCTAAAAGATCATATAAGTTGAATTATGTGAGTTTGTTGTTTTTCATGTCTGAATTTTTCACTTATAAATGCTTTGAGAGTCATCCATGTCGGTGTATATCTCTGGTTTGTCCTTTTTCACTGGTGAGTAATGTTCCATTATATGAGCGTACCATGGTTGTATTCATTTGTTCAGTGCAGTTGATTGAATGACTCCTATGACTTATCTTTTTCATTTGAAACTGGTATCATTTCTTTCAAGATTTTTAACTTTGTTGTTTTTGAGGAATGTTTGTTCTTTTAATTAGAACAAAACAAAAATTTCAAAGTTGTCAATCTAGTCCTGGAGGTTGTATAATTAGTATTGGAGACTCATTCATCTCTAAAGACTGTATTTGCTGTATTATGATGAAAATTTTCCCAAAACGTGCTTAAGAAAATTAGCTTTTTATGAAATAATGCAATAAATAGAAAATTATTATAGACTAAGTAGTATCAAGTATCTGAGCACAAATTGTGATCTCAGTAATCTCCAATGTATGTGACAAGTTTTTCCAGTGTATTTGTCAATATCATTTTCTCAGTAATTAGACTTTATTTTAACTGACATTCAAGCTTTTCATAGCGCAGTTGAAAATGTACTTTCATTATGCTTTCATACATACAGAAGGGAACCGTGTGTACTTTGCTTAAGGAAAATGAAAAATCTTTGGTTGAGCTCTATTATAAGCCTCATATGCAATATTTAGTCATTTGCTTCAGCAAGTTTCTATTACAAAGTATTTATGCAATCAAATTACTAAGCTTGGTAAGCACATCAACATTATTGGGTCTAGAATCAAAATGATGGAAGGTAAAAATGATTAGCACATTTAAAAGAAAATTTATAACAGGAGTTTTCGTATTAAAGAATCCTACACAACAAACTGTGAGGGTATATTTATCATGAATTATTGATTGGATTCCTTTAGTAATATATTTTAGTTTCTGGGTTATCAAATGCTATAAATCAGAGATCTCAAAGTTATCCATGCATAGCCCTGAATCATTTCAAGTCGTTGGAGGAAGTGGGGGATTTGGAATGCATACCCATTCGCTGTGCAAAGATGCTGTTTGTCAGATAGCACATGAAGTCAAAATAAATGTTCAGAGTGAGATTGTTTTAAGCAGCTGCAGGAAGTCAGTTTACAACTAAATTTAATCAGAGGCATTGTTTTTTATGGCTATTCTATTTCATAAAGTATGTTCCTGACAAAAACCTTTTTCCCTTCCTATGCTGTAGCTGGAGTCTTCAGAAATAAATTACCTTCAGATGATTTTTTTTTTTCCAGAGAAACCCGAATCATCTGTCAAAAGTTCTGAGTAACACGTGGCTCTTTTAATTTTACTTTAAAAAAAAGAAGTTTGAATTGATTTATAAGCGCTTGCTAACATAATTCTACAGCTTATTTTTAAAAATATCACAGTTGGGCCTAATTTCAATATATTATTAGCTGACTGAGTTGAGAAGTAATAATTGAGAGCGATTGTATAATCCCTCTCAGATATGATTGTTTTTTAACACAGAATAATACCTGATTTTTCATATGCATGGGAGTGAAAGAATGCTCGGCCAGCATATACCTAGATCCATCCTCTATGATTTTCCTGTTATTAAAATTTGGTTTTATTGAATGAAGAATAAGCAGACTATCTCTCCAACAACAAGTGACAAGCAGGCATGCTTTATCACTGATGCATTATTATAGGACATGACATCTGATTTGATGATGGGATTGTACCTGCGCCAGCTGTGGCATTCCTATTGTTAGGGGCCAGAAAGTGACAGCTGGAATTCAGTCTCAGCCAAGGCTAATTAATGTATTTTGTGGGAAAATATCCAGAAGACAGTTATGCCAAGATGAGTCCTGACTACCATTTGCAATCCTGGGTTAGTGATCTGAGAGGCATTGGAAGCTATATTCCTTAGAGTCATCAGTTTTACCTGTTGAACCAGAAAGGATGATGCTGAAGAATCTCTAAGAGTAAAGTACAATAGAAAACATTTTAGCAACCTAAGAAAAAAAGTCATTTTTGTGTCTGTGTATGTATAAATGAAAATAATGTACTTATGTGTGTTTATACATTTGCCCAACATGATATGCTTCACTGTGGAAGAAGACTAGAGAAAGCCAGAGGAGTGTAACTTAAATGACGAGTAAGAGGGCACTAGTCTGCAAATGTCCAGGCTGAGAGGAAGTAGGATTAAAAATGAATATTAAAAATGTTGACTCAGTCTCTAAGCACTATGATCTAGAAATGCATTTGGCACTTGTGTGAATGTGATTGCTGGTACCTCAGCTTGGACTGTAGGGATGGCATTGCTTCCCCCATGGGATAGACCAGTGGACTCATTGTTTTGACCTTGGATATCAGCTTCTATCCATTTCTTCTGGATACCATGTGTAGGGGTCCTAAACAAGTAGATTAGAGTGGGGTGGGGTTAGAGCCACGCAGGGGAGGTTGTTGAAGCATTGGCACTTGTTGGCAGCGATTATTTAAAATATTTGTGTCATCTGAATATTGACCTCCTACTCAGCTAGTTCATTTTTAATTTTTAAGGAGGAAGGAATGAAGGCAGCTGGAAGGAAGAAAGAGGAGAAAGAAGCATCCCATTCGGTCATTCATTCTAACTGTTCCCCCTCCCCTATTGACCCCACCTCATCCTCCATGCCGGGCCACGAACCCTGGTCCTTGGACTGTTTGTGCACTGTTCCCCAAGCACAGGTTCAGCATCCGAGCATCAGGGCACACCTGAGCTAGTTATTTTTAAAATCATTAAAATGTCAAGGAATTAGCATCAATTTGTGATACTTTTCTTTACAGAACTTTATCATTTATTTATAAAATAACCCTATTAAATAGAAAATTCTCTTTTATAAAATTCACTTATAAAAACCTTCTGCTGCTTTATTCCAGGGGTGATCCTCCTTGTTCGTCAAAACTCAGCTGACTGGGAGTGTTTCCCCCCAGAAATCTTTCTTGATAACTTGCTTCCTTGACCTATGTCAGGCATACATTCTCGAAGGAGCCCTCTGTTGTCACTGTCCCTCCACATGATGCTGAATTAATCTCTGGGTGCTTTACTTCATTGGATGGAATTACTTGTTCTTGTTTTATTGACCTTTGGAAATAATCCTAGAGTATAGGACCAGGTTTGACAAATAGTAGATGATACATATTTTTACAGAGCAAAGAGAGAGTTTTTCCTTAAAAAATAATCATTTCCTGAATGGTAAGCTAGTAGATGACAAATCCTAAATGAATTGAGGGTATTTACAAAGTAACTGCATTTCTTACTGAGTCCTTTGACCTCATTTCACTGTCTGTTTCTGGTGTCCACTTGTCCATCACTTCTCTTGTCACAGTATTTGTCAACACTTGAAATCCGTTTGTGTATCCCGCCAGCCCATAATCTCAGTGAAGGTATGTCTGGTCACCACCGTGTCCCCAGAAGCTAGTTCACTCTGTTAAAAAGTGACTAAGGAATAATTAGATGCAATTTTCCATTAAAAAAAAAAGTTGATGTCCCACTATCATAGGTCACAGAGTATTTGACCCAGAAAAGGTGCAGGCAGGAATGAAAATGAGGAGGCAGGGAGGAAGAGCGAGAAAGAAAAAGCATCTTTATTTTATTTTTATTTAGCTGTTCACACTGGTTATTTCCCTTGGACATATGACTTGAACCTGGGGCTGTGTGGCCTGTGTCCCTCAGTGATGATTGACCCAACTGCTGCTTCACCAGGATGTGCCAATTCGTTTGTTACAAGTTATTTGTTTTCAAGAGGAGAATGAGGGACTGCTGCTTTGGTTAATGTTCCCAGGAACTTGTTTGTTTCCCATTAGTATAGTTTGATTCTAAGGACTAGACAGTAACGGTGATCAATTTAAAGCACAAAACCACCTATTTAAAATGTTACAATTAACAAGGTAAGTGGGGAGACTGGAGAGTTGCACTTGGGAATTATGTAGGAAGCTGGAAGCCAGCTCTACAACTAGGTGTCCGGTGAGTAAGGTCAGGTCTTTACCCGGCCCCCAGGGACCCATGTTCGGAGCTCACAATAATCCCCAAAGTTCTGTCTTGGATGGACACAGGATTGGCCAAGCCCAGATGCTTGAGAGGTCTCATTTGCCCATGCCCTTGTTTCTGGGGTGGGCTGAGCGTCCTTTAGGACTCACACCCCATTGGTTCCTGCATGCACGGGAGTGGGGCTACTTGCAAATACAAGTATAGACAAAACAACTCCCACCAATACTAACCCAAAACATCTCTCTGGTGGCCCTTGATTCCTCCGTCCGCACCTCCCTAACTTAGTATTTACTGTGGCTTAACATGCCCTTATTATGAGATTTGTTTATGTTTTACTGTAATGATGGAAAGGAAACTAAATGATTAGCTGCCATATATAGAAATGGGTAAAGTGTCTCCCATGCATTAGTGAGAAATTTAATCACATGCCTCCACATTTTAAAAGTCAGTAGAAGTTTATACTTCCTTAGTTTGGCAAAGATTATTGCTATATCAGAAGATATATTTCTCTGACTTACTTTTATTATATTTATTATTCTAAATAGACTTTTAATCCCATTCTTATATTCATATTTTCCCCGCGAGCATTCTGTAGTTTGTAGATACATTTAAAATTCTTTTCTCAATGAAATATGACTAAGACAAACTTATATTACATGAGAAAACTTTGATCTGACCATGAAGAGGATACATTATTCCTTTTTTTAATATAAAGATTTCATTTCTTAAAAACATAGCTTTGCTTTAAATATATATATGTATATTATAAATTATGGCATATGTGATTGGAATGTATTCATACTTAGATTATATATTTTTATATGATGATGTAACTATAAGTGTAATTATGTATAATTTAAATATATATAAACATTATATACATTTTCACAAAACTTTGATTTGTCATTTTAAGATAACACTTTCCCAGGTTCGCTTCAGTTAAAAAAGAGAAGTATATAGCAGAAAGAAATGATTTTCTCACTTAAAGCAGAGTGCTTAAAAAAAGGCAACTGAAGCTTAGAATTCAGTTTCCTTTGTACAGCTCTCATCATCATATTTTTTTTTTAAACTTCATGCAAAATTCACTTATCACTAGCGGCCTCTAGTGTGTATTCAATTTTTTTCCTTCTCTCTGTGCATTAGTAGGTTATTAGTAACTGGAGAGCAATTCTCTGTGTTAGGAACAAGAAAAACAACTAGAGTTTCAGTCATCGTAGGATTTTATCCATCAGCGAAAAGAACATTTCTCATAATAGACTAGGTGAGGGCTTCCTATTCCCTGTAACAGGGCGTTTATAGTGAATTCCTGCATGTGATACTTATTTTCAAGCCTGCCTCTGATGTGGTAGGAGACAGAGTCAGCAGTCTGGCAGGGCACTGAGAGGCTTGAGTACAAAGTAGAACTCAGTCAAGTTAGGACACAAGGCCGAGATGACCAGGAGCAGAGATTTTAGCCAAATGATAGAGGAAAGTCTGCAGTTCTTATTTATTCAGTTTGAAATGAAACTGTCTTCAGGCAATCTTTGCCACACTCTTAATAACAAAAACAATGCAGAAATGAAGGAACTAAATCTGTGTTACTTAGTATTCACCCATTTTTAATTTTTAACTTTATAGATTCCTGCTTTTTAACAGGTGCACCCTACCCCTCCTCCATGCCCTCTGTGCCCTTACTGACAGGAGAAACACAAGTCCATTATAATGAATTTGGAGAATAGGGGGAGAGAGAAAGAAAAACGTAAAAATCAACTGGAACCGCTGAAATTTCCGGTGTTAATATGCTTACATACCTCCTTCAATTTCATATTTTTGTAAATGTTTTTTTCTGAGTGTGTGTCAGATAATAGGGATTTTCATGCGGGGATGTGTGTCGTTTTGCATCATGGCTTTTAAAATTCTTAGAGCACAGCATCATGTCATCAAATATAAATTTGATTTTTACATTCTTATTTATCAAACATTCTCCAATTCACCGTGTATCATAAATATTGATTATTCGTAGTTTTTAATAAATATGACACAGGTGAATAAAACTTGAGCTAAGTGTCATAAACAAACCTTTGTACGAGTTCTTGCTTCTTACAGTAGATTCATAGGAATTAAAAGATGCGTTCGAAAGTTGAAAGTTTTTAAAAGTATTTTAAATCAGTGCACCCTGGCGGATAACGGTTAGGTCAGTCGCCTTGAAAGAGCCCAAGCCACATATATATACTGGGGTTCCAGTCCTGGGTCTAGGGGGCAAAACAACCAGCATGAGCAGCTAAGTAAAAATAAAATAAAATGCTTCCTCCTCCTCTCTCCTCCTGCCTGTCTGCCTACTCTCTTGCATCCCCGATTGCACCTTTCCTTTAAAAAAATTTTTTAGAATCCACATTGACAATTCGCTTTCCAGATTTGTTGTGTTCTTTGACTTTTATTAACAATGTGAGATCATATCCATTTACCTTCACTCCTGTGAGCTTTAATTTTCTATTGCTCTGTTATGCAGGAAATTAGGTCCCGTTGCAGCACAGCTCAGAGAACGCAGTCATTCTACGTGACAGACGTCACTGGAAATTTGGAATGATTGCAGCAGAGAACAAAATGCCTGACTTCGTTGAACGTTCATGGGCATGGGTTGTAAGAGAAAATATAAACTAGAAAGTGTGTTACTAGTGAGAGGCAGGAAAAGAGAGCAGGAGAGGGAAGGCAAATTTTGCACTAGAGTGGTAACAATGAAAGTAGGGCAGCCTCACAGAGAAAGCGACTTTGGAGTTGAGACCTGCAGGAGGTGAGGGAGCACACCGCCTCGCCCTCCCGGCAAAGGAAAAGCCTGGACAGAGACCTGAGAGTGGTGTCGGGCAGCACACTGCCCCAAAACTTACTAGCTTTAACCAGCCATTGTTACTGTTCCCAAGTCCAGGGGACAGTGAGGCAGACCTGTGTCACTCCATCCGTCATGTCAGTTGGGTGGGCACTTCTGAAGAAGATGCCAGCATGCGATACGACTCCGACATACTGCCTGACCCTCTGTCTCATCCTTCATTTTCGTCTTTCAGAGTTAGGATTGTCCTCGTGCAACGGTGCAGGCTTCTGGGAGCTCAGAAGAAAGGCTGCAACCCTGCCTGAGGCCTCACTTCACAATTGCCATCCCATCCCTCTCTGCTGTCCCATTTTGTCACAGGGCTAATACAGATTCAAGTGGTAGGGAAGTAAGTTATATTAGCACTATCCGTTGGAAGGATCTGGAAAGTACGTTATTAAGGAGTGTGGATGGAGAGGGGGGAAAGAATTTTTGGTAATTTTGTAAACACTCTACCACAAGTGGAGAGAAGGAAGGGAAACTTACTAGGAACGAGAGCAGATAGAAAGGTATTTAGGCTAGAACTTACAGGACCATTGTATGTCATACTGGTGATTTCCTCACAGTGGGTTGGGAAACCACTGAAGGATTTTGCAGAGGAGTGATATCAGCTGTCCTGTTAGGGTTATAGCATGGGAAGAAAGAGCCAGAAGCAGAATGTTATCTAAGAACAATCTTGCTGACAGATTAGTTACCCTGTGAAAGGAAGGAAACTCAAAGGTGTCTTCAAGGATTTTGGCCTGAACAAATGAAAACGATGGATTTTCCACTGGATGAGATTGGGAAGTCTGTGAGAGGAGCCGTTTTGGTGGGAAAACGAGCAGCAATTTAATGATTCATGTGTTGAGCAGGTTGCTGATTGCATGAGTCTGGAGTTGAGAGGAGACAAGCTTTGGAGTTTTCAGAGTCTTGTGATCTTGTAAGGCCATGTGACTTGTAACTAATAAGTGCAGACTGGAGAGAAAAGAGAGTTAAGGTTGAAACTGTTAAATTGTTAAAGCATCCAAGGAAAGAAAAAAATTCCTGTCAAGTTGATAAGAGGAATAAGCAGTGAGTTAGAGGGAAAACTAGGAAACAAGAGTCCTTAAAACAGGTGAAGGAGAATTCAGGAATAGAGAGTGGTTGTATTCCGTACTCTGATCAAGTAACTTGGGTCAATTGACTCTTTAGGACTATGGCAGTATGAAGTCCTTGAGGCTTGGAAATTGTCTGTGTGTGTGTATACATTTTACACACACAATATGATGCATTATATAGAGATTATATATATTTAAATCATTTTGTCTATTTCATTTTATTTTTATTTGAATAAACTATCATTGTTAATTCTCTTTGACAAAGATAGTCACCCTTTGTCTTTCGTATTTCACATTTTTCCTAATATACCTTTTATTTTTAATAATGGGCATTTATCATTGAATGACTATGATTTCAAGGTGACCTTTATCTAAACCATTCTCATCTGATTGAATTCTTTCAGATTCTTGTAAGACCGAATCTGTATTAGGTGCTGTAGAGAACTGCTCGGGCTCGAGAGTTCATATTTCATGGATAGAAACAGCTAGATACAAATGAAATGAGTGAGGGTAGAAAAAAGAAAGTATGTGCATGACATGAGTAAGACACATTTTGCCTTACATTATTTTTTGATTTTTTTCTAAAGTAGGTGAAACTGGGAGAGAAGTGAAAATAGGACTAAAAGCACGACCAGCAGAATCAGCAGCCAGCTGGCTTGTTGTGCTTGACTTGGGAAAAGTGGGAGGAGCAGACGACCTGTGTGCCACCCTGATGGTGTTTATCACTAGCTGTGTTTATTAAATGCTGTTGTATCTCCGAGAGAAGCATAAAGCAAATAAATTATACCAAGTAATTCTCTCTCATTGAGCCACCCTTTTCTATTTGTTACAGTGAAGAATTGGCATTAACCTGCACATAAGCATTCGGGACCCTTTCAAGTTTGTAAATACGAACAGATGTCACTTCCCACGCAGCACTGTGTCAGGCTAGTCTCAAAATGCTGTTGTCTGGCACTGACGGACACCACCTCCGCTTCCTTCTAGGAAAATAACCCGGTAGCCTACATTTTCTTGAAATAACCTCTTCGCTTCCGCTTCCTCTCTGTTTCTAGCTACTTTTGGAAAAATAATCACAGCCGAGGGCAGAAGGGGTAAGTGACCTAATTGTAAGAGCCAGCAGAAATAGTTACTTGTAACAACTTTTATTGCATATCACTTGCAAATTTCTGTTCTGGAGCTAGAAGAGCCAGGTGACTCCACTGGTCCTGGAAAACAGTGCCATTGCCGGTCACGTGGAAATAGTGACTGAGGCTAACGGGGCCTGAAGATGTGAGGGAGTGACCATCTTTTTACACTGTTTCTTCCACTTCTGTGGCTTCCTGCTTTCTTCTTTCCCCTGCCTGAATGCGGGCACTGCTTCCATCTCCCACCATCTCGTCAGACCCCACGTACAGCTTGCTCTTCACGCGCTGTCACTTGTTACTTTTAACACTCCCACCCCCTTTCTCTGCTCCCCCAGGCCTGGCTGGCACTCTGCAGCATTCTGTACCTGTCCTGCCAGCGACTGCTCTATAAGGGCCTGGGGACTTCTCTGTGTCCACGCTCAGACGTCAAACCTTTTGAAAGGGGTCGTATATGTGATCAAGGAGAGAATCGAACTGTTCAGGGTAAACTGAAATGTGCTCTAAGCACATGGGGATTCCCAGTGACACACGCCTTAAGCCCATATAGTGTTACAGTACAATGCTCCTCAATGCAGTAAAGCCTTTGGGACTGCGACCGATGTCGTGTTTGCAACATGGCACTTCTGTATACATTTCATACCTATTAAGTCGAATTATGGGGAGGAGTCACCAGTCTCATTTTACCTCTGACCTCTCCTTAATTCTGTCTGCACTGGCAACAGGTAGCTGAACTGGAACTGTGGAATTGTCTATGAACACATGCACCAGCTGTCTAAAATCTAGTTTTTCTTCTTGTCATTAAGTGGTATTAAGATTTCATCACATTTCCAAGACTTCAGGATTGGTCTTAGTCTTTGAAGATTAAAATTACTCACTTCTTAAGGAGACTATTGAGAGAAATGATGAGATTGATCTGTTGAAGCAGTTTATAGATGCCCTTAGTAACAGCCGTCTTACAGCAGTAGATGTTTTCTGTTGATGGTGAGTTTTCAGGGAGTTTCACACTAAGTGCTTGTACTCACCCTGTGACTAGATGACCGGCAATTTGTCTAGTGACGGAGCGACGGTGATCCACTATCTTTCTCTCTTACCTGCAATCTCATTTTCCTCGAAAACATTGGTAATGGATCTTTGAAGAACTGCATCTTACCGGAATGGTGAAATAGATGAATGACTTAGCGGCACCCTCTGTGGAGTAGTAGTTAGGTTCGCCACCTCCAGAGGAGCGCAGCCCACATACATTCCAAGGACCCAGGTTTGTTCCCAGATCCTGGAGAACAACCAGTGAGCACAACTAAATAAAAATAAAATAATTCTTGTATATGTATATATATATGTATACATGTATATATATACATGTGTGTGTGTATATATATACGTGTATATATATATGATATAAGCTCTGTGTTTAAAATTTGTTTTATTTTTCTTGAAAAACCTTGTGTAGATATGATTCAGTGGGAAAACTTTCACAATCTCTTATATAGACCTTGACACATTCACCTCAGAGGAATCATGCTAGTTTGTGTGTAATATATAAAATTTCATTTAAATTAACTATTGCATCTAATGTAGATTTTGTGATTCATTATGCACAAAGACTTCAACCTCCAGGTTTTCAGTGTACATGTTTTACAGATTTTATTTCCTTGGTCTTCATTTCTTACTGGTTTTATTTTTGACTCATTCTGGAACAGAGGAAGCAGTGCATTCATGGCAGAGCTGACAGTTGTGAAAGCACATTTCTTATTTGCCTGCAATGGAAGATTCGTGTAAACTTGGTTTGTAAGTTGATGTACAAATTCAATCTCTGTCAGTTTGGGGCAGCAAATCTGATTCTTTTCTTTTAAGAATTGAACATCAGTTTCTGGAGTAGTTGAAATAAGCAGCAGCAATTATTTACTCCTGAACCTGAGCAATAATTATTTGGTCATGTATTTTTGTTTACTGAAATATGTGTTCTCTTAATATGATTTATTTGGAAATATATTTCCACTGTCTCTGTTCCACGATAGAATTTTCCAGTATAAAACCTAGCAAAGTGGATTTTCTGTTATACATTTGTTTCACAAACATTTCTTGGGAATTTAAACAAAACAAAAATAACAAGCAAAAATGTATGTTTCTTCTAAAATCTTTTGACCTTAGGTTTTACTGTGGGTATTTTTTTCTTTATGTCTCATCCTTCCTTTGCACCAACAGGTGATTAGTGAAACATGTAAATGGGTCATCTGGAATTGCCAGAAACTGCTGGTCAGATACATAGTTTTCACAGAGTCTTATTTGCAGAAGTAATGCAGAGATGCTTTTTCCGGTGTCATGAAAGTCACTGACAGCGCATTGAACCCCCTACGTGCATACTAAATATTAAACTTCCATCCTTGAGGAGGTGATACAGTGATTTCTTCCATCCTCGGAACTTCCCCACCCTCCGCCCTGAGTCTCAAACCTAGATCCTTAGGCTTTACATGACCTGCAGTGTGGCTGCCTTAGCCGTCTGATCCACAGGGGTGCATCAAAATAATTTCTGATGTAGCATTCTAAATACGCTGGGGATCGTAGTAGTGGCGTCTCATCAAATGCTACACTGGATGTTCAGGTTTTTTAAAATATGTGATTATAAAATCATTAGTAAATACTTTAAAGAATAATTACCACTTGGTAATTTTTTGGGTACTGATAAATTTGAAAATACAAGTCATTGAAAGATAATTTTCTAAAATGTTTCTTTTAAAAAAATTGTAGTGTGACTGAAGTGTAAAATACTATAAAACCAGTTAGGTGATACTACGTGTGTGTGTGTGTGTGTGTGTGTGTGTGTGTGTGTGTGTGTGTGTGTGTATATGTATGTTAAAACATGGGGAAATCTAAGCTAGTGTGAATAAGAGAAAATATATGTGCAAAGATTGAAATTCCTAACTTATTTTAATGACATGATTTTGAATATAAATTTCATATATATGTAAGTTTATAGTCAAAGTCTCAAAGAATTTGTTCTCTAGTAGTCATACTTCATTGCAGGGTGTACTAAATAATGAATAATAACTTTGTGCAAGTGAGAAAAGGAATAAAACAATATATTATAAAGTACACTTTGTATGATTTTACTCCCATTAAATCTATTGTGCCTTGGTTTTTTGCCTAGACGAAGAGTTTGGAAACTATTGCCTGCAGGCCAGCTGCCTATAAATAAACTTTCATTGGAACACAGCACTGTCCATTGTTTTCCTACTTTTTTATGACTGCTTTCTTGCTGCCATGATCGACTTTAGTATTTTGACAAAGATGTTACAGCCCACAGAACCTGAAATATTGACTGTGGATCTACCAAACCAAAAAAAAAGCAAGAAAACAAAACAAAAAACTGTTAGAACTAATAAATGAATTCAGCAAATTGCAGTATATTATAATCTGCTGTGTTTCTATAAACTGATGATGGATTATTGGAAAAGAAATTGACATTTACGAAAGTTTTTAAAAGTACAGAATACTTAGGAATAACCTTAATTAAGGATGTGTCCGACTGGTACTCTGAAAATCATAAAGGACTGATGATCTTACATTAGGGTCTTAGGTGGCATCCTTTTGAAAATAATAAAAGGACAGGAGATCCTGTTGGAAACGTGACACAGGTGTATACAGTCAAGCTGTGTGTAAGTTTTTCTAAGAAAATACAATCAAGTAAAGAATTTATATGTGTGTATATACACACACACGCATATTTCTAAACTTTTATTTTTAAGCTTAACATATTGTGGCCTTCACTTTTGTACAGCTGTCAATGCTAGAATGAACTCATGTCAAAACTGCCTAATTTCCCTGTTTGGTTACATTATATGTTACTCATCCTTTCCTGTAGTATTTCCTGTAGTGTTGTAAAATAATGAGAAAAAACTACATCTAGTAAAATACATACATAAATGCACTGTTTTTCCTATGTACTGTTTTTTTGGATAGATTCCCAAAGTGGGATTGCTGGTCTATGGGCTGTTTATTGCGCGCGCTCTCTCTCTGTCTCTCTCTTTCTGTCTCTCTCTCTGCATTCCCATCCTTATTCAGCCTTGCAGTTCTTGCGCGTCTTGATTTCTTTTTTTGCATAAAAGTTAGTATTCTACTATTATTTTAGCATTTATTTCCTTGATAATTAATGAGATTTACTGTCTTTACATATATTGACTGCCCTTTGCATTTTTGTTTGATTCACTTTGAATAACTTTTGATGATTTTTTTATTGAAAAATATATTTAAACTCATTTTGGACTATTTGATACAGGGAAGACTTCCTTATGAGATATATGCTTTTCATATATAATATTACAATGTTGACCTCATGTATTTTCTCATAAATGTATTGCTAAGTTTTTACATAGTTGTAATGTGACTTTATAATTGTGCATTTTTTCTCTTAAATGTCTCTTAAAATCATAAAAATAATATCTTTTGGCATTTTTATTATATTTAGAGACTATCAAAATAGTTAAATTATGAATGTAATTATAATTTATAATTTATATGTCGTACCATTCTTATTAGCTATATTTTAAATTACCTTCATTTTCTCTTCCCCCTTTACTTAAGTTACAGTTTTGCAAATGATACCTGAAGTCTTCAAATAATTAATTCTTCCTTTCTTTAAACTCAGTATTATTTTCTGGTGTCTATAGTCATTTTTCAGCGGTGGTCTCAATATTCTTCTAACTCTTGAATCGAAACAGTTTGGATTCTGTTTGGAATCTGTTTGGAACTAACACAAATATTTCTTTCCTTTGACCCTAGAGAACCTTTTTAAAATATACAGATTGGCCAAATTCACACTGGTTAATAAAATAAAAAGGGAAAGCATACATTTATGTAGAGAACTTTAACTGTAAGAAACTTTTATCTCATTTCACAAACATGTTTACATGGGAGCCTTAATTTGGTTATTAAAGAACAAAGATGGCTGAGCTTGGATTTTGATTCTCCCTCTTAGTAACCTTGTCCAGGGTTTTGGATAAGTTATTCAGCATTATTTTTAGTGATAACTTAGTAATAACTTTTATTTTAAAATAGCTTAAATTGTGTTGCTGCGTGCCAGGCATTTTCTAAGTGCTTTTCACGTATTAACTCTTAGCCCACCAAGTGCTCCAGAGTATGCCTGTTTTCCCTATGAAGAAATAAGGCATGGAAAGGTTAAATAACTTAGTCTAGAAAGTGGAGAGGAGGGCACAGCAATGACATTCTACCTCCTGTCCTCTCTTCTCCCCTCCCATCCACCTCACCCTTCTTTTTTTTTCTACTTTCTCCTTTCCCTATTTTTCCTACCTCGTCCAATTTCTTGTTTTCCTTCCCCATTCACCTTTCTCTTCCTTATGTCTCTTCTCTTCTCCGACTCCTCTTTCTTTCTGCCCCTCCACCTCTTTTTGTACATGTTGCTTTGGGGCATATCAAGATCATTCAGATATGTTGTAGCAAAGAACTTGCCATCCAGGAGCATCTCGAAGACTTTTACAAAAATTGCTTAAGCTAAAATGGAAAGTAAGAATTTTCGGTGCTATCGTACTTTTTGAGGGATTGATTGTGTTTTGGAGGAAAGCAAAGAAAACCTATAGAAAGGAGTGTCTTTCTTCCTAGTTAAGAGTATGTCTCATGGAAGACCATAGTTGCATTCCAACGCGTTTAGGCCTGTTTTCTAAGTATGTCAACCCCTCTTACAGCTCATCCATTCATCAGCCTTTTTTGAACATTTGTTTTGCCTTTAGGGATTGGCATGTATGGTGAGAGTTCTCATGTAAACATCAAAGCAGCCTCCCCTTGTAGAGCAGAGTCAGGAATGCCTTTTACACAGACAAGAGCTGTGGACCCAGGAATCCAAGAAGTGGGGTACGGTTTGGTCTTCGACAATAGACAAAAAATGTGACTACCCCCATCAGTTTATATATGCAGTCAGTCTCAAAAGAGCTCTGACAGTAATCTTCACCTGTGAACTGTCCTTGATGACACGTGTGGTTCCTCTCCCTCTGGGAAACGCCATCCCCAGTAAATACCTCTTTAGAAAACCCTGCTGCCATGGCCACAGGGACCTCAGAACATGCGGACTGGGCTTTTCATTGCAGCGCGCGGAAGCGCATTTCAAAAACTAGTATCTTCTATGACGAAAAGTCATCATTCATTTCCATTTTCTCAGCCTGTATGCCAGGTGTATTTTTCATGTAGTCTTCTTAAAAATAAGCACCCTGCTTTATTTAAAAAGCATCCGTGCCAAATTGGAGAGAGTGACATCAAAAGTTAGCCAAGGTTAATTACCTTTTATCCCTATAATTTTGTTTCCTGTTAATATTTTATGTGAAAATGTAAGTGAATTTGCATAATTGCTTTCCTTCATTATTTACAGGGATGATAAAAAGATCTGATTCTCTTTAAAATGATAGAACCCAAGGGGACTGATGTTCAGCTGCCCATGTATATCAACTTTGTTTTTCATTTTTATTTATTGTCAAACTTGGTAGGATATTTGGAAACCACCAGATTGATTCTAGGCTTTAAATTTGTAGAGCAATATAAAATTTGTACAGTGATATGAAGTCAGTCTTATTAGGAAGTCATATGATTGAGACTAACTCAGAACCCACTCTGAGTTTAAATGACTGAAGTCTAGTTGATGCTGGTCTGAAAGACACAATTGACTGGGCTTTTTGGATGTCAGTTCTTTATAAAGAAAAATGGGGATATTGGAGTGATGATTCTTTTTTTTCCTGTCAGCACCATCTCAAGCTGACCATCTGCTATCGTGGAATACTATAGACTCGTGACTTGTAAGTAAATACTTATTTGTACTTTTCTGAAGGCAGAAACATCCATGACCAAGAAGCCAGAACATTCTCTGTATGGTGAGGTCTGCTCCCTGGTTCATGGATGGCTGACACCAAACCATCCTCATGCAGTGAAGGGGCAGCATAGGGCTTTGGGGTTTCTTTTATAAGGTGCACTAACCCCTTCTATGAGGGCTCCACCCTCCTGACCTTATCACCTCTGTACACCTCACCTCCTAATAACTCCACATGAGGTGTTAGGACTTTGAAATGAATTTAAGAAAACACAGTCAGACCATAGTAAACACTCATATTCTGTGATCCATGTGAGTTTTAGTCTGTTAAGTAGTAATAGGTAGAAGCATTTTAAAGAAACTCGGAAAAGAGGTGAATTTTTCCAACAGGAAAAAGAAAAGAAAAGTAATTAATAGTCTATTTTCAGTTCGAATATCCTAATGAAGTAAGATAGTAAATATTTACCTGAATCGAAGTTGAAAGTAACAGATGAGGGGAGATACATTTTGAGAGGAAAGTTGATAGGAAGGTATTGAAATTGGGCAAAGTGATTTACAAACCAAGGTACTCTATTTCTTATATCTACCTTATTCTGAAATAAACTGTTATTTTACCCATGTTTGATGTTCATTAAATATTTCTGGAATCAAGTGGTTAATATAAAAATTGCATTAATAAAAATTCCAGTAAGTAGCCAGCAATGGTTAATTTAAAAAAAAAAAACAAAAAAGGGAAGAAAACACTAAGCAGTTTATGTGGTAGATAGATTTGCATGATAGAATTTATTTAGTCCTAGGGAGACAGAAAGAGCAAAGCGTTGATCCCACACAGTCTAATTAGATTAGGTTTTTCTAAGAAATAATATTTCCATTGGATCTAAGAACTTGAAAAAACTGTGTACGAAGGTTCAAGGCCAGAATCGAGTTTTTGTTTCCATCCTGATCACTTGCATGGTGCTGGTAGCTCTGCAAACCACGGGCGACCCAGGAGCAAATAGGATATTTTTTTCTCAGCTTTTTAAAGGGGGAGGTGGGTAGCTGATGCTCTTTTCCTCTCTGAAGTGTCTCTGGAAACATTATGTACTTGAATTCTGCCCTGACCCATTGATGTATGAGTAAGAACTCTCCATAAGCCAGAGCCTCCTTTTGGCCTTTGTCTTGGCCTTTGACTGATGTCTCCAAGTTTAGGGCTTGCACCTCTGTTGCCCTGGATCGCTCCAGACAGTAAGATCCAGTTTCCCTTTAACTAGGGATCTAGTTCAATATGTCACAGTTTGGCTCTCTTGAGAAGACAGAGGAATGCTACTGTTCTTTTGAATCACAGCAATTAACTGGATAAATAGCAAAAGGTCTAATTCTGATGGTATGTGAAGAGCAGAGTTTTTCTGGAGGAAATGAAAACAAACATTCCTTTCTTTCTATGGAATGCATTCAGAGACTTCGGAGACCAGAGTTTTTTGCGGGAGCTCTGGAACTTCAGGGAATATATTTATTCACAGGTGTTTTAAGTGGAAGAAATTGTACTAGGTCATGTAGCTCTTTTACGTAAAAGAGTAATGGTTGGCTTTCCTGAGTTCTGAAAAAACGAAAATGATAGGGGAAGAGTAACAGGCTCATTGTGTTATGATTAGAAGCCTCCACTTCTGGGAATCCTCCCTCTGTACTGTACTCAGTAACTGTGACCCTCCTAGCATTTCAAACCTAAAATAAGATGTTTAGAAAATGTCTTTGAACTGACTTTTTTTTTTTTTAAATGGAAGAAAGAGAAGAGGAAGAAGTACTTTACTTAGTTAATCATTTCAGTTGTTCCCCCTTATCCTGAGTGAGAAATCTGAACCTGGGTCTTCGGGCTGTGTGTGGACTGCGCCCCCAGGCACAGGCTCATCACCTGAGGCACAAGGACGTGTCTAAACTGACTTCTCTGCAAAAATGCTGATCCTCCTGTGCCTTCTGTTCATGTCTGTTGAAGGGTCTGAACTTGTGTGAGGGGCACAAGATTTGAATAGCTATGTAAGATAATATGCACAGAAAATATATGAACGTCTTTTGAGTTAGGGTTTTTGAACTGGGAGATTTTCAACCAATAATCTTTAATCGTATTTTTTTAAAGAAAGGTATTTGCTGGTAATGTAGCTAGATTGATGAATTTGTTGGGTATTACATATTACATATTGACATATTACATTGAAAACGAGTGTAAGAGATTACATCCTGTTTCTCTAAAAATAGTCTTTTTCCTTGTGGATACTTTAGTTCTCTCTCCAATTCTTAGAATCATAGTTTTAAAGGTTAAAAAGTAAATAATCTTAATTAGTTGACTTACTTGGAACTCTCTCTCTCTCTTTTTTTTTTTCTTCAGCTTTTTGCCTGAATTCATCAATGGAGACTTTGATTCTATTAGACCTGAAGTTAGAGAATACTACGATAGTAAGGTAAATCATAGACACTTTATGTTTAAGATCTTTCCCATATGTTTGCCTTTTCATTCCTTTTTTTTCTAGGTATCTATGTACAGATTGAGAACTTTTCTAGGTGTCTATGTAGTGATTGATTTGGATGTTTAAAATTTTATAATTTAATAACATTCAAATGGAAATTTAGAAAATGACAAGTGGAAACTCAGTCTTAGAAATTCTGTTACTCTCAGATAAGCATTCCATTCTGTAAGCTAATATATATATTTTTAAATAACTATCATTTGCATAGTTAATAATATACTGTTGCTTTCATACTCATTTATTTTTCACAATAAATTCATTTACTGAATATGTTATTTTAGTTAAATCTCACTTGATGTAGATTAAAATTGTGTCTATTTCTTGCATTGTAAACTACTAAAACATCTTGGTACATGAATTTTGGGGTAAAATGTGTATTGTTGCTTGATTCTTAGAATCAAAGTTTTTAGTATTTAACTTCAAAATAGTTTTCTTGAAACTTTTAATACTCTGTTCTGAATAAAACTAGTCATTCATTGAAATTGAAATAATAATTGAAATTACTAAGAATGCACAGCTTTTTGAGGTGTTCCTTTTGTCTCTCTTGCTGTGCAAATCTCCCGGAGACCTTTGCCACTTAAGAACACACAGCAGCCACTTGTCTGTAAAGATATGTGCCTGCGCTCCGTGTCAGAATGTGGGACATCACTTCAGTAATTCCATTGAGAGCACATGCACATGTAAATGATCTTGTTGAAAGTGAAGGAAGACACATGGGCATGTATTGTAGTATTAACAATGCAGAGTATTTAAAGTAAAAATGATCTCCTCAGCAGTTCTCACCATAACACGTTTGTCTGTCGCATTCTGAGCTGACTTTAGTATTTATACATTTTTTATTTTAAAGAAACGGTAGTTTATTACATCATAAAACTTTCAATTATTTATGAAGCTTGGAATGGATGAGATAAAGTCGAAAGAGAAGAAAGGAAATCTTTGGGAGGGAGGAAAGAAGGTAGGGAAGAGAGGCAGAGGGAGGGGGAAAAATAAAGAAAGGAACCCTGAGCCTAGCTGGGGAAACAAAGACACCAAGGCTATAAAGTAGAGACAGTAATGATGTGGATATGTGCACATTCCATCTGCCCACCAGCTGATCAACTTTCCATCAGCACATGAAGAAGGTTCCCAAGTCAGGGTTTGATATTCACGCTCAATTACTGTAACATTGGCGCATTCCTATCCATTCCCCACAGCCTCACTTCTCATTAACTCTGTACCTGCACCTCGTCAGAATGGAATGGAAAACCCACAGCCTTGCTTACAAGGCTGAGATTTTACAAACTCGTCGAGATTAATCATTTTCAGAAGCAGAAGAAACCGCAAGGGAGGCAGAGACAAACAAATCCTGAAACAAGCTGAAGTTCCAGCCAGATGAGACTTTTCTCTTCCCTCCTCTTTCATGCTGCTAATTTGCCAAAACTGGAAGCGAGAAGCCACTCATTCCTGTTGAGGAAATCAGGGGAAATCGGCTTTTTCAATTCTGCCTGCATTGAAATGGGGTCAAGTGTGAAGGAAAATTTTGACTTAATGTCCTTTGATGAGTTTCTCTTATGCTTCCTGCTTCATATTTTTTAAACTCAAAAGCTAATTTATACTTGTGAAGATTCTGTTTGTAACATAAGCGTAGCTGAATCTTCTAATTCACATATTGCCTAATTCCAAGTTGATGAAGTCCAGGGTCTTTTTTCATGTATTGATGAGAACTCCCTGCTTTTGAACTTTCGAGTCTCTGCCTTAGAGGGCACAGAGGATGCTTTTATCTGCTGATATGCCTTCTGTAGGTGAGTGTTTCGCTGCAGTTTTGATAATGACAACAAAGTTAATGCAGCGTTACATACAATTCATATGAGCCATTATCTCCAACTTAAGCAGTCTTTAAGCTGCTCTATTACATATGAAAGGAGGTTATCACCATTTTCAAAGGCACTTTTTTTCTCACCTGGCATGGGTTTTCAATGAGATGGAAACTATGGCTCCATTCATGAAAGTAAGATAAAGATGAAATTAAAAAAGTTGAAGTCTTGTTAAAATGTAGCCAACGTTTATTTACAGCCATTTCCCCTCCAATTAATATATCTTTTTGAAAAACAAAACAAAACAAAACAGTTTGTGCACGACTATACAAAAATTCAATTGGTTTCCCTCCTTAATTTCTGAGAACACTAAAATATACAATATTTGTCTGCTTTTAAACAGAGCATTTTAATACCTCCCATCTTGTCATCTTTATTAGTTATCTGTTATTGTGTAACAATCTCTACGAAATTTTCAGTAGCTTCAAACAGCAAACAGTTCTCATCTCACCAGTTCTCTGTGTAACTATCCAAGTAATATGGTCTAGGAACGCTGCTATCATTAATTTACATGGAAAAAATTTTGACCATTGCAGACTGAAAAAATAACTTACCAAATTATACCAAATAGGGATATTCTACTTTCAGATAGTTGGGGAAACCTGTGCAAGAAACACTGGTTTTCCATGTATTCCCTCTACATGTGTTCACTTCCTCGGTGCGTTCAGCATTTGGCTCCGGAACGCTTCCCACTTCAGATACTTACAAAATCTCTGTTCTCCGTTTTGCCTGTTTGTCTTAGTTTGGCCCTGCCTTGTTCTCTATGAACTCAGCATGAGAAATATCTTTTATAGATTCCCCCTTGATATTTGATTTTTTTCATTTTCTGACTCTGTCACTGCTTTCTTAGTTCAAGGCTAAAAGCACCCGTTTTAATCCTCTTCATTATTCCATTGATCATGCCCTTGTGTGTATCCGTTTCCTGGGATTTTTGAAGAAACTCCTGGTAACTTTCATTTTTGTGTGGTCCATGGAATCCTCACTGGGTTTCTCACAGAGGTGTTAAAAACTACTTCCTTAATATTTAGGAGGTTAAGGAGCTAGTTGCAGTATTTATTGCAACATAATGCCTTAAAAAGGCATAGAGTACTAAGACTTTCCAGTAACTGGGTGAAGGTAAAAATGTATTGTGACTATAATGAGAAGCAAGTACTCAAGCTTTTTGATGAGGAAACTGAGGCTGATAAGGCTTCAGTGACTTGAACAAAATGATAGAGCAAGTTGGAGACAACTTTTGGATCAGTATCTCTGCTTTCTCTAAAATAATTTTGTTAAAACTAGGACTCGGTTGCCACCACTGAACGTCAACAGGCAACATCTCCAGCCTGGTGGACAAGAGATTTCTTTGCTCAAAATGTTTAGCATCCCTGAGCATCGTCAACTTGATAATAGTGATTTTGTTAGCCAAACGCTGTGTCCTCACATTTCCAGCATGCCCCACCTCCCCAACTCTGCGGTAGGAAGAGCAGGGGTGTAATAATGGGGTCACAGCAAGAATATCCAAAACCTGAAAAATGATAGTTTATTAAAGTACTTAAAAACTATTTATAAGACGTAGGATTGAGCCAAGATAGAACGTTGAAGAGCCAAGATTTGATAATAGAAAATTAGCAAGGCCATAGGTAACCTTTAAGTATAAATGTCTCCATGTGTGTGCATGTCAGTGTTTTGGCCTTCCAGTATGTGTGTCAGTGAAGGATAGTCTCCTGCAAGATTTCCAGAACAGGCCTTACCAAGACTTGTCACTTTGGCATTATTTTGAGCTGAGGTCAGTCAAAGCCCTGCGGAGTCAAGAGAAACATTTTGCCATTTCCTTAACTATCTAGAAGACTGGAAATTTAAGGTATTGCCCAGATTTAGCATTATTTAGCATTATTTTCAAAAGTAGCATTCTGTTGGACAAATATGTACATGACAGGGAAAATGTCTAGTTACAGAGCCTCTGTTCCTTCTGTCATGTGAGTCTCCCTCCTCCTTCCTTGAAGCCCCAGGCCTCTTTCATTCCTTAGCTTGGGATGTGTAGCTTTGTTTTGCCCATGTTTAATTTACATTTACATCCATGTAGATTCATCATATGCATTTAATTAAATTTGTTCTTTTCTCCTCCTCATCTCTCTAATGTTGATTGCTTGACCAACCTAACACTAACCCTGAGGTGTTACGGGGAGCTTCCGCTCTATCCTTACACCAAAAACTCAAGGCCATATTCTGGATAATATAGGCAAAATTAGCCTTGTCCTAAGGCAAGAATAAGACTAGATCTAAGTTCTGATTTTATCTTCTTTGGTAAACTTTCCATGTCCTGGGAGAATACAGAGTCATGTCATATTAGTGATCAAGTGTATTGGGACATGACGGGAGCCTGATAGAACTGCATTTACAGAGACAAGACTGAATTGAGGAGAGATAGTGAACCTCAGTATAGATGAGGAATGAGATTAGCAGAAAGGTTGTATTGGTTCTAAACCACCAATTTTCTCTTACAGACATAACAAGATTATTTTGTCATGAGGTAATTTATAGCACTGGAAATAGGAATGGAGAGAGAGATGCAACAATTCATGTCTTTTTGTCTTTTATTGCATCTTTCACAGAACTGGGAAAGATAAGGTTTTTTAAGGCAAATGCATGAATTCTTCTGGGATATATTTTACTAAATCAGTATTGCTTGATGATATTTTCTCATTACCTAATACTGGCAGAGCCATACTCAAATTTTTGAAGACTGCTCTTGATGCACAAGGGGGTAGTATGTTTAAACTTTCTTTAACTTGTGCCCTTTTTGATAAATATAAAATGCTGTAATGTTACCTACTGTAGCCGAAAATCGATCAGCATTTTACATCTCATTGTAATGATGGCTACTTCTTTAGAGACTTTTCTGTAACATTTTAGGAAACCGAAGAGTAGCATTTTAATATTACGTTTCCAGTAAAAATTATGGGAAATTAGTGGGATTCTGGTTGATGTTCAGATAGAATGTCTGTATTTTCATAAAGGGACCTTTGATGTAAAGTGGGAAATGCTCGTATTTTCATTCCAGATTAAAGACAGGGACACTGCTGGTGGAAGTGGGAGCTGCAGGACAGTTACGTATTACAGTAGAGACGTCACTTAGTCTTGGCTCTTAGCTGGGTATTTTAGTTTTTGTAAATAATGAAGTGATTATGTTTTCTTGAACTATGTAAATTATTTTTTCAGTACTTTACATAGATGCAAGTCTTAGTTAGGCTTAGAAACTAGCTCATTTTACAGCCTGGCTTTCCCATACACTTGTAGTAATGGTCAAATAATCATATATACACATCCACGTAGATAGAAAGAACTCTGAAACACTACATATGTGAGTTAATAGTATTTGTTTTACTTTCTGAAATTGTTTACTGAAGAGCTTTTTAGTAATTATTCTTAGTAATGTTGTTAATCAGCTCGTTTCTGTAAGTATACAATTTTTGAACCTACTTTTAATTCATAATCAAAAGCACTAATAATATCCTTTGGAGTCTGATAATGCCTCATTTTTATTTCAGTTGCACAGTTTCCATAGACAATTTTACTCTCCAGTTCAGCACACCAGCAGTGATCCACCTAACCCATGAATCTGACTTTTTTTTTCTGCTTTTAGCTATGTTTCCCAGTTCTGCCTAGTCACATGCCAATAACTTTTGGAAATGGTAAAATTAAAGAAAATGGCTAACTGGACTGTTAGAAATGATAAAATGTTCTCAGGTTTGACTGTTTTGCCCAACAGAGGCCATTATACAAAATATATGAAACTCGGTGCCCATTGGTATATTTTTTAAGGAAAACACACACAAAATTCCTTGGGGTGTAGTAAATTCTTTGCTTTAAGCATTAGGACTAATTAACATAGACCCAGCTATACAGGCTTTGCTAAGGGAATTACAGACAGGCAGTTTCCATTGACAACTGAGTGACAGGTTCTTCACTTAAAACTGGTAGGCTCACCCTCATTTGCATCCCACCAAGGGAATGCTGAGACAGGCAGGGACATTATGTGGAAGTAGCTCTTGAATACAACTTAAATTCTTAAGCTTGCCTCAATCATACTCCTTTTAAATTGACTTCATTTTAAATTGTATTTTTCAAAGTTTGTTTTGTTTTCATTTAATGTACTTAAGGCATTTAAGAAGGGAGAGCCTGGATCTCTTACAGAGAACAACTCCCAGGTGACTCCTGTGTCACCCCCGTGACCCTGCTCTCATTTTCTGTGTTCTCGGTTGAGGGGAGCTCTGTGACTCTCTCTAATTCATATGACTTCTGGGGACCCTCTGTTCACCAATCCTCCACCTCTCGTTGCTAGATATTCCTGTTGTGTTTTTCTGGCAGAGTTTGATAAAAACAATTCAGTCATAATTTCGTCCCTTACCTCTGTTAACAGGCGATCTTCTGCAACCTGGAGGCTGTGGTTGGTCTTCCCGTGTTGCTAGTAGTTAGTGGGTTCTCTTGAAAGTCTGTACGAAGGAGGCATTGAATGCTGCTTTTAGAACTAGAGCCCGGAAACACTGGCACCACACCACATGTGCTCTCACATTGTTTTCTGTGATCAAATGAGTGAGCTCATCGCTGCGCCCCTTTGGGAACTCACCACTCACCGTGTCACTTTAAGTAGCTCCGTCCCACGTCTGATTGTATTTGCCTTAGTGTTTCTCAAGTAGTTTGACCACAGACTGCTTACCCTTTCTCCACCCACAGACTGGCTTCCAATTAAACTAAAATATATTTGGGTTGCTTATCAGCTTCTTTTTTTTTTTTTATTGTTTCAGAAATTTTCCAAGTAAGTCATGTGTGTTTTCTCTACTTTCGAAAGTTGATAAAAGAATCACCATAACCTTGAAAATAATAAAAGCCACTGGTTAGAGGAGCAGGATCCCTCCGCCTCCAATCTGTGATACATATGACGTCACCTGGGACATTGCTCGGTCCTCCACCACAACTGTTGGGGTCCCCAACTGCCTTCTGGTCCCACTCTCCCCACCTCCCTCTGGGACCCTCAGTTCTGTTGTCAGTGTCTAAGAGGTAGTTTTAGTTTTGTCTGTTTGCTTTATTTCTTTACATTCCACATAATGCGTGGAATCATCTGGTGTTTATCTTTGTCCTTCTGACTTATTTCACTTGGCTTGGTCTCCTTTAAGTTTATCCATGTTGTTGCTAATAGCAAGATTTCCTTTTTTTTTGATAGCTGAATATGTATATGCACTGCATCTTCCTCATCCACTCATTTAGGTGGTTTCCATTTCTTGGCTATTGGAAATAGTGCTGAAATGAACATAGGGGTGTGTCCCTGTTTTTTGAAATACTTTCATCTTGAGAGAAATACCTACAAGGGGAGTTGCTGGATTATAAGGTAGCTCTATGTTTCGCCCTTTGAGAATTCTCCATACGTCTCGAGGGTGTTGGTACCAAGTTGCATACAACAGTGTGCAAGACTTTCTTTTCTCCCCTCCCTCACCAGCATTTGTTCGTGTTTTGAAAAGTCAAGCTTTTAAGAGTGCTTAACATTATGCCAATTCTTAAAACATATACTCTTATTTATAAATGTGTTTAGTTCTTGCCACAACCTTTATTGGGTTTGAACTTTTATCTGCAGTTACAGATAAATGGAAATACAGGTTGTTGAGAAGCTTGCCCAAACTACAGCTAGGAAATGCTTGAGGGAGGGTCCAGATGGGCCTTCTCTCCCAGCATCCTTGCTCGTTGCTAACCACTGTGGCATAAGCCTCAGTTTAATGAAGGGAGTTTTCTCGAATTGAAATGGGGGTCGCACACTGAGGAAATTCTCAGGCTGCTTTTCTCTTTGTGAGTATCTAGCTTTCCTTTTCTATTTCTACTTCTTTCTAGGTAATTAGGCCACAGCACCCACTTAGGTTCCCTCCAGTGCTCCGCATTTGACCCCACCACAGCCTGGCCTTTCTGGGGAGACTTGGTAGAGAGACCTGCAGCCTGGGCACAGGCTTGCTGGGCATGTTCCTGGTGGTAGAAGGAACACACTCCGAGCAGAAGCGGACCTCCAGGTCTAGATGCTTCCAGGAACGTTATTAAAGAGAAGTCTACTCATCAGGAATCCTAAGTAGGAAGAATCTCTCGCTCTTTGTTTTTGGGGTTCACTAGGACGGTCACCAGGTCTCTCAGTTGCTAGGAGGACTCAGAGGACTCGGCATATAATCAAACCCATGGCTGCAGTTTATCACAACAGGACTCAAAGCAGGATCAGCTAAGGGAAAAGTCACACGGGACAAAGTATGGAGAAGACCAGTCAACATTTCAAGGGCTCCTTCCCAATCAAAGTACACAGGATGCACTTAATCACCCAGTGATAGTGATGCGAAGGGGTCTCACCAGAGAGGATCTTTTGAGATTTAGCGCCCAAGATTTTCTGGGGCGACCATGTGCAGACAGCCATCCCCTCTGCATACCAAGGTTCTGAACTTCCAGAAGGGATGCAGTTACGCAGCATAAATCACACTGTGTGTGCAGTGAGTTTCGTGTACAGTGTTAGAGTTTAGGGAAAGTTGTATTTGTTTTGTTTTTTAATCAGTTCAGGGAACTGTGCCCATTGAAGTGGTCACATGTCAGACAGCAGCCAACGTTGCGGGTAGACCTTGAAGCACAGCAGTCTCCAGTCCGCTGTGTTAACTCTGGGCCTTATCTTCCCCCCAGTCCTCTGGCTCCGCTCTTAGGAGGGCAGCCATCATTGAAGAGACTTAGCTCTTCTAAAAAGACATTTGACTTCCAGTAACAGGAGTGGTGACTTTCTTGCTGGATATACTATTACTTTATTCAATGCCACTTTGAAGGGAAAGGTTATCTTGTAACACCCAGGGTAGTGAAGATTACACTAGATTAGAATGTCTTTTTATGTGGAGATTGAATGGAGAATGACTACAAGGTTAAATGGCATTTATTCTATTCCTTTACATCCCATTTAAGAACTGGAAAGAGGACCTTGGATTAAACAGTCTATTACTTAGAGGTTTTTAGTTTCATCATGTGACCTTCTTGTTCAAGCAATCTTTACTTGTAGGCTATCATTTAAAGATGAAAAAAATCTTTTAAGTTTGAAAAATAGAAATGTTTTTAGGAGCCTGATAAATAAAACTGAAAGAACTGTCTACCACAGTACGCTTTATATATTACAGAGAAAAGTAGAAAATGGTTACTTTGGATTATATCTCTGCAGGGTAAAGCAATGATTTTCATGCCTGTATCTAGGCGCAAAGATAATTTTGATTCTCATTGGCTAGCTAACTCTTTACCAACTTGGCAAATTTGAGAACAAGTCTGGGCTAATTTTAGGTGAGTGTCTTTGATTATCCTGAGTATATGTCATTTTGCTCCATGCCTGCTGTGTTCTTAATCTGGCAGGCAGTTTCTTATTGCAGAGTTACAGTCAATTCAATTTATAAATTAATATGGGCCTTCATTCTTTAAAAGATAATGCATTCATTTCCTGAGCAGAAACTTTTGTTTGATGTTAAAAAGCTTATGACAATGACATGTGCCTTGTGGCTCAGGAGCCTGAGACCCTGGAATGTGACCAGGGAAGACACATGGACCTGGGTTTGTGACCTGGGGCCAGGTTGAGAAAATGAAGATGTTTTTTCCTTCTCTCCCTTCCTTCCTCTTAAAGACAAAAACTAAACAAAACAAAAACTTAAGCACCTATTTTGCACAGCAAAAGACACTGTGATCAGAATGAAAAGCCATCCTGCTGAGTGGGAGAAGATATTTGCAGGTCCTATGTCTGACAAGGGATTAATGTTCAAAATACGTAAAGAAGTAGTAAAACTCAAAACAACAACAAAACAATTCAATGAAAGTGGGCAGAAGATCTGAGTAGACTCTTCTCCAAAGAAGTCATATAGACGGCCAAAAGCATGTGAAAACATGTTCCATATCCCTTGTTTTTAGGGAAATGAAAATCAAAACTACAATGAGATGTCACCTCCCAGCTATGAGAAGGATGTTCTCCAAAAGAATGGAAACAAGTGTTGGTGAAGACGTGGAGAGTAGAGAACCCTTCTAACTGTTGATAGAATTGTGAATTGGTGAAACCATTATGGAAAGCAGCATAGAGATTACTCAAAAAATGGAAAAGGGAAATTCCAGATCATTCTAGTATCCCACTTCCAACAAGCATAACAGCACTAATTGAAAGAGGCATATGCACCTCTGTGTTTATTGCAGCATTATTCACAATAGTCAAGAGCTGAAAGCAGCTTGAATGCCCCTTGACGGATGGAGGGATAAAGACGTGGCATGGACAATGGAATGCTGCTCAGGTATTAAAGATGAAATCCCACCATTTGCAGCATCATTGGCTTTAGAGGGAATGAGTAAGGAAAATCAGAAAGAAAATAAAAACAACCAAAACATTGTATGGTTTCATTCATGTGGTATATAGAGAAACTAAGTGAACAAATGAACCAAATCAGCAAAAAGTAGATTTTTAGTCTATAGACTCAAAAATTCATGACATATCTTCTCAAAATATTTTTATAGAGTCTTAGATATATATGTGAAGAAAGACTGCTTCAGCAAAGAATAGGGGAAAATATAGTGTGGTACTTGAATTTTAAGACCCAGGAAAACTCTTATCATTACAAATGTATAAAAATAAAAAAAAAGATATCAATGTTCTGTATGATAGGACTATAAATTACATTTCATATTTTCAGAGCTAACTTGAAAGACGATCTTTAACAATTTGCTTTCTTTTCCTTCATCTTTTTGACACCTATTTTTCCCTCTCAAAAATATCCATTTCTTTCATACTGTCTGTTAGCCCCCTTTGTCTTAATTGAAGGAAGCATTTTCAGTCCCATCCCTGCTTCACACACTAACGTTATGTGAACTTTCTCTTCTGTTTCTCTCCAGTGAAAGTCATCTTTCCCCAATGAAACTGACTTCTTTTTGCTATTAAGAAGCAAGTATATCACTTACATTAATTCACAGGAAGGAATTCATGAATAATCATTTACTACTATTAAATATATTTTTTAAAAAGAAAATTTTCCCTCATATACTACAAGTAGGAATATATACTTCATAGCCTTCCTAGAAATCAGTCTTGAGTATATATCAAGGATTATAAAAATATTCTTATAATATTCTCAGTAATTTCATTTCTAGAATTCAATCCTGAGAAAGTAAGCAACATAAATAGAACTCTTATATACAGAGGTACTGATCATAATAGTATGTGTTGTTCGTGATTTACACGTACTGATAATACACTGAGATAAAAAAGCAGCCTACAGGAAGAAAAGGATAGCCAAACTCTAGCTGCCCGTTTGCAAGCTCTGAGGCCTTCTAAACCTCTGAGTGCCTTGGTATTAAGACTGTTCATGTCTTTAAAATGAGAGAAAAACAACTACATCAATATAAATCATAAAGGCATTTTCCTGATTAAGTCCAGCAAAATACCCAAAGTTTAATTAAGCAGGTTAAGAGTATGGGCCTCAGATCACGTAAAATGTCCTTATCAGCTCTGTGACCATGGACAAGTTACATAAATTCTCCAAACTTCACTTTGCATATCTCACATGCAGTAATTACCTGTACCTTTAAAGTTTCATGTGGGAATTTAAGAACTTAATTCATGTAATATTTGACTGATAATCTCATATAACAAAAAGAATACTTAAATGTTATTACT
The DNA here is from genome assembly GCA_004363575.1 of Solenodon paradoxus. NCBI lineage: Eukaryota > Metazoa > Chordata > Mammalia > Eulipotyphla > Solenodontidae > Solenodon > Solenodon paradoxus. The sequence goes on from RJWH01001827.1 coordinate 218,106, forward strand.
GTTACTAACTTATTGAGGAAGATAATTATCAATAGATCATTTTAAGAATCTGATTTTCCAGAGAATTTGGTTATTTTTCATTGGAAAAAATTGGAGTTGATTTAAAAACGTGTGATTTTATAATTATATATGCACCATATTGAATTATGCTAGATGGGGAGTTATATGCAAGTCCTTCCAAATACTTTTTCAAAACTGGTGTGCATGGTACCTAAAGGAAATAATACTTCCGAATTCTTAACCTTATAAAGTTAATTCATAGAGTTAGAGTAGAACTCTCAGAACCCATAAAATCATTGCAGCATAGTTTACGTAAGCCCTTTCGTGTCTTGAGTAGGTGGATGGGTTCTAAATGATGTAAGCAACAAGCCTGGGAGTGCTTTCACCAGACTTTACTCCTTTCCTCTTGATCTTCTAAGATCATCTCTCTCTGGACAACAATTGTTATGTTACTATATATTTTTCCAAAGGATCTGTTTTCTTTCCCAGTAAAGAGTTTCAGAGGAGTGAGCATAGTATATAACGTGATAGGTTTTTTGTGCGTTAAATTATTGTTATTAAATTATTATTAATTAATGTTAAATTATTGGCAAATAGCAAATCGTGGAGATTGACAGCCTAATGGAGTTTGCATTGGTCTTTTGAAATTAGTTGATTATTGACACTCATTGCTTAGTAATAATTTCTTTTAGTTGTCATTAAATTAAAAAATACGTGTTTAAAGTATCTGCACAAAGTTCTTTGGAGACTATTACACTTTTTTCTCTCTAGTAAACCTTGTTGTGAGGGATCTGGGGCTGCGATTTATTTCTTTTTGTATGTAATGTGAGTCCATGGCTGCAAAGAAAAACGGGGTTCAGACAGAGCTTTTCAGGGTCTGAAGCTTTACTCTCACATTAAAAGCCTTGCAAGTGTATAGGATTCAGTTGTTGTCATAAAAAAAAATTGTGGGCCCAGAACGGGTTGGTTTTTAAACAGCACACAGGCCAATCCCGCCAGCTGTTTTCATACAGCTGACACGCGAAGAACTTTCCAGTTATATTTTTAAATGGTTAAGTTTTAACACATGAAAATATTATGAAACTTAAATTTCCGTTTTATTGGAATGCAGCCATTTCTCTTTATTCTTGTTTGTAGTCTCCTGAACATGGAGAGGCCCTGTGCCCTGCAAAGTCTAATTAAAGAGTTACTCTCTGGTTCTTTACAGAAAAAAAAATAATTGCTGATTTCTGGTCTAGAGTGACCATTTAACTCAGACTTTTAAAAGTGCTTTTGTTTTAATTTTTTAATTGAGGTAATCTTGTTCTACAATGCTGCTCATTCTCAGGTGTACATAAGTGTTATTTATTTGAATGCTTACTTCTTCCTTTGCACAGTGCTGGGTTCTTGCAGGGGGCATCCGGTAGTAAATGAAAGGACACAGTCGGTGCCTTCATGGAGCATAAAGCTAGTATTTTCAGAGTTCATATAGTAGTATATAAGCACTAATGGTAGACTATTAATTTCTATATTAATATAGTTGGGTAATCCAGTGATTTTTTTTTTTTTTTTTTGGTTATTCTAAGTATTTACCATAAACCTTGCTTGAGCCCTTTTTCTTTTTAAAAATTTGTGTAAATATCCCACACTGAAATAAACCCATCATTTTTAGATGATTGGTGATTTTATTGTGTTTAGGATCATATATGAAAAGCAAATATTTTTGTGTGTAGGCAGTATTGGGAGTTGAGCTGAACTATTAACTTCCAGAGCATGTTCTGAAAACTCTATTTCTAAATTTTTACTAAGTTCCTAATATTCAGTGTATCCTTTGCCTTTATCTGAAGAAATAAATGACAATTCAAACATATTCTGAGTTATTTCTACAGTACTTTATATTGCTGTGTTCGCTAGCCTCCGTTATATAGTATTTCACTTTCCCTGATGGGATATTTGCTTTGTTAACATGAGTGGATGTTGTGTTTTAATTTCCCTAATTGCACACGCAGAGCTGCTGTTTGTCACCCTTCGGACATCTGTGAAGCAGCAGTGCTCTCAGATAGAAGAGTTCCTGCTCTGGCAGCAGTAGCAATACACCTGGGAACTGACATCAGGGTTGCTTTCTGTCTTCGACTCACTTTCTGGTTTATCGTTAGTCTCATGAGAAGAGAAAGGGTTGAATTCATCCTTCTTTGTCCGTCCATCACACTTCTTTTGACTTTGGTATGTGCCCTGACTGTCCTAACTGAAAGGGGAAAAAGTTGATTTCCTCCACCCGAGAAAGCTTGAGTCTTCTCCTGACTGAAGATCCTGTGTCCCAAAATATAGGTGAAAAGATTAGCCAGGCGTGAATTTTTGCCCAAATAGTCTGTTTCACTTCTTATATTAATTTGCTCTTTGATTGAACTCTTTCCTCAGCAAAGTACTACTGTGGACTCTGAATAAGCTTTCCTCTTTCTATTTTTCAGTCACCTCCAATCTGATGAATTATCATGACAGTAAGGACTCATTACTTTTTTTTTTTTTTTTAACTTTCCGCATCTCTCTGTTCCTTTAATATTTGCCTTTAAATTTTGTTTCCCGGGATCTTTAGGCACTTGTCCTTTTAATGTGAACTCATGATATTTCCTTGGTCAGTGTGAATTATGTCATTATGTATCTTCTATTATGACGTGATTCTCCGATTGCAATTTTGTGTCCTGGAGTTACTCCTCCACTGAGGAAAGGCTAGTTTAATTTGCTGGTCTTTTGTTTTCACAGGGACCTTTGCTGTTCTAGTAGATCAAGCCATCCCTTTTTTTTTATTTCAACTGCTTAAAAATGATAGCCTTCTTTCTTTTCTATGTGCTGTGATAGATCATCTGTACTCTTAATACAATGTTTAATTGTTAGCATGTCTTTGTTTTTGATTTGGGTCATCCAAGAGTGTACTTCAGTAAAAGGCATGAGTAGGACCATTTCTCTCTTTTTGGACTCAGGACTATTCTTACAACCAAATTCTATTATTTTATATCTCTGTGCACATGTGTAAAATATGTGCAAATTTTAGTCCTCATTTCTTTTGATTTATAGTTTCTGCCATCTTCAGTTACACCCTAGGACCTTTTGAGTACTTACAGAGTACAGCACCACTAAAGTGTTGCTGCTTTCATGGTAAAATTACATATGTCATTATAAACTCCAGTAGCTGAATAAGGTATAATTATACTCACAATGTTAGATTAGCTCAAAATCTCTACCTGTCATCATAATGAACATTTTGCAAATATAAGTCAATATGTCATGTATTTTCTTAGATTTTAAACCTCCAGATTCCCACATGTGCATGTGTATGACAGATACGAGCCTAAATAGTAACCTGCCTAGTAATCATCTTACAGCTAACGGCAGAGAAAGCATTTTAAATCAAAGGTCACACATAAGTCTTTGAAATAAAGGAAGAAGTCATTTGCAGGCATGAGATCCTCAGGTCACATGACTGATTTTATTTTTGAAAGAAAGATGCAGGCAGGAATGAAGGCGAGTAGCAGGTAGGCAGGCAGGAAGCGAGAGGAGGAAGAAGTATTTATTTTAGTTAGGTCTTCATCTTGGTTGCTCTCCTTGGCCCTGGGACAGGAACTCGGCTCCTTGGGATGCATGGCTTATGCTGGAGCCAGTGGACTCATTCATCCACTAGGCCTTCAAGGGCACACCTCAAGTCATACCTTTTAAGGGGATGTTTCTCCATCTGTGTGCAGACTGGTGGCAAGAACTCTGTCATAAGCAAGAGAAAAAAAAAAACATTTGGCTTCAACACCACCAAATAGAAAGGTTATTTGTTATTTCATGTAACTGAAAGGTCAGAGGTCGATTCAACCTGAGGAGGCTTGATGCGACTTCTGCAGCAACCCAAGAATCTCCTTCTGTCCCTAGTCCCTAGTGCCTCGCTGAGGCCCTCAACTCCGGGCTGGCCTCTCCTTGTGGAGGAGACCACCTGGGCGTATCTGTCTCTTCTGACAGAATCTCTGCATGTACCACAATTCTTGTGTTCTTTTTGGCCTGAACATGGCATGTGTTGGTCTTTCCACATTTGCACAGGATAGAGGAGGAGCTAGACTCATATGTTATTCCAGCCCTGTGACCTCTGAAAGGGGCAAGTCTGAGAGAGAGAGAAAGGAGTAAGTTCCCAAATTAAAATCAGGTGTCACCATCTAATAAGGGAGGAGAAACACTGGGGCGACAGCACCTTTTTTTCGTTTCCTTTTCACCAGTGCAGCTTGATGAAGTGTTTATCTTAAGAACTGAAAGAAATAAAAAGGCCATTATCTTCATATTACCATGATAAATTATCCATTTCAAGGTTTCATTTCAGCTGGGACTGTCTGGTTTGCCCTGATGTGAGAATGCCTTTCAGTTGTGTGTATTTATGGGGTCCAGAAGGAATTCTCAACAGTTGCGAGAATCTCTTTAACCTATGAAGGAATGAAAAGACCCAAAGAATATGATAGGTCATAAAAAAAAGACCTGTTTGATTCTAGACTAGAAATACTTTATTTTGCCAGCTTTATCCTCCTTTTAAAAATTATACCAGATAGCTTGTTTAAGAAAGTTATGCTAAACAAGTTTCTTTTGATTTGGGAAGAGTCTTCTATTGATGGATTTACCTTCCCAAGGCTGAGGTATCAGTCTGATGGAAAAGAGTAAATTATAGCACCTTTGAAACCTTCAAAATTTAACATCAGCAGGACACATATAATCTTAGGGAAGACTGAACTTTCCTTCCTACCTGGGCATTGTATGAGGGACATTCACCCCTGTTAGCACATTAGCACAATAGAAAATAGTCATCCATTGATCCCTTCAGCCAGTATTTACTGTGTGCTGTACAAGGCACTCAGGATAAAAAGGAACAAAATCTCTCAGATGCCTGCTTTCACCAACATAAATTCTAGTGTGGAGGGACAATACCAAATATGTAATATGATAGAGGCTATTATGTCCTATGAAGAAAGTAGAAAAATTAGAGTAGAGAAAGTGGCATCTGCTGCAACGCCCAGGTCAGGGATGCCAGAGTCATTAGAGGGGAGTGGCATGGTGTCCAGTATTAAGTAGGATGGCCTGAATTGGCTTCATTAAGTAGGTGAAATTTTAAGACTCCTTGAAGGAGAATTTTTTATTTTTTTGCATAATGTTTTAAGTCCATCAGCCACTTTTTGATATAATTGTTATCTTATTGTCTCATGGTGGTCATAGTGATAGGTAGGTTGGGGAGTGGAGAAATCCCAGATACCTCTTAGTTTTGCTTTTCTTTAGACAGTGATTTCACTTAGTCAGCAACTAATGCTTTCTCCCTATTCCTATCATTCCCTATTAATTTCAACCTTCATTTGAATTTTCGTGTTTTTCTTCATCTAAGTATTAACTCATTAATTACTAGATATAAGTTAGTTTTCATTTGCCCCTAGTGATTATTCTCACCAAGGACATAAAGTTTTGTGCTTACTCAGTTCCTCCTATCTTAACCATTTTAAATATATATGTAATGTATACATGTAATTTTCTATGAATGCCCTAGTGTAGGACCTTTGTGAAATGTTTATTTTTGTTATCATTTTTCTGTTATTACTGTTTTCTCTTGAGTTCCAGTGAATCTCATAACTTTCCTAACATGATTTATCTCCACCTGAATTTTCATTACACACAAGATACCACGTAAGATAATAGTTTCCTTATATGCTTCCATATATGATCATTTCTCATGTGACAGTTTTGAGAACTGTTTTGCTGATGAAATCAGAACCAATGCTGTTTGTAAAAACACAAGAAAACATTTGTATTTCTAAGTTACTTTTCATTTCTATATCAGCCATCTTGCACTGTTCTCTTATTGTGGTGATCATACTCTAATATTGGAAATAATGGTATTTTCTAAGTAAATAACTTTCCTTTTCAGAATGCTGTTTTTTAGATGTATGCTTACCATATTTTACCTTTTATAATGTGCTTTTTTTTGCCAGAATTTGTGAGGGAAAAATAAGGATGCACATTATGCATGGTTAGTACTAGTCCATTCTTATCTATGTAAATGTTTTTAATTTATTTCTTGTACCTTGTATCTGTTCTTATGTAATTATTTGTTACATAAACTTTCTTATACCATAATGTTAAAAAAATAAATGCTAAAATTCCCTTATAGTACAAAAAAAACCAAGTACCTATGTATAAACAAAAATTCGAATTAAAAAGTAAAACGGAAGCTCTTTCCCCTGAAAGCTTGGGTCCAAAACATTGGTGTGCATTATACCTGGGGCACATTAAACATGGCAAAAAAACAGTATCGTGCTTGGTTTTGGTTGAGGACACGCACTATTGAGCACTGATATTTCAGATGCCCAGACTGGAGAGTCTGTTCATGTTCTAGTAAAATCTGTCACCCTCTTCACACCTGACTCAGTCTAGTGTTTTATGGGTGATTTGGATGCTGATGGGGAAGACAAATATCTGTGAGTTTTCTTGAAACTGAGATGGAGAGTGTTTATATGTTATTAGATAATAAATCTGAATCCTATAGTATTAACAAGGTCAGTAGAGTGGACATAGGAAAATCTAATCAAAATAAATTTTTATTTAAAAAAAACCCATTCTGTAAAGTGGAAGATAGAGACAATTTCAGTGTAATAGTCTACGAAATGTTTCATGGATACTATGTACAAAGGTTGTAAAACTAAATCCAATACTACCTTCACTCCTTAATAATAAGTGCTAGGCTGCTAAAAATAGTATGAAATAGTTAAGATGTGCAGAGGTATAAAAAATAGTAAGACAAATATTCATGTAACTTTTGACCACCTAAGAATTACGTATATAGTTGACAATTTCTGTGACCATTTTATCATGGCTAAACCTGAAATTTTTTAACTCTTGTGTTTCTTTATACTTTAACAAAAATTATATATAGAGAGATAATTATGTTTCACATTGTATGTACACACAGTTATGCCAGTGTGATTCTGTAACACAGGTATGACATCAGTACTTTTACTGGCTGTCTGGTTATTCAGTGATTCCCTGCTCTAGTGCTGGGAGATACCACGGTTTTTGTGATCAATGTGAAGTGTGTGTACTATAACAGGTTTTAATCGCTGCATTTTTCCTTTACGTCACTGCAATTTTCCTTTACCTTCTCCGATCACTAGTGAAAATGAACATCTTTCCTTGTTGTTGAGTTTTTCTCATTTACCCCTCTGTAACTTGTCTGTTAACATACTTACCTGATTTTTTTCCATCCAGTTATTATTAATAGAATTTTAGAACTTCTTTATGTGTTCTAGGTAATGGTTCTGTTTTACTATGTCTGTGAAAAATATCTCTACTTTGCAACTTCCTTTTGTATTCATGTATCTTAGTAAATAGAAGTTCTTAATTGTTAGTTGAATGGATTTCCATCTTGGTTAGAATTTACCAACTCCAAGTTTGATCATTTTCTCATTGAATACTGTTTTCACATTTGCCCTCAAGTTTCAGATACACACATGTGTATGTCTCAGTCTGCACAATTCCATCCATACATTTATTCAACAACAATATATTAAACACTTACTAGGTGTCAGTCACTGTTCTCATTGCTAAAAACAGAGTGAATCAAACAGGTAATTCTCTCTGCCTTTCTGGTGCTGATATTCCATTGTGTAGTCTGAGGTCTTAATTACCATAATGCTACCATAGTAGTGTCCACCTTTGCATTGCATCTAGTTGAAGAGACTCAAGTACCAAATGGAACTAATGCTTTATTAATGGAGCCAGACTTATTCTGCAAGTACAGTTTCCTGTTAAGTCTACTTTGGAAACTCTAGTCTAGCCCCAAAGTCAAAATGGGATTTCAAATACCTACACTTCTCTAGTATTAGTATCTGATTGGTTACTATGTCTTTTGTATATTGTATTGTGTAATAAAGCATTTTAATTTAATTTAAAAAAACATAGTGCCTAAAAAAAGTACTTGATTAGGCATCTGGTAATTGATTTATCATAAAATTCACATCTGTCTTTTTCTGGTTTTGATTTAAGGGACGAGAGAGACTTGATATGAAGGACTGTGGTCAGTTGAACGGAATGTAGTAGAAATCTAAAAATATTGTTCATGCGTTTCCTTTCATGTGGACATGGTTTAAAGGGGATGGGGTGGCGTGGTGACTCCACTTCTTCAAAGGATTTTTCTGTAGGATAGAAGCAAATCAGAATGGCCTTGATACTGATACAGGCTGAAGTTGGGGATGTCAGTCCAAGTCTTTCCTTTCAGACTCGAGTATATCAAACAAGATGAATAAAATACAATATTAAAAAGTAATAGTCTAGCCTGACAAGCGGTTTATTCATAAAAGCAGCTTATTATTGAGTTATTTAAATTTCTGTTTGTGTCATGACAAAAAAAAAACTTCATAAGAAAAATACATTGTATGAGATTGGAGCCACCTGCTGGCTCATAAAATAATCATTTGTATCTTCAAAAATAGGCAACTGAGAAAAAGAAAAGGTTGTTATTTTATTTTATATTTATTTCATAGTTGAAACATGTTTTCACTCAAACATTGGCATCTTAAGACTATTTGGAAGAGTTTTCTATTCCATGCTTTTAGAAACTTTCTGTGTATTTTAAGGTGAAACACGTATCTATTAGCAAAACTTATAAGTGGTCAGAATGTGATAAACTTTCTTAACTTCTTAAGTCTCATAGTTTTTGAATTATGAGTTTAAGGATTTTTATGTGTGTGGTTTGTTTTGTTTTCTAATGAAAAATCAATGTAGTGAAATTCTTTTCAGTGCCCAGTGCTTCTGATGCCAGGAAATGGAATCTCCTGCTATATTATAAATAATTATAAGTAGATTTTATATATAATGGGACCATTACTGCACCCTGGTAGAGTAGTGGTTAGATCCACTGGCTGAGCACAGTCCACATACATCCCAAGGGCCAGGGTTTGTTTCCCAGACCTGGAGGAACAACCAAGATGTACAACTAAAATTAAAGCAAAGAAATTTCTTCCTGCTCCTCTTTTCCTGCCTGCACCTTTCCTTTAAATAATACAAGTGAGCATTATTTTATATTTTATATCATTTCTGAAATTTGCTTGTTTGTAGGATCTCAATAGTTCTCCTTTTTCTTTTTCTAGTTTCCCTCTTTTAGATCATCATATACTAACATAAGATGCAGAAAATGGAGAAAACGGGTGTAGTGAACCAGGTGCCTGCTGCCGAACTTTGACTAATATTTTTTTTGCTGACCTCTTTGCGAGTGCTCACACCTGTCTTTGAGTACTTTCCAGTGAATCCCTTCTCAATCTCTGATGAGATTAGATCAGTTAAACTCAGAAAGTTCCAAGAAGCTGTGGATGGTGACTAAACACCACAGAGTTTCTAGTTCCAGACGTAGCAATAGTCTTCCGTTTCCATGTGGGGAATCTATTCCCACGCCCTGACTGAAGCTTTTCTGTGTGTCTGTCTTAAGTTGATGAGGTAAAGTCAGGTGACATTCAGGCCTTGCTCATGTTTCAGTTAGCGTTTTTGATAACATTCTGTAGAACCAAGTGTAGAGATGCGACATGACCTTTGTCAGTCGAACGTCTCGAAGAAATAGGATTTCCACAGGATTACCAGCGAGCCATCCAACTGTCAGCCCATCGATTTAAACCTCGTTTTTATTTTCTTAGTATGAAAAATGTTACGGCGGGACTACATCGATTATTTTTCAGCTTTTACTTATTTCTAAATTTTCCATAGATCTGCATTCATCTGTTGTCGGGTTTTTTTTTTTTTAATTTGTCCCTGTAATTTCATTTTTGCTTGTGCAGTTATTCTTATTGTCAGCACTTACAAGAAGACCGTTTCTCATTGTCATACTGTCTATATTTAGCATTTAGATGCCACGCTCTCCTGTCCCTTTGCCAGCATCTATTTGTATTCCTTAAGAATATTATTTAGTCGTTTATTGAACACTTACTCTGTTGCAGGCTGGCACCAGGCACTGGAAACAGTAACAAATGAAACAGAATTCCTGTCCTCAGGGGACTTCCTGTAGCATGATTTTTGGTTGTTTCACAGTCTAATCTCAGCTCTGATAAAATTTCTCTTTGCTCCGGCAATTCCTGTGTCTCCTTGTTCAGGAGTGTTAACCTGAGATGAGTCAACTTCTTTGCGCCCAAGGTTGGTCATTATAGTAAATTTCCGTGTTCTTTCAGAGTCAGAAAAGTATATGTCGATCTTGTAAAAATGACATATGCATCTTTTAGTGCTCCACATATTTCTGAATGATGAGGAATTAATTTTTTCATTGGTCACCACATTGTAGGACAGTCATAAATGAATGAAGCACAGGTGGAACTTGACATATTTAAAGAGACCTTGAAGTTAAAGAAGAACCTTTAAATCTACTGAGAGTGGTTGTTGGAATAATTTAAGAGGCAGTATGGGTGTTTTGTATCCTTGAAAACTCTGAATGGCAACTTTATATACGAGATTATATTTAACTTTCCCTTACTCAGCTGTTGGTCACAGACCAAGAATTGTTATATCCCTGAATTAAGGAGTCTGCAGTCCTATTGTGTTCTGATTTTATATACCGAGGCCTCTGGAAGACACTAGAGGAAAAGGTGTCATTTCAAAAATAACACTTCTTTAACCATCTAAGTTCACTTGTGCCAACAAGCTGACACTTTTGTGGCTATTTATTTATAAATAGGTGTCTGTATTCTTCATTGAGTAGGAGCTATCTCGTGTGGAAGAGGCAGAGATCTTATAAATTCACTTCGTTATGTCCGAAGGATAATCTAAGAGACATATTTACACAGGCACAGCTCGTTGTGTTTCCTACGTGGGGAAAAGATGCCATAAACAGGAATTTCACAAGACCGATAACTTGATTTTACTTAAAATGTAGTTGTAACATTATTATTTCCATTTATGTAAGTCAATTTACAAGGTCCACTGAAGGAAATTTAAAAGAGATAGTACCATTTTAATTTCATTGTGACTATGTTTTATAATACTTGTACCAAAGTCCTAATCTAAAATGTCATCACAGCAGTCATTTTTTAAAGGCTATTAATGTACATTTCCGGGGTAAAATGATTGTCGTACCAGCACTTTTTTGTAATATGTGACACCATCCTGAGATGAACTGGTATGTGAAACCTTAAAAAACTACTAATTATGCTAATAACTGGGCTGTAATACAGAAATAATGGAATGTACTTTCTCTTTTGTAGCTCAAGATCTTGTTCGTAAGTCTGATATCCGTACATTTTCTCTTACTTTAACACACAGGGTTGTGAGCTTATTTCAACTCCCGATCAGGACCATACGGACTTCACCAAGTGCCTTCAGGTGCTCCAGCGAAAGACAGAAGAAAAAGACCTGCAGGTAAGCTGTGCGCTTCCGTCGTGGTTAACAGCCTCATTACCCAGGGTGGGAGCGATCGTACTTAAAAGTTTCTACTCATCTGAAATTGTTACTTACTCTGTGTTGATATTTTTGCATTCCTGTCAGTTCTCTTCATTATATCAAATAAACATTTTGCATCTACACAAATCAGAGGTCACAGAGGTCACAGATCCAAATACTTGACAGTGAGGAGGCCAGGAAGGGTGATGGTCCTGTGGAAAGTACTCCACACAGAGCCCATGTTTTCTTCTTTTATGTATGTTTAAATGTGGGGAGGGCAGAACAAAAGACAGCTTGGGTTTATCAGGCGTCATTAATGTAGACTGTGTACACAAAATATGATCAGTTTATTAAATCAGAAAAGAGTACTGCTTTCTTTGTATTGTGGACTCTGCCATATGAGTCCTACGTAGCACCCAGGTGTTTCATCCCATCAATTAGCTAAGTACAGGTGACATGAGTCTACAGTTCCTCATATTTTACTTTTGTTTTTGGTATTTGTTAAAATGCCATGCATTTTTTTAAATGTATATGCGTAGTGAAGATTCACAAAATTAAACCTGATGGACTGAAACACAAGTGACTTATTTTCTTGGCAGGGACATTTAGTTCAGATGAGATGAATGATCCGTGTATCATTTTAGTTGTGCCTGGTGGATTGGCAGTTGTGTCTGCTGCCTCTCACCGAGCACAGTCCAAATGCATCCCAAGGACCCAGGTTTGCAACCCAAAACACAGGGTACAAACTGGAATGAATAACTAAATAAGAATGGATAAAAATATTTATTTTTATCTTTCCTCCTGCCTGCTTGCCGGCTCACCTTCATTCCTACTTGTACCTTTCCTTTAAAAAAAAAAAAAAAAAAAAGTCATTTTATCTAAGGAAACTAGAAAGCACCCTGTACATGAGAATGCTTTTGATAGTACAGGAAATGGAGACTCTTTCAGCCTGGCCTCAGCAGCCATTGAGGCGGGGCTGACCCGGGAATTGCTCAGCCAGCTTCATGCTCTTTCCTTGATTCTCTTGGCCTGTCTTCCATCCTTTTCTCTGAATGTCTCCCTACCATCTCACCTCTAGGGGGAGCCAGAGGGAGCAGACATCACTTTCACTATCATTAGTTTTGGGTCCTAAGGTCTTCCATCAGTTCAGTCCATGCTTGGTTTTGACAGCGGAGTGTGAGAGGAGGTCATCCTCCTTGTCTTGGACAATTCATACAACTCATATAGTCAAAGGAAATGGGGGTCCTACTCAGGTGATGGTGCAGGGTAGGTGGAGGAGAGGCAACCCTAGCAGAAATGTTCTCCTTAGGAAAAAGTTTGTCAAAGACTTCTTCTCTTATATATTTACTGAACTGAGGAAGGCAGTCCTTTTCTCCCTTGTTAATAATCCTAATTGGCAAGTAGCTCATTGTGCAAACTCAACAGAAGTAATCGAGCAAGCATTTCTCATCTCCCCTGTAGCTTGAACTATATCAAATGTATTGTGCTATTTCCAGCAATAAATTGCTATAATTAAAGATGTGTTTAATGAAAACAGAACACAGCCCATTGAGAGTTATCTACTTCATCCAGACATAGCTGATTTTGAGTTTCTTAGGGGGAAAAAAGTACAAATCTTCAAACTGTTTCAGTTTTCTCTGTACTTCCATGGAAAGGATTGAAAACTGGGAATGATGTGAGTTTTTCAGCAGTGTCCAGCTGAGAATGTCTATAATACAGTGTTCAGCCACTGGACTTCAATCATATCTTAAACGTCACAAGACCAAAACGGAGAGAAAACTTCCAACTGGGCTAACTAGGTGTAATAGATCTGTAAATCAAATCGGACAGTCTTGGCCAATCCACTGGGAAGTCCTGACATAGTAGTTTGCTCCTGCATTGGGTGGGAAGGGCCAGGCCTGCCTTCTCACTGTGTTTCATCACGGCCTGGAGGCTGTTGGCAAGTGTGTGTCCTTGGTGGCTTGTCTTTCTGGATCCTGAAGGTGCTGCCTCAGAACTATGACAGCCAGCTGTCCTCCTCACAGCCCAATGGAGCCTTCTTTCTGGAGGACACTGAATGTCTCCTGCCTCCGTGGCCCCTGGCCTGATTTGGGCCCAACACTGTCTCCATCCTCATCCTGCGCCAGTCTTTCTCCTTGTCCCTAAAATACGCCGTAGTCGCTCCTCTTCTTCTCTGCCTTCAAATGTGTTTGTACTTAGTGCCCACTCTGACGAAGCCTTTTTGAATGTTTCTTGAATCTATATCTTTTGTTTCTCCTTTTTTTATCTAGCTCATGCCTAGCAGAGTATGCCTGCTAAAGGAAGACCTTCTTTAACGTTCGCTCATTCTAAATTAGGTTCTACTATCATGCATCTCTATACCTTCTCCTTTTGTATTTATCTCCTTTAAGAACTCTGAGCCCTGATCAATTTCTCAAATTGCTGCTTAAGGTTTTTATTCCCAATTTGACTGTCCAGCCCACGAAGCTGTTTCTGTGATTGCTGTTAATAGTGGCACTTGGTCTATAATAAGCTATGCGGGTGTCTGGAATTGTGCTATGTGCCGTGGGACACCAGAGGGACGTAGGATGCACTGTTTAGGGGAAAGGCTTTGATGAAGATTGAAACCTGAAAGACAAACAGGTGGCAAAGGGGAGAGGTACATTTAAGGAGTATTGGAGAACTTATAGCAGGCAGGAAGAGTTGTAAGATGGAGAATGGCGTGATTAGTTATTTTGGTGTTTTAAAAGGCGTAACTAGTAAACTGAGGACTACATTGCTGGCAACGAAAACTTTCCTAGGTAGCGCTTGTTCAGACTAACAAAAGGTTGTTATTTTAAATCTGATGAAATAGAATGTCTCTGAGCTTCTACCTTACTTTTAAACTTAGCCTGGAAGTACAACATTTATTTGATTTAATGGAATAGCACTGGGAAAGTCAGATTAGAAAGGAAAATAATACAATCGCTTCTATCCCTCTATCTGAGAACATCCTGAGGGCTTTCAGAAATTGTATTGTCCTAGAATATAAATAAACTAAATCAAAAAATTCTTTGCACTTTTCTGGTGAATAAATCCAGTCAAATTATCATGTAATTTTGCTTTTCTATTTATTGTTATGGATATGAATTTATTTCATAATGTCTGTTTTAGAGTAAAATATATTATACTTTGAAATATAAATTGTAATATACATCAATTGATTAAAGCATTTAGCATGTCAAGAAACTATTTTGTATAACATATTAAAACTTTATAGAATTTCTAATAGTTCATTCTTCTCCAAAAGGAACTTGCTATCCAGAACATGAGATTTGAAAAGAAAATATTTCCCTGAATCACATTTATATCTGTTTATCTATCTCTCTGTCTACCTTATGCCTGCTCACTGTCAGCTTATGTTCTTCTGCAGAAGGATTCTCAGATACATGTGCCTTTTCGATGCCTTACTTTCCTGCTGTGACATTATCAGTCATCGACTCAGGGATGATACCTGATCAGGGTGCTGTCAGATATGACGACATTTAAAAAAACAAAACAAAACAAAACAAAAAACACATATTTTCTGATGCTGTGATATATATGTGAGGTCTAAACCCAGTGGAATACAAACTCAAGTCAGTGGAAAGCATGAAAATCTGCTCTAAAAATCTGAACTGGATGTTATTTCGGAGAAGACAGAAATAGATCCAGATTATAAAACCCTTTAGGGTGTTTCCTAGAATTATCTGACAATAGAATCAACTGCTTCATCTTCTAATACTTTAAGCACAGACTTTATCTTACATAGTATTTGGTAGAAATGTCGCCATTAATTTCAAACTATATGTTTTATAGTTTTAAATTCATGTGAGCTCCATCTGCTGAAACTTTGATATATGTTAGCCCACTTATATACTATGTTGTTTTTAGGAAGTTTTTAAGTTAAATGATATAGGGTTCTGAATAAATACAATAAGAACTACGAACAAGAGCAGATGCCTACATTTTTTATCCACATATACACAATTTAAATACTGCTTACTATACTTAATTCTTTTCATTTAATGGCCTGACAAATATGGAATTGTGCTTTATATATATTAGGGCCATTTCTCTATATATTTATATCTGAATTGGAGTTCTTAACTATTGAGTATTTTAGAACTTAGATGAGGAATATTCAGTAGACAATTATATAATTCCTACTGACATTTCTCAGGTAGATACATTATATTTATACATCTGCAAAATATCATGAGGTTTAGAATAATTATAGCCTCTAAATTATCAGTATTTGGACTAGGTGTACATTATTGTTTTGTAATTAAATAATAGCTTTGTCTTATGTTGATATTAAATATCTATTGTTCGTCAGTTGAAAGTCAGCTTTATAACTGACTATTTAATTAGACCAATTACTCAACTAATGTAAAGAGCTCTGACTCAGGGTTTCAGGAGGAGCCATGAAAAGTCTCATTCAATCTACTCTGGTGTTTTCAGTACAACCTCTGGTGAGCTGGTGTTTCTAGCAGGATTCCAGTCTTTCTAACACAAAATGTAATAATCTGTGTGGAGAGTATTCTGAAAAGGGAAACATACAACTTTTCATTCAAAGCCGGGAGATAGCTCCTGAAGAGATTAATAAAGATGGCAACCTGTTAGGAAACAAGTCTCTGCCTCTCCCCACAGCGTAAATAGGAATCGCCTGTTTTATAGACACAAATTCTAACAAAAACAGGTCTGGAGGCTACAGAGGCAGAGGCAGCAATCACCACTTCAAGGTTAGGTGAAGCCATCACGATTCAGGGCTGCATTGAAGATTTGGGACTCCTGGTCTGGGGCAAAATATGGGGCTAGGTGTACATTATTGTTTTGTAGTTTGGAGGGAGTGGAGCCAAAGTGGATCTCCCAGGAGCAGCTCCAAAAGTAGCAAAAAGCAGGGACCCAGGCTTGGAACTGGGGGAGAGGGGCTAGGCACAAGGTGGAAGGAAGACCAGTGACCTAGTGGTCTAAGCCCAAGCCCTTGTGAGGAAATTACATCGGGCACCTCCATAAGGCAGCTAGGGCGATCCCCCACCCACTCCCACCATATTGCTCCCAGTGGTAACACCTGCCCACTGAAATCCCACCCCCATGCTTAAAGGAAGAAGATAGTATCCCAGAAGGGAGAAACCCTTCGTGGTATCCACTAGCACCACCCTGTGGGTGGAGGCAGAACTGCAGCCCGATTGCTGATTGCGGGCCAACGTCAAGGTGTTCATTACTGTTCAGAGCTGTGATGCAGTGGGAAGGCTCTGCATCCCCCACTCAAACTCCAGCCCCATAGACAGAACTCTGGGGCCTCCATGCAGAGTCCATCTAAGAACCTCAACAGATCCAACCAGTGGAAACATCACACATCACTATCACTGCAAACCTATCACCGGAAGATTCCGTCACTGGAAACCTAACCCACAGAAACAAACAGAATGCCAAATAGAGCAAAGGCACATGAAACGACGGATCAAATTAAAACTACGTAGGATGACTTTAGGGAAACAGTAATAAACATACTCATGGAAATCAGAACAACAGAGGACTAGAAAGAGGAAAACAAAAAGAGAAGAACTGAAAGAAGATGTCAAAAAATAAAGAACGTGATAGCTGAACTAAAGAATTCAAACGTCAGATGGATGAAGCCTCCAACAGAACCAGTGAGCTAGCAGATAGGACACACAGGACTACACTCAAGCAAACCAGCAAAAAGAAAAACAGTTGCCACCTTGAGTAATCAGTTAACAGCATCAGTGATAATTCATGTTGGTAGCACATGCACACTTCCATTAGCTACAGAATGCCAAGGGCACTTGTGAAGTTCTTCCCTAAAGCTCTAATTCCAGTTTAATCTTTTAAAAACAAATCCCAAATTGAAGATCATTTTGCAAAATCCTTAACCAGTATTTTCAAGGTCATGAAAACCAAGGAAAGATTGAGAAGTTGTGGCAGATCAGAGGAGATAATAGAGATGTAGAAACTCAATGCTATGTGCTATTGTGATTTGTATTCTGAAATGGAAGAAAGGCATTAGTAGTAGGAAAATCAGTGAAATATGAAGTCTAGGGGTTAGCGAACACACTGACCTGTGTCAGTGTTAGTCACAACTTACTCATAAATATGCCATGGTAAGATGTTAGCGTTGATGAAACTGTTATATCTTTGCAAATTTTTTATAAATATAAAATTATTCCAGAATTAGAATTTTACTTGAAAAAATATTTATGGTCATTCTTTCAAATGTACTGTTACTAGAGAATGGTATAAATTTTGATGATATGACTCAAAATAATATAGAATAAACAGATACTTGTTAATACTTTGGACAAATCATAATCTCTCATGAACTCTCACTCTTAAAGTATTTCCTTAAAAAGTTTCAAATTGTGAGTTGGCAACTTTCTTAGGGAACAATTTTAAATGAAACTGGATGATTGAAAATCTTGAACTTGGTGTTTTGTAAATTATTGTGACAACGTAACCCTGTCAATTATCTTAGTTTCACAAGAGAAATTTCCAAGTGTGGTAGGTCCCATTCAAAGATAGAATTGAAACTAGAGATGACCCCATTGGGACTGAGTCCGGACGGGGTAGCCTGTATCTTCCTACATTCCCTCCTTACCCACTCCTCCACCTTCATTTCTCCTTGGTTTTCCTGTGTTGATTTTTCTGTCGTACCTGCCTTTTTATCTTGTTTCTTTGGACTTCAGTTATCACTTCTATGCCATTAGCGCCCTAACTTATACCCTGAATCCTAAACTCCAAAGCCATATTTCTCACTGCTAACTGGAAGGGCAGAAGATTTTCATTTCAGTGTCTAAAACAAAATTCATCATTTTTCTCAAAAAATCTCATTTTCTGTTTCTTTACGTTCGATCTCATTCAGTGGCACTCCCATCCATCTACCTGTCGGAAATCTAAGGGTAATGTTGTGTTTGACTGTACCACCCCTTATCTTGGCCACAGTTCCTTTCATCCTCCAGCTGTCTTTTGTGCCCACTTTGTTCTTGGCAATGTTACTGCTGCCATTAGTTCATATCTTTGTATCATTTCTCACTTGGATTATTTTATGAGCCTTCTGTTTGTCCCCTTTCATCCTCTTACTAAAACACATATCCTATTTCTTAAATGTATATGTGCTTAAAATATTTTCTTGTCTCCCAGTTAATAAATATTTGTTCAATGAATAAATATTTCCAATGACATCAATGCAAATTCCGAAAAACTCATGGTGCACCTTTGTGGACATGTGGATGCTTTGAAGAACTTCCCTTATTCACTTCCTTGGTGTCCTCTTAATCCTGCAGAAACATGTTTCTGGGTGCTTTAGTGACCTGCTGTCTGTCTGTAGTGCTATAATAATAAATATGACTATTATTAAAAGTATTGGTCTCAGGCATGTCCTGGTGGAGTAGCGGTTAGGTCAATTGCCTGTGAAGGACACATGCCACATACCCCGGGGTTCCAGTCCAGGGTCCGGGGTGGGGAAACAACCAATATGAACAACTAAATGAAATAAAATAATAAAATGCTTCTGCCTCCTCTCTCTTCCTGCCAGCATGTTTCCTTTAAAAAAGAAAACAAAAAAGTTATTGGTCCCTGACTTGTAATTAGATAAGAGGTGTTTTAATTCTTGCTTGACATTCTTTCTGGCTACATGACAGTGGAAAACAGTTAAAGTTCTTTAAGCCTTCTCTTTCAATTCACATAGATAATATTCCAATAGTCCACATAAATCAGGTAGTTAACAGGTAAAGCACTTCACTTCCCTTCCTGCCGCTCTTTAAGTCCTTCATGACAGTCTGGCAGTGGTCTTTGTCATGGTAGTCGCATTGCTGTATGCCTTAGGGCGCGTGATTTTTTTAGCACTTTATAGGATATGCTGACTTAAATATAGTGTATTTGCATATATAAATGATTATTTTAGTTTGTAAAATGCAATATAAAATATGCTTTATATATTTTATAAAATATATGTAATATGAATATATTATAAGTACTGTATGTAATCGTGATATTTTGGTGTTACAGTAATACATTTCAGAGAATAACATGATTTTAGAATTAACATTTTAGAAGTCTTTTAAACTAGTTAATAACCAGTTTCATGGACTTGCATAGCATTGTTTCTATTGGATATACTATAATTTTACAAGAATTCCTTAATAGGAAATAAACAGGTGCTCCTTGTGGATTGAAGGTATCTCTTGGGAGGTCTTCAGCTTCCCCTCCTTCCAGGAGAACAGTGTCTCCATATTTAGTGATGGACTCCAACAAGAAGCTGAGCGGCACAATCTAACCAGCTCCTGTCAGCACCTTTCCTGGCAGGAGACCCGGGGAGGTGTGCTCTGGCCTTCCCGATCCTGACATCTGTGCCTTATGTGCTCTGATAGGAGTTGGACTCTAAAATGAGTGGGAGGCTCGCTGTGGGGTTCCCAAGCCAGGCTTCCTCCCCTTGGGTACACTGGTGGCTGCTGGGTGTCATCTTCCCATCAGGTCAGTACCTTGTCTGCCATGCCTGTTCCTTAAGACATCAGGCTGTGAGACCAAGTCCAAGACCAAGCCCCAAATAGCCTCCAGGTGAATAGAGGAGACCATATACAGGTAACTAGAATAATTCAGGCTGTAATGAATTCCTCTTTAGGATACATTCAACTTGTTAAAATAGTTATTTATATAGAACCATTTTCTCTTTCATCCTTTATTGGTTCACTTGAGAAAATCGAATAATATAATTTTTTTTCTGGTGAAATCATAGCTCAGAGTCATGGACCTACACTGGTCACCCCATTGGAAAAGGAAAAAGCACCCTTCACTCATCTGTCACCAATCCCGCCTTGGCTCAATGGTCCTTCTGCCCTTCTCCTTCTCACTCAATCACACCTGTCCCCTTGGGCACACTGTATGCTCTGCACATGTGTTTCTGTCATACCTTCACACTCTAGGATGCTAACTTCACCTGTGCAGGGAATTTGGCATGTTTGTCCTCTGCTGTATCTCCAGTACCTAAAACAACACCTGGCCCATAGCCACGCCATAAATAGTTATTGACTGACTGGAGATGCACATATAGGGAAGAACCTTTTATAGTAAGCCCATCTTATTAAACGTTGGTCAGCTTTATTAAGTAATCTGCTCTAACTTTAACAAGGCTTCTTTTACTGGCCCAACGTAATTCAGAATGTTTTGATTTGAGCAGTATATGAAGATAGCCACTTTTATGTGTGTGTGTGCACACACATGCATATATTCAAATATATAGAGTTTTATTTTTTCACTGCATGGGAAGTGGAGGGGCAATGTATGTTCTATGCAGTTAAAATTAATTTTATTATTTCCATTCATCAGTATTCTATGGTTAATGCCTGATTCTTTTTCCAAGTTCTAATTTGCTTGCAGAAATTGCATAAATGAGACCCCCTTTGAGATTGTTTCATAAGCCATTGTGAACCAAACAAGAATAAATCTTGCCAAGTATAAGCAATACTAAACAACTCCAACAGCAGCCCTCCAGCTAAGTCATTACAAGACTTTTAGGACAAGTTTCTATACCTTCTTGCCTATATAGCTTATCTAGCGCAAAGTGTTGGTTTAAATGTGATCACTTTTATGAAATTCTAGAAAGTACCATGACACACACAAATGCACATACACAAATGCACAGATTCAGTTGTACTTGAGTGTTTACACACACACACACACACACACCGCCTCCACTGTTCACTGTGGGACCAGCTTTGTTCTCTCTGTTCAGTGACAAAGTCACCAACTTATTGAGGTGCTGGAGCAAACCCCGCACAAGAGAAGAATCAGAGGAGGAAGCGAGGGCAAGAGAAATATTTCTGGGCACTCAAGTGAACGAGCAGGCTGTTTCCTACATCATTTTGGAGAAGCTTTCAAAAGAGAAATTCACATCTCTGTTTTTCCTTCTTAGAGGCCAGCAATCTTTTTTATAGCGCTGTGCAACAAGAGAAAATAGATGCACCCAGGGCTTTGAAGTGACTCAGGAGACGCGGCTACAGATACAAAAAGCTTTCTGCCTTAGAGGCCTTGGCAGCCTAATCCGTCCCTGCCAGGGAGAAGCATGCTTTTATAGGTACGGGGACCAGGGTTAAGTTGATCTGCTTACCGGGGATCTCAGCTGGAAGACTCACTTGCCAATAAAATTTCTTAGTAATGCAGAGAGTTATAGATGTGGTTGGTACACTGCTCCTCCGTTGAAGACACATTGACCTTATGTGAAAAAGACAATTTTATTTTGAGTTACTTCATTGTCAAGTTGCAGAGACTGCAGATGGAGGAGGAAACTATATCTTGAGGACTTCTGTAAGGATAAAGCACGTGTCTTAGAACATCCCAGAATTGCTTAGGGGATTATAGAATGACACCTCCTCATTCTTGAATCCCTTAGTGGGACATCTTACCTGTGATAGTACATCCATAATTATGACGGTCCATGGTGAGAATTGTGTCTCTCTTTTAAAAGACATGAGTTGCTTATAGTTTAACTTCATGACCAGGAACTGAAATGATGTTGCTGCTTTTTACTGGGCGTGTACAGATCAGCTCCATGTGTTTTCAGTGGTCATTAACTGGGTAGCAGACACGAAATCTATACATAGAAACACATTCTTTTTCATTTTAGGTGATGAATCTAGTTTACCAGAAAATTCCATTTAAATCCGAGGGGACAGTGGAACCGTGTAGTGTTCACATCCCTCGTTCTCTCTCTGTAGCTAGAAGCAGACAGTGCTTTTCGCTTCCCCAGTGGCAATCTGCTTAGCGTTCCCTGGTCAGCACGGTCTAGGAAGCAAGTATCAAACTAGTATCCAGATGTATAGACTCAAAATGCTGAGATACCAGCTTGTTTTCACTCAGTGTCTTCCCGCCTCCACATAGCTGTGAGTGAATGTCATTCCATTATGACAGCTGGGTGAAGATATTTGGAAACACATTAGAAAAATAAGAATGTCTAAATGCAAGTGATACAGTTAATACTGGTTTCACAACTACTTCTTCTAGAGATTTTTAGATATCTGTAATATTGACCCCAAATATTCCTATTTCTTTACTGTAGCCACACAAAGGAAGGAAAGTCATTTTAGAATGAAGAAATTATTGTTGAGCAATTATTTTATCTAGATTGTACCCAGTCTGCTAGGATGCTCGTGGGTGTGGATATTGATTTAGAAGACACTGAGGAAAATAGCAAATAGCCTTGTTTAGAATGTAAATGTTACTCTGAGGATGCTGAGGTGGTCAGTTCGTCTGTAGATCTGAATTTGTGGAAGCAGCTTAACCACATTGCAAGAAATCAGCTTTAAGTGATGTCACTGCGGTAAGTTTTAACAACCTCACTTGGCATTATAAAATGGTCCAATGCCTAGCTAGAAACCAGAGTGTTAATGAGCAAGTGAAAATTCGCAGTCAGAATGTTCTGTCTTCTCCCAGAAGGTGGAAAGGGGATAATTAACATAAACTATTTATGTTGCACCAGATTGCAAAACCTAAGGGTTGTACTACGTAAGTCTGGTCACCACCCTCCTATAAACTGGTCAATAAAAAGTGTAGAGTTTTATGCCACTAAACTTTGGACAGATTATGCACCCAAAATACTATAAACAGCTGAATCTAATCCATTCAGACATGGAAACCAAGAGTTTCATTGATCACTTTGGACAAAAATAGGCAGCTGAGACTTATTTTACAGCTGCAGCAAAGCAAGAAATACTGTTGGGCAAACATGAATCCGGCTGTTGCAGGAGAGGATAATTGCTATTAAAAATGATCACATGCAGAAGAAGTCTTCTGGGAGCAAAGCATCTCTCCCAGTGCCAATCTGTTTGCAAAAGGGATGTGTCTTCTCAGCTTGTCCAGCGGGTGAACCACTAATGGAGGAAGATCCAGGTTCCATCTTCCAGTTCTTCTAATGCAGTTATGCAGAATTAAAAGGATAGTTCTTTAGTGCTCTTCAGAATACTCAACCTTAGTGAAGCATCATGCATGTCAGAATTTTTAGCCAGTGCGAAAGTGTCTGGTGCTTTTTGACTACACTGATCAAGATGTGAGTTTTTTATTCATCTGCCAAGGAGCTATTTAGCTTCTACGGACAGGAGTTACAGGACTCACACTGTAATGACCTTGAAGACCTTTCCGCTAGCTTTCCAGTAGCTCTGTTTCTGAGTATAGTATAGAACACACTTGTTTTTCATTTTGCAATAAATACCAACCGTGTTGAAGAAGCTGTGCTAGGTTTTGTTGTTGTTCCAGTCTACGGAGAACTCCACTTTCTAGCCATCATGCCCTCTTTAATTTTATCATATTGATGTTGTTTATTTATACACATCATCAGTTTCTCTAACTTACTCACAAAAGTGTTCCTGACTCTTCTCTCCAAAGAATTTAATTGTCAACAGAGATAATGGAGTAACATGATGACAAAAACAAATCCAAGCCCGTGAATGTGTCCTTTATTCATCTCTCCTTGGCATTCGCTTCTGTAGTGACAGAAATGGAAGTGCCTGGCAAAGAGTTCTTGCCATGCGTTAGTGTATTTACGTGGAAGGAAAACTGCATTCCGTCTCCATAGGTTTTGTTTGTATGGAAAAACATCCCATCGGCAGGTATCTCATTGGTAGGACTTGAGAACCTGTATTCCAGTTCATCAAGGAAATATTCGTAGTCAGGAAAGTACAAAGACAAGTGCTGGTTTCAAAAATTTTAAATCTTGCCCAGAGTAAATTAAAAAAAAAAAAAGAAGGCTTTCATCATTCTTGGGGTGAACTCTGTCAATGTCCATACGTGACCAAGGTACCCAAAATCCAGGTGTTTTCCGGGGTCCATAATGGAGCTGTGAGGGTTAACGGAGAAATAGTGTGTGCAGTAAGAGTTCTGAGCGGCAGGTGCTCGTAGGAGTCATCGGTGTTAGAAGGCTGTTTGGGATCAGCTTATGGAGAATCATCTCTAGGTAAAGAATTTAAATTTTCATCTATGGGTAATGGTACTCTGGTAAGGAATTTTGAACAGAATTTTATAAAATAGTTTAGAAAATTACTCTAATGAGTATGCAAACTGGATTAATAGATAAAAGAACCAATTATAAGATTTGTTGAAGCATAATTCTTTAATCATCAAATATTGGAGAAAGAAATAGGGACCTTAGAAAGTAGGCTTGATGTGTAAATTTGGCAATGATCTTTTATGCCAAAGTTCAAGCATGAAAGCCGGGATCAGCCTCTCTGTGGGTTGAATGTGGCAAACTGGACGAGATACTGTTTCTAACTGAGAGCATGTGTTCCTGGGACAGGGGCCCTTGTGAGCGGTTGGTCCTTTTGTCCATAGAGCGGCAGGTACAGTCGGATGGGGTGGGTACGAAGTCCGTGGATGGGGACCGTCTCCAGCTGCCCCTGGCAGGCGAATGAGTGGCTGACCAGAACCAGAGGAAGGTTTCCTGCTGAGTTTTCCGGGTTCAGGTGAAACTCTTAAGGTTGGGACGTCAAAGGGTAGGCAGTTCTGAAAGACCAGGCCCACTTGGGTTAGCGCACTATTTATTCATTTTTCCTTTAATGAGCCAACAGAACAAACAAATATTGAGGGAACTGGAGACACAGCCTTACTTAGGGGTCAGTCTCTGTGGGCTCTTTAGCTGCTGACTCCCAGCTGGTGTGTCAAGAATTCTCTGCCAGCAAGAGCTTTCTGTTTGTTTTGCAGTTTGCACTGGGCATCCAGTCTCTCCAGACAAGTGCAGGGTCAGAGAGGTGTCTGGTGGTCAGGGAGGGTATGGGCTGTAGGGAATATAGGCTAAACCTTTACTCCAGGAACTTTGGGGTAAGGGCACCTGGGCTCTCTGCAGAGAGCCTTCGCTCAGCCCCCAGCGTTTCTCAAATGCAAACAAGCTTGTATCCATTGCACACGGTCCCTGTTTATAAATATCTCCCTGCTGCCTTTTTTCTTGTCTTTTTTAACCTTTCTCTAAAATTACTTGTTCACAAACAAGTTTTGCATGAAATGTTGATGACATTTCTTACTAAAAACGTGGTTATAATTTGACAAAGGTGCATGAAAACACTGTCCAAACACTTTGCATTTTCCAGGGCGGAGGGCGTCGTCATCCTTTGGAAATGCCCATAGTAAATACACTCTTCAAGGGAGGCTGGAAAAGGAAGATCCAACCATTGAGGGTTGAAATCTAGTGGTATGTTCTGAGAACTCAGTCATTTCTAGAATAAAAATGAGGTGGGAGTTGAGGATATAACTTAGGACTTGTATTGAAGGAGATTGGACTTTCTTTATAGCATGTAGATACCAGAAAACCAGTCCTTAATTTTAAGCCAAATACTGGCATGATCCGATTTGAGATGGAAGAACCTTCGTCCCATGATTAAGTAGAATTTAATTGGTTTTAGAAAGGCAGACAGGAGGCCAGTGGGAATATCCTGTTGAGAATGAAGGTTCCTGAATTTAGGCTGCAGAGAGAAGATGGACTAGGAATTACTTGTAAATAGTCCTGAATTTTCCTAGATTTCTTGTTTGTAAATGGAAGCCTCATTATCTCGCTGTTGCAAGAGGCGGTCTTTCCTTCTCACCCAAACAGGCTGGCATAAAGCTGGGTGTCTCTGGGCTGGGTTGAAATTTAGATGGGGTCCCTATAGTATTGTTTGCACTGGCTGTCAAGATCCAGCCAGGTATTTCCTTGTTTGTCAGCAGAGCTTATGCTGACACCATCAGGTCTGGGGTTCAATTTCTTTGGTGTCTCACTGTTCTTATGGCAATCTCTGCTATTATTTTATAAGCCTATTAAAAGTTTTTTTGTTTCTCTTTTACTTAAAAAAATGCTATTTCTTTTGTTTGCACTGTTATAAGCATTTTTGGATACTGAAATGGCACTGTCTGTGTGCATTTCACACCCACCCACCACCAGTGTCACCATCACCTTGGACCCTCCTTTCCCTCCCCCTCCTACCCTGGTAGCCACTGTCTTGTGTCCTGTGAGCATTTTGGAGGTTCTTTTCCCCAGATTATTTATTTTGTTTCTTTATCGTCCACCTACATGTGAAACCATTCTGCATTTCTCTCTTTTTTTTAATCTGGCTTTTGCATAGCTTGACCCTTTCCAGTTCCATCCAGGTATTGCAAAGAGCATGGTTTTACCTTTTTATTTAAAACTTTTTTTTTTTAAAGGAAAGGGGCAGGCAGGAATGAAATCGAGTAGACCAGTGACAGGCGGAGGAGAGAGGAGGAAGAAGTACTCTGTTTTATTTAATTGTTCACACTGGTTGTTTCCTCTGGGGCTGGAGTATGTGGCCTGCTTTTTTGGAGGCTATTTATCCAGCTGCCGCTCCAGCAGAACATGCGGGTTTTATCTTATCACAGAATCCATGGAGTGTCTGGACCACAGCTGCTTTATCCAGTCATCTGTTGATGGGCATTCAGTTTGTTTCCATGACTTGACTCTTGCATGTCTCGTGAGTTATGCTATGGACATAGGGGCGTAGGTGTTTTTTTCTGATTAGTCTTTGTATTCTCAGGGTATATACCTAGAAGCGGAACTGCAGGGTGGAAGGGTAGAGCCATCTTTGTTTCTATACTGCATTAGGGAAGTTGGACTAACTTAGATTCCAAGCAACAGTGGAGGAGGCCTCCTTTCTCTTCACGGCCTCTCCCACATTTGTGGTTTCCCTTTTATACAGGTCATTCTCCCTGGTGTGAGGTGATAGCTCCTTCAGGCTTTTATTTGCATTTCTCTGATGACTAATGCTGGAGGACATTTTTTCATGTCTCATGGGTCTTCTTCATGTCTTCTCTGGAAAGAGAATATATTTCTCTATTCAGCTCTTCTGCCATTTTTTGAGTGAGTCATTCAAGTATTGTAATATGGCTTTTTTGTCCACTTTATTTTTTTCTATCTGGATTTAACTCTGCTCCATAGCCTGCATTAGGTCTTAAATTTTTAAATTAGAGCATTAAATAATTTGACCAAGTATTTTATCATTCTATTCAAGACTGACAGATCTGTGAAAGCAAAGGGAAGCTTGTTAAGAATAATGTCTAAAACTGGAGGGGAACCCTAGTGTTTAATTCTGATTCTGTTAATGGTAGTTGTAATTCTCCAGTGGTAGGGTAAGCTTATGTCTTGCTTTACATAGGATAGTCCAGCGTATGCCTGTTTTCTTGGTGTAATTATTTTATAATGTCCCCTTTTACTTTCAAAAGCATCTTCATGTGCATGTTAACTTACATGGCAACCTTCTTTATCAGGGAGAACCACAAAGAAATTGTCCATTTATGCATCTCCAGAATTCAATTTATGGAAAGTCAATGTAATTAAAATATGTTGACAGCCACTGTCCCTGCTGTAGACTTCATGCTTGCTGTATCTACGGCTTTTTGAGGACAAATGGGGAAAAACATGTCATTTATTTATAGAAAGGTTTTGACGGCTGGAATAGAAAAATGAAATTGCTTTGCTTTTGGTATTATATTTTCCTCAACCAATCCTGTCATTGACTCTATTACGGTAAAGAATGCAAAGTCAGGTTTTTTCATTAATTTTCTAAGCAATATAGGCACAATTACGATTTAACCTATGGTAGAAGCCAGAGAATCTTCCATGGGCTCTTAGGAGTGACAGGACTCGTGAAACATATGTTCATGAATGCACACCATCCCTCAATTTACAGATGAGCCGCGTGCATCTCCAGGAGGTCATGTGCCTTGCATGTAGTGAGATGGCCTCTAAAGGAGCAAGCCATGCTGTGTTCAGGTCTGTGGCGTGTTGTTGGGATTTCAGGGCAGCTTTTGCAATGCATGATCTTATATTAGAGACCAAAACCTTAATTTATTCCCCCCTACTCCCTCTTGCTAACAAAAAACAATCATGTAAAGTACCCTGATTTCAATAGATAGAAATCAGAAAGTGTCTTCTACTTTCATTTAAATTATACTATAATCGGTAAGTGCTCAGTACTTAGATTTATGTGTACATAAATACATTATTTAAAATAATTAATTTACAGAATTTAATAGGGTTGTAACCATGTTTCTTTAGAATGATGGAGATTTACATGGATTCCTTGATGTATTACTACCAGTGGCAAATATGTTCGCCTCTGAGAAGAATGGAGGAATATTCTGAAATAAGTTAACTAGCTCATGAATATGTATGGCCTCCCTTTTAGTGCTCTCTGAAATGTATATGGTTTTGTTTGCTTTTTCACCTTTAAATATTTTAGAATGTGTATCAGAAGCAGGGGAGGGTGTCTTCACTGCTTTTTGCTCTTCCCAGCATCCTGCTGGGCCAGACTGCAGCCACCAGCACTTGAAATGGAGCTAGTTCACACAGAGATGTACAGTTAACACGCAAAGTATATTGAGGATTTTGGCAGGCCAAGTATGAAAAAAAAATACAATGTCAATGTTTCCAGCTTTTTGACATGTCACTGTGTAGATTTAAGGTGTACAAGTGAATGATCTGCTAAATGCATATGTTTGAAATGATTGTGGAATAAAGTAGTGAACGCCTCAGTCATTACTATTTTGTAGATACTGAGAACGTTTCAGCTCTACTCTGGCAGCAACTTCCAGGTATCTAATACAGCATTGCTAACTGGTCACCAGGCTGCACATTAGCTCCCTTTAACTTACTCGTCTTATTCCTGCACCTTTGTGCACTTTGACTTACATCTCTCCATTTACCACTCTCCTCGGCTCCCGATAATGACCGTTCTAGTCTCTGTTTCTCCGTTTGTCCATTTTAGATCCAACATACAGGTGAGATGGGACAGTATTTCTTTCTCTGACTTATTTCACTTAGCATAATGCCTTCAAAGTCCATGTCATTCAAAATGGAGGGACTTTTTTTTCTCATGACTGAATACTATTTCGTTGTGTATGTGCATCTGTATAACAGTATACATCTCTTCTTTTTCCATTCATCTGTGGATGAACATTTAATGTTGTTTGCATATCTTTGCTGTTGTGAATAATGCTACAGTGAGCATGAGTGCAGACATGTCTTCAAAATCCTGATTATTTTTTTTCTTGTGTGGGCGGGAGGTGGAGCTATATCCCCAAAGTAAGATTGCAGGAGTGTGTTTGCTAGTTTTATCTGTCATTTCTTAAGGAAACTCCATGCTGTTTTCCATAGTGGCTATAGTGATTTATATTCCCAGCAACAGGACACAAAGGTTCCCTTTCTCTACATCCTTCCCAAAGCTTGTTATCTCTTGTTTCTTATAATAACCATTCTAACCTGTGTGACAGAGTATCTCATTGTGGTTTTGATTTGCGTTTCCTTATTGATTAATGACATTGGTCATGTTTTCATAGGCTGACTATTTGTGTGTATTCTTCAGAAAATGTCAAATCAGATCCTCTGACACAGATTTTTGTCACTGGAGCCATGTTGTTGTGAGATTTTAGGTAGGGAGAAAGGAGGACATTTTGGCTACAATGAGAGGTAGAGCTAATAGAATTTCCTAAGAGAAGAAAGAATGTAAAGGAAAGAGGGAGGAAAGGTTAGTTTTGGGATTTTGTCAAGAGCAGTCGATACAAGCAAGACTGGGAGAACAGATCGGAGTGTGGCCCAGATGTCAAGTAAGTGATTGGATGTAGGAGCTTGAAATTCAAGAGAGATGTCTACACTGAAGATACATCTCTATCAAGTGTTGACATAGATGGCGTTTAAAGCCACAAAGCTATGTGAGAACAAGGGGGGCTGGGGGCAGTGTGATGACAGAAGAGAAGAGGATTCAGGACATTGCCAGGTTAACAGGGTAGCAAAGGAGATTGAGAAAGAACAAGAGTGAGATCCAGAGAATCTGATTTGCTGGAGGCCCATCTCCCTGGATGAGACTGTATCCAGGTGAAGGCAAGAATGGATTGATCAGATGTTGTTAATAGATTAAATAGTATCAAAACTGAGATGTGACCACTGCATCCTCATTGAGGGTTGCTATGGTTCAGAGTTTTTGATGGAGCAAAGTTATTCTTGTTTTTATCACTGCAACCTTTTCCTGATCTCACGGTCGTCATCTTAGTCTCCCCACAGTTGTTTTTCGGTGCAATCAGCATGGTGACACCTAAAAAATATTTAGATCATGGGACTCCTGCTCAAGATAATTCCCCGTTTAGCTCAAATAAAAGCCAAAGACTTCACGGTGGCTTAATTTTTAATTCTCTTTTTTATTTTTGCACATTAAAATAAGCTCATGTGTAGGTTCCCCATTCATCATATATGTGCAGCACACCCCGACCCCCACACATCACCAGGTGTTCCTCGTAGGCCACGGCTTCTGTATCCAGTGCAGTGGAGCGGCATTTAGGCTCTTTCCTTGTCTTGGCTGTTGTGAACTGTGCTGCTGTGAACATAGGGGTGCAGTTATTTTTTTCTGATTAGAGATTTTTTTTATCTTCTGGTTCTATGCCTAAGTGTGGGATTGCTGGATCAAATGGTAGATCCTTCTTTATTTGTTTGAGGAGTCTCCATGCTGTTTTCCAAAGAGATTACACCTATCTACTGTCCCATCCACAGTGTAGGGAGGTTCATTTTTCTCTACACCCCTTCCAGTCCTGCTATTTGTGGTCTTTTTGAGATAGACTGTTCTCACTGGTGTGAGGTGGTATGTCATTCTGATTTTTATTTGCGTTCCCCTGGTGATGAGGGGTGTAGAACATTCTTTCAGGTGTGTCTAGATCGGTGTCTGTTGAGTTCTTTTCCCCATTTTTGAGTGGGTCGTTTACTTTTTTATAGTTGAAGTAACACTTATATTTCACTCTGAGCACTAGCATCTTCATTCACTGACAGAGCCTGGGGCCATGGTGCTGCTTCAGGGCCTCAGTGCAGCCTGTCCTCTGAATCAAGTTGACCCAGATCCGTTTAGGTGGATCTTTGCCGCCCAACTCCCTGTCAGGAGTCCTAGCTATCAGATTCACCTGCAGCGCCCTTCCATCCTGGCACTTCTGAGTTCCCCTTTTCTACTCTGTTGTTTTCCTTTAGCATTTTCACATGCTAACGAGTGTGTGTGTGTGTGTGTGTGTGTGTGTGTGTGTGTGTATGTTGAAGGAAGAGAGGGAAGGAAGGAGCACTTATTCACTTCACTGTTCATTTTGCTTGTATAACTCCACTGCTAACCCGTCCGTGGGTTGCAAACCCAGGTCCCAGAGCGTTGTATGGACTACACCAGAGCCAGACTAAATCCCTGAGCCACCAGGATGCACCACAAATTTTTTTATTGTTATCAGTTGTGTGTTAGCACTGATGCTGGCCTCCATGAAGGCACTTTTTTACTGACATACCCTGCATGTTTAGTACCTAACAGTGACCAATAGCAACCACCTGAGTGACACTTGTGAAATTGAAAACTACTGACGGACTCTTGCCAAGGAGGAAAGCACTATTGTCTAGGAATCAGATGATGGTAACTCAGCCCAGTAATTCGTTTCTTGACTCTCTGGTTATGTCTTCAGTTTTCCCTGAGTTAGCACATGTGCAGGAGAGGTAAGGAGATATTCGCTATCACTACATTTTGCACACCGTAGGCCTTCAGCAGGACAGAGGTTTGGCAGTGAGAACAAACTGATTGGTCCGGGTAAGCATCGGAATGAAAGGGTTTGTTCGACTCACAGCTCCCGGGCAGGGAGGCCGCACACAGGGAGTGGACTCGGTGACAAAGCAGGTGGGGACCCAGGAGAGAGAGCACCCCTGAGTAAGCGCCTTACAGGCAGTCAGGCCCCAAGCAAAAGCATGAGAGGACCTCACTGGTGTGTCTGAATGTCACTAGGTCACAGTCAAGGGAGGAAAGAAGGGGAGCTGTGACAGCTACCAGCCTGAGCAACGGGTACACACAGTCTGTTCATGGGGTCACTGAGACATCAGGACAATACAAAGTTTGGAAAATTTACAGCCTCCTGGTTGATACTAGAAGTAAGTGCCGAGGGCTTTGGATCTGTAGAGCAAAGGCATTCTGCCTGTAAATGGTCTATTTTAGATGGAACACACTGTCCCAGTGGCATTATCGTCCTAAAGACAAATCTAGCCTGTAAAGGCTATGTAAATGTGCAGACTTCTTCCTGCCTGCTTCCCACACTCTCTCTGTGAGCATCAGGTGTTCAACTTAGCCTGAGCTGGAGGGAGCAGAGCTGCCCCAGCGGACCCCTCCCACCTGCCGCCCTGCTGCAGGCCTGGATACCCTCCTGTTTTCATCAGACTTGCTGCGTACTTCCTGCAGGGAAAATGAGGGGGTGACGAGTAATTTTGCTGCTGCTTTATTCTGAAAATGACTGATTTACAGATATTCTTATTCATTACGATATTCCGCTGCAGAAGGTGGGGATGAATTTCAGCCTCAAAACTTGTGCGGGGGGGTGGGGATGGGGGGCGTGTACCTCAAGGCTTGTTGTACAGTAATGAGAATCTAAGAATCTGAATCTGCATGGTGAATAAACTCACCAGACCTTGCCTCTCCTGTGAATTTAGGATTATGTGGATAGGAATATGCCTTTGTTGATTTTTACTAGAGCCTTCAACTTTCTCTGTATTTCACGGATAATGTCTCTTACTGTCATCTCTTCAGTTTAAGGCAAATTCTGAGTTGTGTTTCTGAGGCCGTATATAATGTCTGGGTCACTGGGGTAAGTGGCCTTAGTAGTCAGTCCTACTGAGCAGAGCTAGAAATATTTACCTGAGTAGATAGCTCACACAGAAGTCACCTCTTTGGCAAGTTTGAACTTAATTGTGTACACGTCACCCCTTTCTTCTGAAGATAAATAGACATCCCTATCTTTGCCTATGTGTTCAGAGTAATACACCCCTCCTCAGGTGCATGGTCATCTAGGGAAATCTAATATTAGCATCTAGAGATTGCTTCAAAGATGGTGTTAGGTTCTATAGAGGTGTGGCATGCCTGTCTGAGCGTCCTTTGATATAAAGCGTCAGATCCAAAGTGAAATTCCCATTCTCCCCACCTCATTTCCAGTGAAAGGTGGTAGATCAATGATCTGAGCAAACTCATTTCTCCCCTTCTCTTCTCTTTGGTTCTTCTTTGCATGTTGTCTCGTGTGTGTATGTGTGTGTATGAAGCCTCACTGTGATTTTATATATAAATATTCTGGAGATATGTGTTCAACAACAGGAATACTTAAATAAGATATACTATAGTATAACTTTAAAGTGTTAAGTGAAGAATGCAGCATACCAAAGTCCATGTAATAATAGCAAAAATATTAATAGTAATATAAGTATAAGAACAAAAATGATGAATGTAATAGAAGAGGGGTTGAGATGTTTTAAACAATCACTTTTATAGAACATGTTTTACATGCTTTATGCTTATTAATTCCTTTAACCACCTCATTCACTTCCCATAATTTGGCCGTTATTGCGTGCATGTTTTACATGTGACAATAAAAATAAGGTACAAAGTTTAGGCAACGTGCCAGGCTCCTAAAAGACAGTGTCTTCGGTCATCATGATCCTTTCATGGTAGTGGGATGACAGACCCATCAGACAGGCTGTGTGGTGTGTGCAGTGTGTCTGAAGAACGGCCCGAAGTGCGCGTGGGACTGGACAGGAGGGGAGCCACGTGGAAAAGCAGCAAAGACATCCCAGTGACAGGAACACAGGTAATTGTAAAGGAAGACTTGGCTAGTTTTCCAAGTGAATAGGCCAAGGGGAAAAACCTACAAATTTTCCTTCCCTGTTGACCTGGAAACCTGTCACTCACCAATTATATGAGCTTGACTGAGTAAATCCCTTTATCTGAACAACAGAAAGGATGTCGACTGTTTTATTAGGGCTCGTCTAATATCGCAGAGGATTGAAAGCTCTGCTTAGGTGTTTGCTGCTATTTAATTCTTTGAAGTTCTATAAATTTGTGACTCCCAGTTCGCCTCTCCTCGTCTAGGTAGATGTGATAGTGACTCTGGGAGGACTCGCGGGACGCTTTGACCAGATCATGGCATCAGTGAGCACCCTGTTTCAAGCAACTCGTATTACTCCTTTGCCAATTATAATAATCCAAGGGGAATCTCTCATCTACCTGCTCCAACCGGTAAGTGAAACACAAGTCCATGTTAATGAAGAGTCAACAGAACACTAAGCTTCGGGTTCCACAGAACCTCTAGTGTTGCGTAGCCTGACAGAGGACATCTGCCCACTGTGGAACTTTGAGCTCTGAGTGAAGCTGACTGTCCTCGCCTGTCTGTAGCTTCAGGTCACTCACTGCCCAGGAAAAATGTAGAGAGGCCTCCAAGTGTTCACTCGATTATATCCAGAAAAAAAAAAAAAGACCTTGTAACTTTTAATTAAATTGACTCAAGAATTAAATTTAGCACTTTTGCATATTGAACAGCTGAACATGAATGCCACTTGAGGAAAATCTCAACAGAGGAAACACAAATCTTGGAAAATATTTCAAATGGAATTCTCATCCATTTTCAGTGTTGTCATTATAATTGGAAACTGGATTTGATTGTGCGAAGCACTTACAAGAAAATCTTTAACTTTTATTGTTCCAGAGTTGCTTTCTCATTAATTTTACTGCCTCAGAATAAATTTCTTAATGATGATGTCATTCATTTCTAATGATAATCTTCGAGGCCATTTTCTATCCAGAATTCTTATTAAATAAATTTTGTAAGCTTGGTGTATTTCAGTTTGAAAAATAATCATTTGGTAATATTTTTCAAAGTTGGTAAACGGGGTTTTTTGCTTTTTTTTTTCTTTTGCCTCAATGTAATGTACTACTTATAGATTTTGCCAGTACCCTATTGTAGAATGTTATCATCTAAAAATCATTTGATGTGTATAGTAGGGTATAAAGCTTGCTCACCATTGTACAGCAAGTTTGCATTTATTCCTGACTCTGGATTGCCTAGCTCTTTTAAGTCCTGGAACATTTTCTGTGAGGTCTGGAAAGAGAATAGAATAATTCAGTTTACAAGCTCTAAACTGCTCACTCAGTTAGCGAATGGTTATTGAGTGCCCGATCCTACTG
The DNA here is from genome assembly GCA_004363575.1 of Solenodon paradoxus. Taxonomy (NCBI): domain Eukaryota; kingdom Metazoa; phylum Chordata; class Mammalia; order Eulipotyphla; family Solenodontidae; genus Solenodon; species Solenodon paradoxus. Next base: position 253,487 of record RJWH01001827.1, read on the forward strand.
CCCTGCTCATTGAGGATTAATGCTAATTAGTAACATCAGCTTTGCTCTCCAGTGTATTCCAGTGAAGGAGACATTTGTAGAAGCATCCACATAAAGCAGGGTTAAAAGTTTGGTACATAAAGATAATAAAGGTGTTATAATATGGTCATGAGTGTGGTAAAGAAAGGCTTCACAGAGTTACTCACACTTCAGTCACTCAATCAATTCAACAAGTACTGAGTACCTGCTATGTGTGAGGCACTTTTCTAGGGATATAGCAGCCAACAAAGCAGATATAACTGCTCGCTTTCATGAATCATACATTCCGCTGAGCTCACTTTGCAGTAGAACCTTCAAGGATGAGTGGATGTTTGCCGTGGGAGATAATGGGAAAATCGTTCCAGCCAGCTGAAGAGAGGTTGAGTTGCAAGCTACCCGTGGGGTCTGCAGGGACTTCTGTGCGGCAGAAGGGAAGAATGCCACGTGGAAAACTAGCCTGGGGCCCCCGTTGTGAAGAACCTTGAATTCTACTCATCGGAGTATGACCCATTGCCACAGTCGAGAAGAAGTCATTACAAGATTTCACTTAGTAATGTGACATGCACAGATATGTTTCTCAGATTTCTAATTACATGTTTACTGAACACTTATACTTCCCAACAGTTTCTGAACTTTGCCACTTTCTGTCATTGTGTAGCATTGAGCATTGATTTGTAGTGATGGCATGACAGCTCCTATAGTCAACTGTGGCTTGCCTCTGTGTACATACTCTGGCTAATAGGATACTAGTTCGCTAAAGCGTCAGTTAAGTGATTTTTAAAAAGCAAAGCCGAAGATTCACTGATAGAAAAAGCCCTGTTTAAAGGATAGCTTCTTTCTTAAGATCTATTCCTAGTTATTTTGCATTCTGTGTCTTCATAATAATGTAAATAATCATGAACTTCATAACTGTGTTCATCTTTGGGTTCACTGAATTTTCTTTCTCCAGCCAGCCATCTGTATTCAGTTGGAAAAACACACCCATAGTGTTTTCTAATATTGCCTCTGCTCTGTCCTGTTTCCCCCTCCTCCTTGAAACTGCAATTAAATACAGATAAGGTCCTCTAATTGCATCATGCATCTCTCAGAACCTCATTTCATATTTGCTCTGTGTTTGTCCTCAAGTTCCTTATCACTTCAGTCATCCACGTCACTGCACTTTACCTGGGTCTAAAGCCATCCACTGAGGTTTGAATTCCCAATTTGTCTTCCATGTGGCCCCTGACTCATATTCTCCAGACTCTTTTTGGAAACATAACCCTCACAATTGTTTTATATTCTGTAGTCATTACCTATCTGCAGGCTTTGTAAGTCAGCAAACTGTCTTTCATGCCCACTTCTGAGTTTGTGTTTTGTGACCTCAAGTCCATCTGTGTTTTGTGATTCGGGGCCCAGATCTCATCTTTCTGGAAACTTCGCCTGTGGGAATTATTTGAAGTGTGAGTTGAAAGCGAGTCAAGGAGTATACAGGGTGGACTCTCAGCCCGGTTAATTGTTGGGCATTTTTTTTGAGTTGTTTTTGGACTGTCTAGGCGATGTGAAGGTGAAGGTCAGACTGCTACAGCTGGACATGTTGGAAGGAATGCTCAGAAGAGATTTGTTCCCACTCTCCAAGCAGAAGTGCCAAGATTTGCTCTGGTGGCTTTCCCGTCCAGTGGGCACAATTTATACTCATCATCACACATAGTCTCCACTTTATATGTTACACCCTCCTTTCACACGCCCTCCCCTCACCAGCCCTGGGACTTTGTCTCCAATAACCTTACTTGGAGGTCTTAGAAGGCAGAGCTCAGCTTCCTCTGATTTGGTAAACACCACATGTCTATTCTTTTTTAGCAGTACTTCATTTATGGCTTCTAAGTTGACTGTTCTTTTTCTATTTTTTTTTCTTTTAACAGAGATTTGATGCATTTTTAAAGATATCTTTTAATTATTTTTCTAGCATTTGTACTGTTTTCCATTAACACTACCATCCTTCCTCTGGGAGTCTATCCTCCCCTGCATATGTTGCAGGAATAATTAACCCTAAATCTCAGAGGCTTTATTGAAAGTAGGTTAGTTTGCTTTTTAAAGGGAAGATACAGGCAGGAATGAAGGCAACTATAGGCAGACAGGAAGAAAGAGGAGGAAGAAGCATCTTGATTCATTTTTATTTTAGCTGTATCTTCATTGCTCCACCCTTGACCCTGGGACTTGAACCCAGGTCCTTAGGATGTATGTGGACTATACTTGACTGGAGGGGGTGGACATAACTGCTGCTGCACCAATCACAGGGATACCTGTGATTACGTTTCTTAAGCATCTTCTCAGTGGAAAATGGAACGTGGCTTAGGTATCATTTTGTTTTACATCAAAGCCAACTGGAACACGTTATAGCAGGGGGGACGAGCTCGACTGGAAATGCAAGCTCATGTTTCCAAAGGCAAGACCTGGTTGTGACCCCTGTCCCCTTCGTTGGGAACACAGTTACGGTGACACAGCCCAGTGCAAGGCTGTGGGCTCAGGAAGAGGAGGTACTGTGGGTAACGGACATTCTCAACATAGCAGAACCTGAAATGGCGACCCTAGATAATTTCAAGAATATTTGTTATCTACTTGCGTTTTACTTAGAAGGTAAGCTCAGCTTTGGGTAGTTTTTAAAGCAGACTCCCCAGTTCCAAACTTGCTCACCACTATCCTCATACCTCAAGGGCCCCCCACCCCCAGCGTGCTGCCCTCAATCCTCTCCAGGGTCGTTTGCTCTTTGTCTCATTGAAGAGACTAGAAAATGGCCTTCCCTTAAGGAAGTAATCACTACACAGTGAGGACTGGAGAGATCATGTAAGATCACATCTTTGTCTTATGGAGGAGAGATGTGCTGACAGCCTCAGAGGTCAGCAGTGCCAGCTTTTGTCATCAGTGCCGCTCTGTTTTAGGGACATCTTCCCAGAGACACAGGATAGGCCCTGCTTTCTGCTCACTTCCAGTGAGAGAATAGTAAGATCATTACTAATACAAGCACAGAAGCCAAATGAGTTTGTTTGAGGGTTTAAGAAAAAGATGAGTCTTACATAGTGTATGGTATTTTCAAGTAGTTTTAGTCATACAATTACAAATGTGATAACACTAGAAACAATTAAAAGCTGTACTGAAATTATTGCACAGAAGCCCAGATATGGCCCAGAATGACCTGCCTTGGCCAAGTGCATTTTCACGTAACTATGTTGTATCTGTTACGCTTATTCTAGAATATGTGTGTATATGGATGTGTATATGTGTGTGTGTCTATATATACATACATACATATATATGTAAATAAAATGGATGTAGGCAGGATACTGTTCATTTGTAGTAAACCTTTAGTGACATGGATGGACAGAAGAAACACCATACATTAAATTGAAATTGTTTTCAAATATCATTTGAATTGTAATTCAACTATTCAGTGATCACACATATTTTAAAAATAGACCCAAGAACATGCTTCAGTGACAGATAAGGAATGGTTTTAATTTTTTTTTTAATTGAAAGTCAACAAATAACTATTCCATAGAAGGATGATAATGCTAATGCATTCATATAAAGCACCTCATCCAAGCTTTGTAACGAACGTGTGAGGAAGACACGACAGAATATAGTCACAGTGACATGCTTTGCATGAACGCTTTTCCTCTGCATTACTTAACCTCTTCTATGGAGTTAATGGACTAAGATGCAAATGACAACCTGTTAAAACAAGTCACAGGCCATAGACTGGTAATCATCCATAAACCGTATTTAACTGAGTGCCAGTTTATGTGTAGAAATAAATTATATCTACATGATATATACCTATATATGTACATTTAATATATAGTTGTTATTTTATATATAATATGTATTTATATATATAATATGTATTTATATATACATCTGTGTATATAGTCATTGTATGCATATATTTTTCCCCAACATTATTTTTTTAAAAAGATAAATTAGGGATACATTTTAGTTATATATACTCCACCTTGTTGCTATATTAAGCAAAAAAGATTTAGAATTTTCCTACACTGTATCAAAATTTAAGTCAGATTACCATTGAACTTTTGCTGAAGTAACTTCAAAGGTAGTCAAATTCAATACGAATGTTCACTGAGTATTAATTTGGGTGAAAGTGTCCTCAAAAATCTGTTCTGTAGTTAGAGTCAGTCTGAAATTGAAGTTAATAGCAAGAGGAATATGCCATCCTGTGGGAACTGTTTGACTGATAAATATTTTCAATTGGTGCCTTGGTAAGAGAACTAGTGTTTGTCTCTTCTTCTAGATCATTTACATATGTGGCTGGGATAACTCCAGACCTTGGGACTGAAATGTGCTTTTACTGATCTCTCTTTAACAAAAAAACCTCCTCCCCTCAAATCACTATGTGTTTCTGTAATGTACTGTTTTCCAGAGCCTCTACATGTAAGCCACTCACGAGACTGTGTTGGGGACACCAGTAATCATTTTTCTTTCATTGTAGTTATTTTGTCATTTGGGACTGAGCAGTATAGCAGTTCACCTAAAGTTGCTTCATCTGCACCAGTCTTAACGTCTCTGCCTGCATTCTCTTCCGCATCTCCTTTCTGTGACTTATTTTTGTTAATTAGAAATTGGATTTTCAAACAAAGAAACAGTAGTGTCCTTCCAGGTCTATATCAATGTGGAAAAATACTGAGAATTTTTCTTGTGGTTGACTTGTTAGTAGATACTGTATTTTATATTGTGTTCTGACCTATTTCACTGATTGAAGGCCAAAATGTCATTCTGAGTGAGAACCTCCATCTAGTACCATGTACGTTAAAGGAATGTTCAATCTGCTCTTTTTAAATAGAAAACATTTTTTTAAGCAAGAGCGCACAGTAACTCCTTCCTTAAAAGTAAACATCCCTCTTTCATTTTCAAAAGTGTGGTCTGTGTAAGACATGACCTTTTATGCACAGGACAGTGTACAAAATTGACAAGCGACCTTGTGGACATGCAGCAGCCCAGATGTCCGTTACCGGTCAGGCTGTCTTCCCTGGGAAGCAGCACCGGCGTGTTTGTCATGCTCACGGTGGCGCGTGTGAACGGCTCCGGGTTTCCTGGGCACACTTCTCATTTTCTGGCTTTCTGCTTCTCGGGAGTACAGAAACATTAGCTTCTGTACACTGAGCATAAATTATCTTTTATCTCCAGCTTTTATGACACTTGGTAATACAAGTTAATAGGATTTATGACCAAGAAATGAGATGCCCAAGAGTTAATAAGGCGCGCCTTTTACATTATGCTAAACCTTGCTCAGGGAATCCTCTCCGGGGTTCCAGTATCTGCTGTGGGGAGTGGTGGTCCGGAGTTCACTCCTGTCAGTGTTTATCTCACCTGAACACACTTCTAAATGTGTTGTAAATATTTTTTCCAGGTGATCTTAGTCCTGTTTCACTACGGCTTGATTTGTTTTTGTTTTTCTTTGTTTATTCGCCAGTCTCAGTGGGTCGATTATTCCTTTATGAAGTCCTAGTGTTTCATACATGACACCTTTATAAAGATGTGGTGACTGTGATAGAAATGTGGGACTCGTCTGATATTAGGGAGCTGAATACTCACGCCCTCCGTGGGCATCCGTGAAGGTTCTGCTGAGCACTGAGGGGCTGAGTCTGTGTCTCAGGTGCACGCATCCAGCCCCCTCTCATCAGTGAGTGGCCGGAGAACGCGGCTCAGAGGGATTCAAAGTGAGGACGGGGAGTTCCAGACACACCGCTTGTCTTCTCACCTGAAGAAAATGCTTCCTGAGCAGGAGTTGCTGCTGCTTCCTTCTTTCCCTGTGCGTTCTTTGCAGGTATTTTTTGTTGCTAGGCTGTTTAGAATCTACGATATAAACTGTAAATAGCATACAACTATCAAAGAGGAGTGTAAATTGTGTAATGCCTTAGAGATCAGTTTCTAGAGGAGCAGCTGCAGGGATTTGAAGTGATTTTCCCAAGGTTATACACAGTATGTCTTTGAAAGAAAAGGTCCGTGGAAATGAAGCAGATACCATGCAGTGAGGGTCTAAGACAGGAGCAGGAGGCCTCTCCGATCTGTAAGTGACCTCCACTCTGAACCTGTGTAACCTGCCCATCCTCTCCCACGAGGCAGATCTCTGACACCCATCCTCATCCACCTGTGCTTGCTGATCTAGAAAGTTCTTCCACGCGGTGTCTGAACCGAATACTCTCTACCTTCAGCGTGTGTCCTTGACTTGCCCACTTACTTTCTTGGCTTGTCTCTTCTGTGATGCCAGATGTTTTCCTCACATGGAAAGCACACAAACACCTTTCTAAGCATCCTCCTGATTTCTCAGTTCAAATTCTGCCCAGTTTCTGTGCCCATCCTCCCCTCCCCTGCTTTCCCTTCCTCGTGTTTGTTTCTTCCTCCTTTTCCACATGGCATTTTAAAAATATAAATAAAAAACCTAGAGTGCTGCACTCTGTAGTAGAAAAACACCACATTTTCTTGTGTGGTAAGATAATAAAATTCCAGAATTATGCGATTCTCACTTTTATAAGTTCCCTCATGTCCCCCTTACCTTTACTTGAAAATTTCCTCTCGGATTTATCCATGTTTAATTAAATGACTTTTCTTGAATACTTTAAACCACACATTTGTAGTGTTTATTGTTTTCATTATGGTTTAGTGGGAGAGAGAGGAGAATAAATGGCACAATTCAGAAGTGTAAGAAAATAATGGGTGCTCTTAGGATGGCTCCCAGACTGGGCACATTTAGGTAACAATGTGGACAGTCTTGCAGGGGAGATAATACCTGAAGAGGAGTTAGACAGAGAAAGGAATAAAGTCACTTAATGTGGAAGAATGACGCCTTAGAGACACCTTGGCCCATTAGGGGTTTCACATCTGTGGGTCCAGGGAAGTAGGAGGTGGAGTTAGAAGGTGTGGTCCACAGGGACTCTTTTGCATTCTCAGGAAGGAGGTCTTCACATTGAGGACCAAAGTCAGGTATTGAGTATTTTTATTAAGAGACTGACCGTAGGTGACTATTTGAGAATATTAGTAGGATTATGGTGCTTACATTGGATAGGGAAGAAATGGAGGCCAGCCAAGTCTTTTTAGAAATATGAGAACAAAATACCGAGTAAGTAAACAGAGTAAATGTGAGCAGGAAGAAGGGATGGCGTTTGTGGGGATGTATGCTCCAAAGTCTTCCTAGGAGGAACCGGGAAAGGCAGTGCGGTGCTGGGCTTCTGCATTCGGCAGCTGTGTGCTGCCCCTTCTCAGGAGGGAGAATCTGAGAACAGATTACATGGAATATGGTCAGTTGACTCTGGGATATAAAGAAATTGATCTGTCTTTGAAAGCAAGTAGAAGTGCATAAAAGAAAAGATCATAGTAGATGATTGAGACACAGATGAGATTGAATGAATGAATGAATGAATATATACCCAGATCTGGTAGCATGCCTTGAGAAACACACACACACACAGTAATTAAAGACTTGGGTGTGAGCTCATCACCTTGGAAGAAAGTATAGAATAAAAAAAAAAATGGCAGATAGAACCCTAGGAAATATCTTAAAGGAGAAGAAATAGAACTCTCAAAAAAATTGTCATCGAACCACCTTAGGGTGGTTTCGAGTGTCGGGCCAAGGGAGTAAAGGGCGACAGTGTCGAGTCAAAACAATACAATGAGTTTGGCAGTGAGGATGAACTTGAGAATCTATGCAATTGCTTTGAAAAAAAAATGGTTAGAAGCCAGGTGAGTATGAGTTGAGTGTTAAGTGGAAATGGAAGTATAACTGGTTTTCTTTTATATTATTGTTTATTCTTTTATTCCTTAGAGTAGTTGATTTTTTTTTTTTTTAAACTAATCTGAGAGCTAATGATGATTCATCAGCTTTTGGTGAGAGCATTTTCACATTAAAAACAAACAGAACCAAAAAGTGTACATTTGGGATCATGTCTATTTCTTTCCTGATGTGACCAAGAGTGCAGCTGTCACCTGCACCTTTATGCGACAACGACCTCATTTATGGCTGGATGAAATGCTTTCCAACCTCTTTAAGCCCATACTCTCGTCTATAAAAGGAAAAGGATCTGGCCCACCCCTAGGTCCACGCTCCTCCTCGCCTGTCCACTGGCATCCTGCACCTTTGAGTCAGATCTTTAGATCTCCGTCTTTCTCATCTGTGGTCTTCTCTGTCCTGTGTGGCCCAGGGAAACTGTTCCTTCTATTGTTTTCTAAACCAACGCCATTGCTCTTCCCTCCGCCAAAAACATTTTCTCCTAAAATTCTCCTTAAATCTTCTCTCTTCCACACAGAATTTCTCAAGAAAAGATTTCTAAACTTCCTTCATCTGGATCATTTTTTTCTCTTCTAAAATCTTTTCTTTTTTCTCCTATGGCCCTCAGTCTATCCATAAAACAAAACTTAATATTTTTTTAACTTTTCTCATTTTCTAAATCTTAAAAAGAAAACAAAACAAATGCGATTGCCTATTTTTGGTCAAAGATGAAAGTGGTTATCACATTTAGTTCACCTGATGCTGGCCAAATCCGAATAAGTAGGGAGTTTAGGTGATTCAGATGTATTGTTCCCATTATCAGAAGTGTGTGCTTTTGCCCCTCTGGTAAGAGGCAGGTTGCCTGGGTTTCGTGGGTTGGGAGTCAGGTTGGGCCCTATGACTTCTTCCACTTTTCTCCCCCGTGGGTGTGCTTTCTCTGTTCCCTGTTTGTTGGAGGTTATTTATTAGTGACTGAGGGTGTGCTGCTACTCTTGGGTAAATTAACAGGATGGCGGTGGAGGGTGTTAGGTTTTAAAGCCATGTGGATACAGTGCAGTCTCAAGGAGAAAGGTGTGAAATCATAGCCAAGATGTCTGCTGTCGTCACAGGGTGTGCTCGTTCTTCCACCTTAGAGCCTTCCTCTCAGGTGTGTGGAAAGATGCCCCTCAGCAAAAACCTGTGGTGATCCCTCAGCAACAGTAAAGCAGGGAGGGAGGGAAACAGCAAATTGAATATCTCTGGAAACTGTTTAAAAAGTTGTTTGGACATCGGCCTTTCATTTGCAGCCATGAGTGACAGAGAATTGGGTTTGGAGAGTTGACACAGTCCATGAGAGAGCTGTGCGCAGGTGAAACAAGAGAAAAGAGAGCATCAGCGTTTAAGCTCTGTCATCATAATTTATCATAATCCAATTCCAGGGAAAGTAATGGAATATTGGCTGCTGAGTGTCACCGTTTCCTTGGTCCCCCTCCCACCGCCCTCGGTGGCAAGGACACAAGTTCATTGCGTCTTTTGTACTTAGTTCAATTGAGCTTTGCTTCAGCATCTTCCCTGTGATTGAAAACAGAGGCTGCTGGTGCAGTATCCATGAACTGTGAAGGGATCTGAGTGCCACCAGCGGGGAAATGACAGGAGCCGCCGGGAAGAGAGTGGCACAAGTGAGCATTTCTGCAGAAAGAGCTGCATGTGGCTCCAGCTGGGTTTTGTTTCTTCTCCTCCATTTAAGATTTCTTCTTTCCCTGAATTTGGGAGCATTTGGATCTAATTTGTTCCCAAAATGATCAAAACTGAAAGTACAGAAAAAGTGGGAAGTTTATACAGATACAGTTACTCCAGGAGGCCTATGATTTGAGTTTAGTTATTTAAATTATGCCACATATTTACCTGGATATTTTTCAAGGATTGGCATGAGGTACGTCTCATAAACAAACATATGCACAGCATACATGTGTGCGCGTGTGGGCACGGGGACACACACACACACACACACACACCATACAGACCCCAAAATCTCTCCTAAACCAGTCTTACTGAGAAGAAGGTAAGAAAGTATTTCACCTCTCAGGTCTTTGGAGGAAGATTTTTTTTTTTTTTTTAAACTACTATCCTAATGGAATTTTTTTTTGAAAAAGCACCACTTAGTCCTTCACAGCTTTATCAGAGTTATATTTGACTTTGATGCAGACAGAATGGTTTAATGAACTTTGTAAAAAATACATCAGATTCAGGGGCCAACGTAGCAAAAGAGAAGATTGCCCAAGATGATTCATAGACTGAGCGATTTAAACTTTTGGCAGATGGGGTTAAAGATGTGCCCAGTTCCACATTGTCTCTGGATGCAGACTGTGATACTGCTTATATATTAAGTAGCTAGGAGGATTGAAATGTTGAAGACATGCTGAATATGAATATACCACTGAAATCTCTTGAGCTATGCATTAGTTAGAAAATCGACTGTGTACTTGAAAGCCTGGGAAATTACTAAGAATAGTATTTTTCGAGTTCAATAGTACTTCTACAGAAGGTGCTCTCAGCTTCATCCACATCATCCTTGCTGTATCACTGGAGTGTACAGCCGCCCTGCTGAGCAGAAAGGTGCGCTGTTCTTCAATGACGAAACTAAGAATAAAACAGTATCATGAAGGCTCAGTAGCTCCATCAACACTCTGGCTCCTAGCCCCGTTTCCTTTGCTTCATGTGAGCCTGTTAGAATCCACATTTACTCTCTAAATTTCATTAGCTCTCTCTGGCAGACTCCAGACAGATGAAGTAACTAGTTCAGGTATCTTCTAAGCTCTGTGAGTGGTTCACTCATGACATGTTTGCACTAAAATCATTTGTAAGCCTTTTTAATCTCCGCTATCAACTTTCTTATCCTGAAAACTGTCCTATATATGGAGAATCTGACAAAATAGTATAAAGGACAGCATATTCCAGTCAATTATTTTTCAGTTGTTAATCATCTTATCATGTGTGCTCTGTATGTACCTAAATAAACACAGATGTGTATGTACTTCAGTAAATGCTTATATCTATGTCTAGATGCATATTCATGGGAATGATAGAAGCCAAGGTTAATATATATATGTTTATTGCTACTATAATGATACTGTTTCTAGACTTTTACAGTAAAAAGAACTAAGAGAAACAAAAATGGGAGGTGTATATAAAAATCATGATTTCTGATTGATATTTTGCATTCAGTTTTGATGTGCTGTTCTTATACTTTGTGTTATATATTTAAATTTTACCCCTAGAAAATTCTGGTTTGAAATAACATTTGTTTTATACTATAATACATGGTAACTAATTTCAAAATTAAAACACCCATTCTACTATTAATGGTAAACATGAGTGAAGCTGAAGATTTGTTTGCAGGTCTGTGTCTTTAAGTTACATCCTTGTCAGAGTATTGGGTCTAATATTAGTCACTTGAAATATCAACTTTTCTTTTTTCAGTGATTATACTATACTAATTTAACATACTATTGGGGAGATTCCTTGCAGTTTATTTGAAGCTATAAGATTTATTTTTAATTGCTTTTCAAAATAATTACATAATTCAAAAGACAACACTTGATTAAAAAATAATCCTCAAGAGAGATCTTACATACATTTGTGTCCCCTTTATGTTACCATCTTCTTTCAGGATCTGCCAACTTTTGACAAAAAGTAAAAATACAACCAAAACAAATGTGTACATTTTTCATTTTCCCCCTTTGTACAATATTGAGTATGCGTCTGCTCTACCTCCCTTTTTTCACCTAACAGTGTGTTTTGGGAGCTACTGTATATTCAGTACTCAGAATTAACCTCACTTTTATTCTGGCTGCTTAGAACTCTGTTGTGGGATGTACCTAAATGTGCCATAATCTCTACAAGTGTGGCTTTTTTAAAAGAATACTCGAAATCCACACGGAGCAGTTCTTTGAGTTGTGTCTGCATATAGCTCTTTGAATCTGTTCTTTGGGTAATTCTGTGCATATGCCCTTTAAACACTTATTTTCCTCTCAAAATACCTTATGAGGCAGAGACAATATGACCCAATTTTAAATACAAGTAAATGGGCACATGAAAAGATGGTCAAGAGTTATTCTCCCACATTCCAAACCTGTGTCGGATCGACCCATTAGCTCTCTCCACTCCATGATTCTGCTTCTAGTAACTTTGAGTCATGAGTGTGGTATGATGCCATTCAGTGGAGAAGAAGTAACTTTAAAAGGTAAACTCCTCAAACAAGAATCAGGTATAAATGCTGTGTACTTCTTTTATAGAATTAGCCATCATTGTCATCTTTTGTAGAATATAAATAAGAAGTGAATGGATGGAATCAATTTTATTATACAGGATGAGGGATATTTAAGAGAGCTGAGTCTTTCCTCTTTGGGAAAATTTCTGTTGATATAGGAGCCCCAGAATAACTCAGTGTACACATGGGCCTTTCCGATTCTTTGATGGTGGGAAGCCAGTTTACTCCTCCTGGAAGCCCTCAATGTGAAAAGCACTGGTCTTATTTTATCAGGTAGTTTTAAGGTACAAGAATTCTGCTCAAAGGGCTACGGAGAAGGATTTTTTTCCTGAGTGTAGGCAGCTAGAAGTGGGGGTTCTTTGAGAAATTTTTGGGAATAGTTATTGAAAATCTGTGAACAGAGCTTCATATTTTTCTGAACATATTTCACACTATTTCCAGTAGCTAATAAGGTTTATGAAAAATACAAAGACATGGACAGATATTTTTCATGTGTTTATTAAACCATGTTATCATAGACCTTTTTATAACATGTGTTTTGCTAGATTGGAAGGGAATAAATTACTCTCAAATAGTTAATATAATATCTTCACTGAATACATTATTATTTCAGAATAAGGTAAGTTCATAATGCAAATGAATACAGACTTCTGGAAGCCTAGAAAAGCAGCATGTGACATATCATGGGAAAGTTTAATTTTAGTAAAATGAAAATTTTTTTTAAGGTAAAGGAGGTGTAGCCAGAAGTGAAGGTGATTAGGCAAACAGGCAGGAAAAGAAAATAGGAGGAGACTTATTTTTTTAATTTGTATTTGGTTATTCACACTGGTCATTTTCCCACCCCACCCCCCCACCAACCCCATCCCACCCCCAACCTGGGACTTGAATCCAGGGGTATGTGTGGTCTGTGCTCCTTCAGAGTTGATTGACCCATCCACTACTCCACCAGGGTGCACCCTGATTTGTAAATGTTTGCAGTGATGCAACTAAGAATATGGTGAAAACTGAACCTTCTCTCCAGAAAAATATATTGTTTTCCATATGTATTAATTTTTTAAATATATATTTAAGGGTTAGTAAAAGGCTCCCAAGCCTACCCATAGAGTTCCACTTAAGAAATGACTATTCCAGAGAGTACATATGGATCTCATTCATTTACCGGTTTGCATGGTCAGAGAGAGGAGTGTCACTGTGAATTGTTGAGAGGAATTATAAAAATCAGACTGTCAAATCATTTGGTAAGAATGGAAATGGCTAATATTGAATCTCTCTGTGTGCTAGACGCTACTCTCCTTACCTTGGGTTTTCTTGTTGGCTTGTCTAGCAACCTCAGGGCACATCTTTGAAGAAGGTGTTGTTACTCTCACTGTTTGTCAGAGAAGACGGCTGGTCTTACCGCTAGTAGAATGCAGAGAGTGGATGTACCTGGACATTCTGGCTGCACAGCTGCTCCCTGTACTCACAATAATGACTACATTATGCACTCTTGAGGAAAACGAATTGAAGCTATTTTGAGCAGTAGAAACTTAGACTGATTGGTTATAGATATTACCTCAGCGTTTAGGTCTTATGTTTGTTCATTGACCTTATATCACAGATAAAAGATTTTTCCCTTGCAAGCACCAGTTCATTACAGTCACATTCATAGCACAATTTGGAGCAATGTTAAACATGGCTACTAGATTATTGCCAGCAACATTTATTACCGTGTGTCATCCAGTCGGCTACTATAAAGACTTGCATTTCTAAAGCCAAATAGTTTACAAGTCTTTTCAAATCATCTTATCCTTAACATACACTTCATTTAAAATAATTGTATGAAGCCAGATTCTAACTTATGACTCAGCATAAAAATGTTGTTTGCAACATTAAAAATAAATAAATGAATGCCACAAATCTCACCCACTGTTTCTTTCATCTACAATGCTTTTTACCTGGAAATTTGCTTTTATAGCTAAAATAGAAGTTATTTACAAGACTCTCTTGTACAGGAGTTAACCTGATAGAAAGGAAGACATTCAGCACCATTTGGAAGAGAATTAGAAGTGGAGGCTATGTCAGAGTTAATTATTGAATAGATATTAGTAGCAGGGTATATGGCAAAGCATTGTGGTACATAATATTTTGTAGTTTGAGTTTGAAGGTTTTAAATCATTCAACGAAGATTTCATAGACTTGGGTAGTGACTGGATGGAGAGTTGAATCTTTTTTTTTTTTTTTTTTTTTTTTTTTAAGAGCAGGAGAGCAGGCAGTAAGGGAGAGAAGAAGCAACAGAAGCATTTACTTATTTAGCCAGTTAACTAACTGGTTGTCTCCCCCTGCCCTGGTCCCAGGTCATGAACTCAGGTCCTTAGGCTTTAACTGGACTATGCCAGAGCTGCAGACTTAACAGCTGAGCCACCAGGGCATCCCCGAGGGTTGAATCTTGAGTGCTATTTTTTTAAGAGTGTTTCCTGGGAACTTTCTTCTGTTTCCTCATTAATAACTGGATTGATAGTACATATAGTTTTCATGAAAATTAGAATATACTTCAAGATCATGGGGATGAAGTTACTTTTTATTTTGTTTTTATTGGTTTCTTTGAATTTGAGTGGAAAGGACTGAGTTAATCACTCTTATTTCATGGTATATTTCCATCATCAGTCATTCCTTCATCGTTTGACTTGGGTGTGTTGAGTTAAATCCCTTTCCTCTCTAAGATTCCTTTTTTTATCATCATATAAGAAACCATCCTAATATATTCTAATTTTTTTCTTTTTGTTTGTATGTACCTTGCAAAATGTGTATTGTTTTAACAACCATTTAAAAATATTTGTGTCTATGTCTAAAAGAAAGGGCATTTTAAAACCATGATGATCACACCTCAATGAAGTGAAAAATAATCATAATACAAAATAGTGTTTACACATTCTTCATTTTTACATATATTTTTTTTTACAGCTTGTTATCAGATTAGACATCCAAACAAGGTCTGTACGTTGTAGTTGGTTGATAGTTGTGTTGTTCTTTTATCAATAAATCCTTGCCTATCTCTGTCTCCATTATTTTCTTCAACTTCTCGCCTATCAGTGTGTTTGTTGAAGAAACTTTGTCATTCTATAGAATTTTCACCGTCTGGGCATGTTCAGGTGTTCTTCAGATATGCCTTATATACTTCGACTATGACCCCCACCCTCATGCACTTGGAACATTCCAGAATATCTTCTTTCATAGTATCACCTGTCTAATTGATTTGTTCACTGTGCCCCTTGCTGAATAGCCATCAGTTGAGTATTTGGCTTGGAGAATGAAGGTACCCTTCACTAACATCCTGACAATTAGGAGAAGTACAGGCCGGCCTGGGGGGTAGGACTCAGGAGTTTGATTTGGCCCTGTGAAGTGAAAGTTGGATATAAGTCTTAACTGAACATGAACTTCTATTTGTCTTACTATTTCAAATAGTTGTAGTTGTTTCTTAAAGATTTTCTTATTTTCTAAAAAGAATCCTGGCACTTTGTTTAAAATCACTGAGAACATTTTTATTTAAGAACTTGGAATGGAAAGTACTTTGAATTGTATCATGGTGATATTTTTAACTCCATATATAATTTTGATCAGCATTTCATTGTATTTTAAATGTTGAGTCTTTGTAGAGCTGTGGTTACCCAAGAACACGTGCGTTTGCGCCCTCCTCACCCTCTTCCTTCCCCAGCATCTTTCAGGGGCTCCCTGGACATATTTCATAGAACATTTGCCATTCACCTTATAAATGATAATGTGTCTCCATTTCACATTTAGATTCTAAGAAATGACTCAAGGTGACTCTCATGTTTAAATTGAATGTGAAAATAGATAGTTTTGATGCAAATCTGTAATGTGTTCATGGGATTTGGTTCTCAAGTATTGAATATTATAGTTTCAGGACCATCTTTCCTGAGAATAAAATTCCCATGGGTGTGTACAATCTGCATCTTTTTAAACATGGAAACAATTTGTACTATGGAATTATTATTTTTAAAAGAAAACCTTAATCATATAATCCTTTCTAAAAAATATTAGATACCAGGCATTTTCATTCAGTTCTAGTCAGATATGTGATGTCGAAAGTTTATCTCTGGCCCCTTTCTGAACTTGCAAACAACAGAAAATATGGTTGAGTCAAACAAAAATCTAATGTACTTTGTTCTCTCTCACCAGCCTTATAAAGGTTGTTAATTCTAGATTTTCTCAGACTGGTCTTTTTCAGGATTTATTTCCTATTTTCATGCAAAAAGGAGTTATTTCTATTTTGTACAATGGTATTTCCTTCTGTCATTTATTTTGTATAAGTTATAGCCAACTCATTAGCACATATACATGTATTTTAAGCAGACTAAGCCTTTTGTGGTAAATAATCCTAAAATTATAATTAGGAGATACAGTCATTAACACAAATCTGCAACTTTATATCAAACTGTATTCATTGTTTGAGTTGTATTATTGAAGAAGCACATTATCTTAGCGATTTTAAGTTTATCAAGGCGATATCTCTTCCACCGAGGGTGTGACATTGCTTGAGAAGCCACAACAAAGAAAACCTTTCTATTGGGTACAAGTGGAAAACTTCTTCTTTTCCTTCTGAAGGCTTTTCCCTTCTCTTGCTCTGCTGAACACTCATAAGAATGCCTGGTGGTATGCTTTCAGACTTACATGTTAGAGGGGAGATCTCATCATCCCCTCCATGTTCATTGATGTGCTCAGGGCTCGGACTTGGCATCAGCACCTGCACTCCGCTCTGAACTGGGAGATCCCAGCCTCCAGAGGTAGCTGCTCTCAGGCCCAGGGAGACCATACACACCCATAGGAAGCACTTCCCATTCTACCCTCCCTGCTGCCTTCACACATTTTGCCCAACACTCCTTCCTTTCTAATGCGGTTAGCTTTTTCCCTCTTCTCTTACTTTCACACCAAATTCACCTATGTTTCCCATTTGGGACGAAACACCAGATGAATATATTGAGCGTGAGGTTCCCTCAGTAACACATTCCATCAAAACGGCAGGTGAGGAGCCCTCAGCCGTACTCAGACAAACCCAGGGAAGTTGGTCTCTTCAGGATCATGGCATTATCTTTACCTTAATGTGCTCTGTGCCTCTGCCTTCCCATAGATCAGAATGACTGACCTCTTACCTGTGTTCTCTCTGAGTATTTGTTTGGTTTAGGAGAGAAAGGATTGAACTATTTGGTAAATTCATTCATTAGTGTCTGAGAAGTGGCAGCGTAAAATGTGCTACTTATGTTTAAAAGCCTATAAATCATATCTATCGTCCTTTCATGTGCGCAAGTATGTTATTTACGATAATCACCTTTAATTTTCCACATTTGAGGAAATAGTATCTATCATTTTGTTCAGAATGCATTTTTCATCAAGTATGGAATAAGGTCATTATGAATAATCAAAACTAATAAGATATCAACTTTAGCTCTCAGAAGAGGAACATAAATAGAAACAATTTTAAAGGTGGGGGAAATCCTGCTGACTTAAAACTCTCCCTTTATGCTTTCTTATGTCCTTTTGTCTCTAAAGGAAAAGTTGGATGAGACATCTCCTACAGAATTAATTTGACACACATTGCAACGTAGCTCCTGTTACTTCAATAGCCTGTTGTTTATAGATATTGAACAGTTAAAATGTATGGAAGGAACATTTTATCTTAACAGGGTATAGGTTTGAGGTGTGCATCATCATAAATCAACATCTGTGTATAATACGGTACGTTTACCCAGTAATCCAATTCTGTCCTTCACCTGAAAATAGATCCTTTGAGCAATTAATGTTTTTGGTGAATAATATTTCTTTTAAATTCAGTGAGAATTTATAATGATCACAAAGCCCCGTTTTCCCAATAACTTCATGCCAACTGTGGTGTCCAATCTTGAGTGCGAAGATGAAGGTTCTGGTTTTGGCAGGGGTGTTATGTCCAAACTGAGCAGCCCTGGAAGGAAAGTATAGACTTTATGGAGGGGCAGGAATATAAATTAATAACATTATGGCATTTTTACAACAGATAGTGATTCAGCCAGATTGTTTTTTCTTTCATGAAATAGGTTTTTTTAGTCATTTGGTCTTTGTTTTCACAGAAACCATGAGATATTGGGAAAGAGACATATTGCTCCTGTATAGACTAACCTTAGACTGGGGTTGAGGCTGGGTAAGGGTAATGTGGACATAGAGGCAGTTACAGTAATGTCAGTATAAAACTACTGCATGTGGCATGGCCTGGTGGCCTAGTGTACCCTGGAGTCGTCCCACAGCCATGCCAGAGTTCCAGGTGCGAGACCTGGGACCCGGGGGGGAACAACCAGTGAGAACAACTGAATAAAAATAAAATGCTTCTCCTGCCTGTCTGCCTACCTGTTTGCCTTCATTCCTACAAAAACAAAAACAACAAAACGTACTCTAGGGATATTGTGACTCATCTTCTACCTTCTGTTTTCTCCATTGACTTATTGGACGAAATTAGAGAATAATTAAAGGTGAACAAAAGAGCCCTCTAAAGCATACCTTGTTTAAAAGTGTAAAATCATAAAAATAATTTTGCCCCTTAGAATGAGAAATATATCTGTTGTAGTAATTGTGACTGTGTGCAGCCCTGGATGTCACAGCAACAAGCAATCTTGGGTCCATATTACCAATACCTCCTACCAAGAGGGACAGATCATGTTGTGTTGGGGGCAGAGAGTAGACCAAAGATGAATTGGGAGTTGGCAAAACATCAAGGACACCAGGCCCTGAGCGCCGGACCTGGGTCACTGTGTGAAAACATTGGGATGGTGTGTCTGTGACTGCTCACCCTCCAAAATAAGACAGATATAGTTATGAAGTTAGAGAGCAAAGGCTATATAAGCAAATCCCATGTAACTATAAACTTGCTTATATATGCTGCTTGAAGCAGTGCTGTGTATGAATCCAGTAAATAGGTGGAGGGCAGGATGGTCAGGGCCTTCAGTCCAAGAGCGAGACTGTTGGCCCCCTGAACCCTACCTTTTCTATCCTCTCACTCTCTTGAGTTTCTCATTCTCTGTGGCACCCCCTTCCTCACCCCTGCTCCCAGGAAGCAATCCTGGCAATTTTGGAAGCTAATTACCAATGAGATGACTGGTGGTTAAGGGGACTTAGAATGCCAGGAGTGAGATGAACCTGATGTTTGTGGGCATTAAGCCTTAGAATAAATTGTGCCTTTGTTCTTACGCTTCGAATATTCCCACCTGTGGGATGAGAGTTCCTGCAAAAGTCTGTCTACCATCCCTTTCTTCTCTCCCTGAGGCTAATTTTGCTAATGTAGCTCCAGTGTGTCCAGTTTTTACCCAAGGTTACATTAAATATTAAAGGTGAGGTGTGTATGGCAGGGACAACAGTGCCTTTCATAATTATAGACATTTCTACCCATTTGAGAACATACTCCCTTTTCATAGCACAAAAATCATGGCTTGGCTCTGAGGACTCTGACCCTGCTGTTGCCATGTCCTGCATAGGAAAGAAAATGATTATATCATGAGAAAGGGAAGGATTTTATGTCGACTGCTGAAATTCCCACACCCACATCAAAGCCTCACAAAATTTGATAAAATAATTGAAGAAATTCCTTACTGAATTTGTTTTCCAATTCCAGTCTTTTTCACTGTGGTGGAGAAATATCAAATAAAACATCCTACTTAGAGAATGAGAAGTAAGTTGTCATTACTCAATAAAAGTTTGTTTCGGTGTAAGTGTATAGCAGCATGTATGGTTATAACTTTTTCTCAAAAAAGTTAGCTTTTGAATATCAAAGCTTGAATGATTCTGATTTAAGATTCTGCATCAAGTTGTGATCTATACATCACTTTATTCTACTTGAAAATATGTTTTAAAAGGAAGAAATACCCCTTGACAGACATGTCTGTACTTGGAGACAAGCCCCAGGAGCCACCATTTTTGTTGAAACATTTGTGAGGTTTTTTTTTTTTTTTTTTTAAATTAGGTCAGTGATGTCACCATAAGTTAAAACATGCTGGGGAAAATTGACTTCCTGTAAGAATCAGTCACAATAAATTCAGGGAATAAAAAACTGTCTATACCAAACATATTCTGGTCTCAAACTTGCAATTAGATAGTCCTTGGAACTTTAAACAAGCATTTGTCTGTTATCAATACCCGTTGGCCTTCTCAGCAAGCAGATTTAACAAGTTCCTGTTTTAAAAACAAAGCACAGAATTATGTCTATAAGTACAGATGGGCATCTCAGTGTACTTGGATCAACAGATGCCCCTTCTTTCAAGGTTTGTCACTGCGCATTCTGACTTGCAGTGGGTCTTCACTTGGGTGTTTGTTTCTCTAATTCTCAGCTTAGCATGAGCTGAATTCAAGACAGAGGCTGGTCATTTTCTCTTCCCAGTAATTCTTATCTCTAAGTCTGTTTCTTATTCCTTATTGACATATATTCAAACATTTGGAATTCTAAGTGAAATAATTCCTTTCTTAAAAAATACAACATGAAGTTTGAAAAAACATGTTAGTTTTTAGAAGCACCTAAAATGCTGGGGGAAAAGCTATTAAATATACCAGTGGTCCATGGTGCTGCCTTGTGTGGTCACAGGTTCGCATAATGGAAAGGAAGCACTTTTTCTTCCCTTGAAATTGTGACCTGGAAATGGGACATTTCTCTTTTTCTCGTAAGCCTATTATCTCATCTTCTCTGTCTGCCTTTTCTTCTTTCTTCACTTTTGCTTTTCAGTGTATTTATTTCTCTCTCTTTTCTTACTCCTTTTCTTTCTTTACTACTGCAATTTTAAAGTATGTATACAACAATAATTTTATAGTATATCTAGATAAATGCATGGATATAAGTCTTTAATTATTTTCTTTATGCATGTGTATCCCTGTTGTACATGGTTTAAACACTCAGGAGTCTATTACACAGCTGACCTTGATCAGGTACTTATTATGAGTCAGATCTTTTCTAAATGTTGTTTCATGCTTTGGTTTTCTGTGGTCGCCTCAGTGAGCAGCCATAGGTTCCTTTGGGTAAGGACTCGGGGAATCATCAGTTATATACCTGGGGGAATGTGGCAGCATCCTGCTTCCTGCATCCTGCTTGTGGTTTTCAACCACACCTATGGTGACTTTTTATTGGTTTATTTTTGCTAGAAATGTAAATGAAGCAAATCTAGGTCTCCTTTCCCCCAGGAACACTGGATTACAACTAGAGTAACCAGCTCCAAGCAGTTTTGGTTCAGACACACACCCTTTGATGGCAGCTGTAACCTCGCACTCCTGCTTCTGGTGCCGCTGTGAGTGACTGAGCAGGCTCCTCTCGTTCTGGTTGCTCTGTGGCATCTCCGTGGGGCCTCCTCCCAGCCAGTCCCCAGAGCACAGCTCCTGCCAAATGGAAACCTGATGCTGTGTGGCCCTTTCCTTACCCTCCCTTCTGACTTCTGTCCTCCAAGCTTCTCAGAGAACATTGTTGACTGATAAACGTTGGTCTTGCATAGTATTTCTTTTTTTCCTTCCCCTGACCTTGTGTCTCAAACCCTGGATCCTTGGGCTTTACATGGCCTGCACCTTAAGGAGTCGCCCTTCTGTCGTGTTTCTATTCTAGCTTTCCTAATTAAGTGAGCCTTTGGGTCCATTGCTTCCTGTACCTTTTTCCATGGAAGTCCTAGGAAGTTATATTGCATTCACTATGAGTCATCACTTTTTCCAAATTTCCAAGAGCCATGTGAGCAGCTTTGTCACCATCATCTCCCAGAATCCTTGCCAAGATGGTAAATTCTATTCATGCCAAAGGACTGAGTAGTCTGTTTCATCGACTTTGAATTGACATCCTCAGGGAAGTGTCCCTTGCAGCACCTGCAGTTATAAGGTCTTGTTATCCACTGGACTGTAGTCCCGTTCTTCCCTCAAGAGTGTCAAGCCAGTCAAAGCTGGGTTATGTGGTGTTTGACCCTTGTCATTGAACTTGTGGCCTGGAGGGGAGGGAGTAGCAGTGCCAGGGACCTGAATGCTGCCTTGCAGAGCGAGGTTCTAATGGTCTTCAAAGCTCAGGAGAGTGCTAACTTTTAACAGGGATGAGGAAACACTTCTGCAAACCTGGCGCTTTCGGGGGACTCGAGGGTTACACCTTGTCTATCCATGAGCCCAGATATCTGTTTGTTTCTCTAGGTTGCACTCCTTCCCCAAAGAGGATCCTGATCTAGTATTGCAGACCGGGGAGGAGGAGCATGCTGGGGATTCTCTGCTACCTTTAATTAATAAAGTTCTGGGCCTGATCCTCAGCTTTTCTGACCTGTAGAAGTCAGAGGTCCTTTATAGACTTCCGGGAGTCCACTGAACATGACAGTCTTCACACAGTCCTTTTCCTGTGTGCCTTGCAGTGGCACATGCACAGCGCCACACAGCGAGCCTTTATTCATTCACAGGGGTAGTGGGGCAGCTTACCTTCCTGCCAGTGCATCACCTCACCTTCAGCCCACCTCAGTCATTTTCTGTTAGCCATGACAAAACATTGGATAAAGAACTACCTTAGAACTCCAGTCTTTTTACATCCTTTCCTGTTTTTGGTTTTTGTTTTTGCTTCTGTAAGTAAATGGTTTAGGTATAAACACTGAAGCCATAGTCCTGGAGAGGTGACAAAGGCACCTTTGTTCCTAAAGATTTATAGGTGTGTTTACACTCTGGGAGTATAGGGGTGATTGGTTAGAAGTAGTTCCAGGAACTGTTTTTGAATACTTGTCTGGAAGGTCAAAAGCTTTGGCCAGTGGTCAGGAACCTAAGATGACATCATCCAAGATAGAGTCTCTTTGGTTCTTACAGGTTCTTACCAAATTTTGCAAATGACAAAAATTGAGACATTAATTGCCCAAAGTCACACACACAGTAAATGTCAGAACAGCGTGATCCCAGGTAGTCAGACCCCAGAATCTGTGCTGATTCTCACCACAGTGTCATTCTCTTAATACTGTGGATGCCCACAAGAGTTAATATGAGCTGAAATGTAGAGACTGAGACAGAATTTCAATTTTTCTTATAAAACAGTCATCTGGATGGTTCCTAACAACCGTATTAATTTTTAGTAAGATAACTCAGTGGAAAAGCAGCATTTAATTATTTTTGTAGGTAAGTAAAGATGTAACCCATGAATTAAAACCATGTCCGCAGATTGCAGAGTCCAAGTTTTCCCATGGTTTGCACGTGCTTTGGTTTTCTCACTCTTAACCAGATGCATTAATGTATTTCAGAGGAAATGCTCAACCACCAGACTGAGCAGTTAAATGCCAAATATTTTTAAAGTAATGTTATTAATCATTAGAACAAAGACCTTCAATAACCTATTTCTTAAAGTCCCCTGCAACAAAGAATTGCTTACCTAGGGAAAATGCAAAATATTTACCTTGCCTTAAAAAAATTACATGACTTTTTAATTTGACTTCTTTTTTCTTAAGTCCTCATTTGCATGAACATCTGTCCATCTATCTCCCTTGCCATTGTGGCATGGGCTTACTCAAGGCACGCCCAAATCACACGCAGTTTGTGTATTATAAGAATGAAAAGACACAGTGATGACAGGATTGATAGTGATAAAAAGTCACTAAGTCTATGGTAGCATTTAATTTGCATTCGAAGAATAAAAGAAGCAAGAATGTTCATATGCCAGTGACATTCAAGAGCAGGACCTTATTTTTTTTATAATAGATGGTTTTCTTCCAGGTGACTTCAGAAACTAAACCCTAACATCCTCGGGCACTGGGTTTCCTGAGTGCCAGCATTCAGCAATGGAAATGCAGGACTTTGCTGGTCCGGGTCTAGAGGGAAAAAATGCTATCAGTTATTTAGAATCTGATTTATGCCTGAAGAGAGAGGCTGCCAGTCTCTGTGATCAGGGAAGCTGGGCATCAAGGAGCAATTTTCAAAGAATTGAAAGCCGGTGCAGGCTTATGAATAAACTTGGAGAAGCTCTGACCTTCCCTGTCGAGTGATAATGTCATAAATATGTTGGGCAGCCTGCTTTGTTGTGAGCACCTGTTCTTTTGCAGCATTGTGGAGTTTCTGGCTTACCATAAATGGGTACCAACAAAACTAAGAATTATTGTATTAGGAAAGTGAGCAGTGGAGAAAACAAGGCACAGAAGGAACACCAGAAGCAGCCTCAGGTGGGTTGCTCTGGAATTAGCTTATCTGGAAGGAGATGATCAATTTTGGATACATAATAGTAGTATCAAAGCAAATTTAAATAGTTCTTTGATAACGTCTTACCATTTATTCCAGTGATGTTAAATACATGACTTTGGATAAGAAAGAAGCGAGTGTACAATATTTTTCCTTTTCTCCCATTTGCCCAATTCAGTATGAAATATGGCTCATTTTTTGGTGTGATCTTTTTAATTAACCACAAAAAGCATAGTGAATGTGAATATATTTAGTATTGATAAGCACAGTGTTCTCTTTTAATGTTTTCATTATTCTTAATTTTATGCAGATGAAATTTAATGTATGTTGGAGAACCTTTCCCCTCTAATTTCTAACCTTTCGCAAGCTTAGGAAAGAATACAGATATAGGAAAACAGTCTAGATACTCACAGAGAAGGGACAAAGAAAACCTGGTTATTTCCCTTTAGAAGCAAAGAAAAATAAAATGTTCCATACTTACACTTTAAAAGGGGTCCAGCCAGTACACACACACACACACACACACACACACACACACACACACACACACACACACGCACACATTGTTCTGGACACTTAAGGAAGCAGAAAGGGCACAGAAAATGAGAAGTAAAGCAATGGCGGTACAAAGATCAAATAATGCAGATAAAGGCCACTGACCTGGAAAGGGCAACAGATGGAGAGTGTATTAGTTATTTATAGCTGTGTAACAAATTGGCACAGAGGCCTGTGGCTTAAAACACCAACAAACATTCATCATTTCGCAGTTTCTCTGCAGGTCTGGGTTTAGGGCTTTTCTGGGTGCTCCAGGATTGGGGGCTCCTGAAGTTTGGTTGTCCTAGACATGATTCATATGAATCAAGGTGGCTCACTTGCACGCTGGGGCGGCATGGTGAGGGGTGGTCAGCTCCACTCCTCCCCACATGGGCCTGTCCAAGGCTAACTTGAGTGTCCTCATGACATGGTGACTGACTTCCTCTACCCCAAGGAGGTGTCCCGAAAGAGTAAGAGAGGGGAGTGCCTGTGACATCTTTTCCGATCTCGCCTAGATTGCAAGCCACAAACCGTGTTCTTCTGCAGTATTTTGTTGCACACTCCGGTTGACCCGACTCAGTGGGGCAGGATGATGAGGACCTGGGGTGCCATTTTGTAGAGAAATATGTTAAAAGAGTGCTAGATGCACATGAACACACATACCTGTATCAGCAGCATGCACAGTATGAACTTGTATGAACTAGTAAAAGACGAGGTAGTTATCTTGTGAGGAGAATGTGAATATGCTTACCCTCCCTCACACAAGATTTGTGACAGACATAAAAACTACTGTAATATCCGCTGTTACTTTAAATCCGGTGCTTCACATCTAATGTAGTAAACTTAATTGTGCCTTCATGACAATAATCTCCTTTGCAGCATAGAAATGTAAAGCTAAACTGCATTAAGGTATTTCTCTAAGAAATCTTAACCATCATTTCTACTCAAGACCAAAAAGTTTCACCTCCCCCTCCAAAAAAAAGATATTTCCTTTTACTTTTCAAATGTCAAAGTCTTACCTTATAAAGAAGTACCAAAATAAGGCTCTTATAACACTTAAAATTTAATGTTATCATTTGACAGGTATATTCATCCCCACATTTTGTCAACACACAATGTATGTATATGGTATATTAAGGAATACTTTTCAAGTTGTTTTCAGAAGACAAAATTATCCTAACATTTTGACATCAAAAATGAGAGTCAAGTCAATTGACTGTCTAAAATTTAAAGTAATACATTGTAACAACACATTGTTGCTTGATTTAATCCTTTTGTAGGAGAAAATAATAAAAGTGAATGTTAGAGTGCTTACTTTGAGGAAGGCACTCTTCTCTGCACCTCATGTATATATCACTTAATCCTCACAACGACCCTTTAATTTTCAAATTAGAAATTATTAAAGGAAAATTGCAGTATAACATTTGAAGATACAAATAATAGTAAGTGAAAAAAAATCACCATTTTTGTATAATAAATTAAGGTGTCACCAACAGCCTAATTCTGTCCATCACCATGTAAGTGACCCCTTTCACCCAAGGTGCCCTCCTTCCCGCCTCCCTTCTGACTCGTTTGGTCCTATAGACTGAAAGTGATTTTTGTTTGGTTTCTCCATTATCTCAGTTATGTAAAATCATGATATTTTACTTTCTTCTTCCGACTTATCTCAATGAGCAGAATTCCCTTTGGGTCTAGCCATTTCATTGCAAATGGCAACATTTTACATGTTTTTTAATAGCTGTGTATTCCATTAATACATAATAGGTTGCTTCCGGCTCTTGGCTACTATAAATAATGTTGTAATAAAGCTGCACAGATCTTTTCAAATTAGTGTTTTTGTGTTTTTTGGGTAAATATCCACATTGGAATTCTATTTTTAATTTTTTTTGAGGAATCTCCACATTGTTTTCCATGTGATTGAACCAAAAATTTACACTCCCACCAACAGTGTATAAGGTTTCCCTTTTCTCCACATCCTCAACAAACCTTGTTGTTTCCAGTTTTTTGGGGTAATATTCATTCTGATAGTTGTGAGATGATATCATTGTTGTTTAGATTATAGCCTATTTTAAATTAAAAGCACATTAATGTTTCACATTTCTGTTACCCTCCCCTAAATTATATTTTTTGTGTCTTGCTGCTACTAAAAAGGATTTCATTTCATTTTATCAAAATTCCCTTTAGTATTTTTTACGAGGCTGGCTTTAGAGGTGATAAATTCCTTTAACTTGTCTTTGTCTGGAAAACTCTTATTGCTCCTTAAATTCTAAGTAATCTAACAGAGTAGATTATTCTTGGTTAGAAGTTCTTTTCTTTCAGCACTTTAAATACATCATGCCATTCCCTTCTAGCATGTATAGTTTCTGCGGAGAAACCTGTAAACAGGCTTATAGGAATTCTCATCATATGATTCATTTTTCTCTACCCAATTTTAAGATTCTCACCTTGCTTTTTTTCATTTTAATTCCAGTGTGTCTTGGTATGTGTCTGTTCGGATTTATTTGATTTGGAACTCTAAACTTTGTGGATCAGGATGTCTGTTTCCTTCCTCAGGGTAAGGAAGTTCTTAGCTATATTTCTTCAAATAAGGTTTCTGACCCTTTCTCTTTCTCTTCTCTTTCTGGAACTCTTGTGATGCAAATAGTATTCCTCTTGATGTTCCCCCCATTTGTCTCACATACTGTCTTTTTTCTTTGAATTCTTGTTTTCTTTTTGCTGATCTCCTTAGTTGCCTTTCACTGCCCTATTTTCTAGTTGCTGATGCGACTGGAAGCTTCTGAATCTACTGTCGAGTCCCTGTGTTGTTTTGTTGAGTTTTGCTATTATGTCCTTGAGCTCTATAACTTCTCTTGGACATTTTTTTCCCTTGATTTTCCTGCCTTTGTTGTAGATATTATCTTGTTTATTGTTTTTCTGATTTCAGAATCATCAAGATTGCTGTTTTGAAATCTTCAGGCAGTTTACTTACTTCTTTTCCTTAGGACTTTTCCTTGGAATTCTGTTTTGATCCATCATTTGGGTAGTTTTCTGTCTCTATTTTGTGGGTGCCCTGTACTTTTCATTAAGGTCGGTAGAACAGTGCGATGTGGAGCCCAGATGGTGTTAGGTGGCCCAGGCTCCAGGTTCAGGGAAGGCTTTGGAGAAGTAGAACTGAGAAGGACTGAGTCCTTAAACCATCGGATTACTTACCCAACTGCTTCTAATTAACATTTTATAGTATCTAGGTGAGAAGCAATATAGTCCTGTATTTGCCTTGATTAAAAATAATCAATTCCCTAAAAATTACTTTTTGTGTAGTAACTTTCTTAGTCATTGATTTAGCTTTAACTATTATTGGTGAGCCAAGCAAGTTTAGAAAACCTGAATACGTATCATCGACATGCTTATCAGGTCTTCCATGTATTCACTTACTAGCCAAGAACACTGAAATGATCAGGGGCATAAAAACCTAATGGAAAATATTGGAGATAGGTAGATGAGCTCAAAGAATATAATTATTCATTCACTGATTAATTCTTTTGTTTACTGTATAAAGTGTTTTTTTAAGCTACATTTTAGACAAGAGATTTAAAAGCCTAACTTGGAGACTGAACATAGGGAACAAAAAGTAAGAATGGGAAGAAAAGCAGAGGAATGAAATGATCTGACCAGTTTTTGAAGTCAGAAGAAAAGCTGATAATACTGAGAAATTAAGTTGACTTTAAATCAGAGCTGGCGTGGGTTTAGGTCCGACACTGAGTGATCTTGAGCACAGTAATTGCGCTACCGATTCTACAGACTCAGTGGTTGCTCTACCATGTGAGTTTGTGCTAATTATGATGCCTGAAAGAATATTAGGACATAGCAGATGTTCAGAAGCTGTCACTTTTCTTCTCTTTAACAAACTCTCTCTTTTTTTCTGGCTTATGAAGTTTAATAGTCATGCTGGTTGTAAAATAAATAAATGCAAAATACTGTTGCCCCTTTCTCAAGAACACTACTGATATCCCCTGAACATTGTCAATGTGAAAAGCACCTAGACACCCAGCTCTGTTAAACGTGCTGAACCTTGGCTTTGTTACATCTCAGCGAGCAGAAACGCTTCTTGGTGTTTAATCAGGGTGATGAGTGGGATCATCCAGTAGTACTTCCACTGACAAACTGCTCACCTTCCACTCCTGACTAGTCTTAATGGCTTGCAACTTCTGAGACCGTGTGGGGTTGGTGACTCCGACAAAGGGTCGGGTCAGGAAGAGGAGAATGTGCTTGTAGTAATGGTGGGAAGCTGATTGTCTTTGTCAGAGACACGACCTATAGGCTCCTACAGAAGGAGAGATGAAGCAGTTACTATTCAAGGGGGGCATTTGAAATACATATTGCAGTGCTGCATTCCTACCAGTTCTTTGAAGTATGAGGAATTTGAAAAACAATTCAGTGCATTTAGAGGACTGGATTTTATTTATTTGTTTACATTGGGGGGAAAATAAGAAGGCCTTGATTACCTTAGTACTTGCTCCGTTCATACTGAGAATTCTAGAAAATAACTTAAAGAATTGCATTTTGGAAATCATGACCAGAGAGGAGGCCTCAACAGTTGGTTTAGAACATTTCTAAAATTGATGAACAAAGTTGGGAAGTGTTCTCCTATAAAGAACTCTTTCAGAATATGAGACCATTTTAAAAATCTTAAACCTATATAATGCTATGAGGCAGTGTTCTTAATAACATTTTTAAAACATAGTAAAATTATGAAAAGTGATAGATTATGTTAATAATAAATAAAAAATGATTTACTGAAAACTTGATTCCATATAGCAAGTGGAGCTAGGATTCTTTTAAGATATCTTAATGGTTTGTGAAAGCTTAATGTAAGAATGTTTAAAAAGAAAATATTCAATTTCTACTTTTCTGTTAACATACCTGTATTAGCCTTACAATGTGTAATCGCTTTAATTTGCCTTTAATAAATAAAGTGAGTTTCCTTCTAAAATAAAAAAGGAGGAAAACATGAGTAGAAAACTTGTGTTCAAGTTCAATTTGCCGAACTGATAGAGGGAGAGAGTTAAGTAAATCCACATTATAGCATGAATGTGTGAAGCCCTGTTCTTGGCAACCTAGATACGTGAACTAATTTGTCCTCAAAATAGCTCGGTGAGATAATACTGGAATCCCTACTTTACACACAAAAATAAGATGTATACTCTGCATCTAATTTTAAGTATTTTTGATTACTAATTTCAGGGTATCATTATTATTAATTTTGTATGGTTATGTCCTAGTTTCCAGTTAGGGAAATAACATCTTCACAAAGAATATGAGGTGTCTATAGTGAGATTTGTGTGTGAGTGTGTGTGTGTGTGTGTGTGTGTGTGTTTTAAGTTTAGCTGGATCCTTCCTCACTTCCTCAAGTTTTTATAGATTTTTCCAAGCTTTTGACATCCTTTTATCAATACTTGTTTCCTTGTGCTCTGAGCTATTAATCAATCAGATATTTATTAGTCACTAAAAGTGTTCCATCCACTATGCTATAAATCTAACAGAAATAAAAGGTTCTTTGCCTTCAAAGAACTGTTATTCTTTCTAAGGATACAAAATGAACTCATTTGAGAGATACACTACAGTAAAAATGCTACATTTTGTAATGTAAAGATCACAGTTTGTGGAAGCAAGTTTAAAATGTTAGGTACCATATAGGAAATTCTCATAAAAACATAGAACTTGTTCTTTTCTTTGAAGTTTCTCCAGGTTAAGGAGGGAGAACTAGGAAGATACAGGAGAACATGTTAAGTAGAATAACATTTACCTGAGACCAAGACCAGTATTTGAATGCTCTGTGATCACTCTTGACTCAAAACCTATCTTTCGGTGTAAACGTTTAAAATGTCTATATCTTAGAGGAACTGAGGGTAGGTTTCTGACAATTTTCTGAGAACATTTGCCTAATTATTTTATCTAAACTAGAATAAAAGGAAGGATGAAAATTGGCTAGGGTGAATATAGAGGTGAGAAAAAATAAAGGATAAACACTGATTTAATCAGTTTTCATTGAAATAGCCTTAGAGGGTTAATGAGAATTAACCTATCATTATAATTAGACTTTCATTATAGTATTTTACTGTCTCTAGAAGCAGTAGGTAATTCATAAATATTTTTGACCTTTGAATAAAAACTACTTAAACTGGCAACCAGCAGATTTTCTTTTGGGTAACCTTATGCCATTGTCATTAACCTTTTCATTGAAGAGGAATCTCACCTGGTGTCAAAACAGACACGCTTCCAGCCCGAGGCTGTTCACTCCTTTCCAAAACATAATTCAGATAGAGCCTATTAATTTCAACACATACCGTGAAATGTCCTGACTGTGAAATGATGAAACCAAAATACAGTTTCAGATGCTGTGTAGAATTACTGTTCCAAATGAAGATTTGGAATGGTGGGTTTCATGAAGTGCAGATTTCTTGTTGAGAGGCTGGTAATCTGTAGTTAAACAATTTGGGAAACACTCAAGTAAACAGTTTGTTTATAACTTCTAACACGCCGTTAAGCATGGTGGCTTTCAGGAGGAGAATCTAAAAATTAATTTTTCTGGTCTTTCCTGAGCCTGGGAATAGTGGTGTATGACACATTTTGGAAAATGTAATTCTGGCATGAGTTGAAACTCTAAAAGCTGTCTCTAGATTTGGTATCCATATTTTTCAAAAGCAAATGCCTCACAATAAATAGCTAAGCAAACAAATACATATTTATATGTAACCTTGATTCAGTATAGGCTGTTGCAAATAAAATCAATGCACTTCTGCTTTGGGTTCTCCGCTTGTGGAGCAGAATGAAAGAAAATGTGCAAGTCTTCTACCTCAGATTTTACTACTACAGGTCCGCTGGGGAGACTACTTCTCCTGGACCCCTTTCAGTCATGTGAGAAGTCACAGTATGGAAATCTACCAGCATCCAAGTCTGTCTTTGTGTAGGAGAGGTAACCTCTTTCCCTGGTAAACACAGTGTATAGATTCTTCTTTAACTGTTCTTTCCTGCAGGCTATTTAACTTCCCGCCCGTGTTTGTTGATAAATTTTTTAACTACCTGGATAAAGTAACAAAAGATGAACTGCCGGGGGCTCAATCAGTGTGCGGCGGTATTTCATTCCTATTGGGTCTGACTGCTGCAGTGAGCCAGAGTGTAAGTTCAGCATTAACAGCGATGTGATGAATAGTCATCTGCTTTATAAACTCGTGATGGCATCTGCTCCCTGAGTCTTTTATACTGAGTGGAAAGTCTCTGCTGTTCCTGTGTCCAGTTATAGTGAATGCCCCGTTGCACTGCTATGCTTGTTGCAAGCTCTGTACCAAAAATCTATCATAAAACTGGGCAGAGTTGTTGGGTTTAAGAATTCAGAGACGTGCGTAAACAGGATTCATATGCCTCAATGATTGGTGTTTTTGCAGAAGCAAAATCTCAGGTGCTCTTTCTCGTTCCTCCTAGTCATGGCCTCGTCCTTTGCCAAGAGAGAGTATAAAGCGGAGGAAGTGACAGTGACTTGTTATCCCTTCAGTAGGTGTCTCTGTGTGTGTGAACTTGCCTGAGATTGGCTTTCCGTCTAGGAAAATGACCCTGTGATGCTGCCTGACTGTGGGATGGTGGGTGGCATGATCTCCAGCTTGGGTGCCCAGTATGCTCTTTGCTACCTTTCACTGCAGGTCAGTTCCCTGCCTTCTTAAGCTTGTCTACACGTAAAGTGACCACAATTATAAACGCAAACTGGCTGTGATTGATTTGTGTTCCATCTTTACTGTATAGAACTGACTCTGACTTCAAAGAGTTATCTTAGCTCAGAACCAAAGACAGTGCAGGAACCTCTCTGATGATTTATGGGAATAGATAGACATAAATGGTTAGTTCTTGTGCCTCTAATCTCTAGTAATGGCATAAATCTTTAGGGAAGTTCTTTCATGTCAGGCTGTATGACTCTGTGAAATCGTATATAGGCTAGTATATATTAGGGATTGAGGTATCTGAGAAATGACTCAGAATTCCTTTTGTTGTTCATTTTTTCATAAAAGATGACTTGGGAATATAGGAGAAAAAACATAGTATTGTTCTTTAACCACCTATTTGTGAGCACGAAGATCATTTGCATATGCCTAAACATCTTTTTGGAACAACAGCAAAAAAAAAACTGTTTAACTGGTTGTAGTCTAAACTTATCTTTGACTTCTCAAGTCCACAAACTAGTTTATTCCCAGAGTGAAAATTTTTGAACCTTAAAATAATGAGGAAGGCAGTGAATATACAGCAAGACCAGAAGAGAAAGCTTCCTACTATGTCACTTAAATCTGTGGATTTTATAATAGCCTTTCTCCCTGGGATAATAAGATGTTAACAGGTAGATGTGCTGTTTCCTGTGTATTATATGATACAAGTGGAAGAATCTTTTCTTAGGGATTTAATAGCCACCAGTTGAAGACAAAGTATAATCCCTTATTTCCAGAATGAAGAAAGTCTTTCATGAAAAGTTAGGAATTAACTGTGACACAATGAAAATGAGCCACCCTGATGACACCCTGATGTCCCTCTCTGATAAGGCGTGGCAAGGTCACAGGTTCTGAGGCAGGCTCACTTAGCAGAGATAGCTCACTTAGCAGAGATAGAGTGGTGCTCTCCAGAGTGGGTGTCGTCTCTGCCTTCCTCTCCCGGTGCCCTCTGCCACCCCGTGCCCACAGGCTCCCGGGCCACATGAATAGCTGGTCCTCCTTCCTCTTCCTTTTCCTTCCCTGCTGCAGCTGAAGCTGTTCTGAGGAGATCAGAATTCCTGCAAGTCCCCTCACCAGCTCCTGTCATTGTGAAGGAGCTCTGCGGTCTCTCAGAATGTGTTCAGGTGTGCTGTTTGGCAGTTATGAGACGGTCATGGTGTAATATTTATCCTCTATCTTCAGAGAGAATTATTTTCTTAATGGAGAGGGAGAGGGAGAAACAAAACTCAAAATCATGTGACAAACTGGATCAATGTAAATCAATTTAAGGAAACCTTCTACAGGAAGAAATAAAAGCTACTCATGGCTTCAATAAGAAAACCTCTCTCTCTCACTCCTTCTTGGGCAAAAAGCCAGAATGAGGGCACAGTGGCTCCTGAGGACAGCCACTTGCTCTGCTTGTGAAGTGCCTTCATCTGGCCTACTTTCCAAACCTACCATTGCTGTCTGTCTGTCCAACTGAAGGGAGCTGACACTACAGGTCTTTTTTTTTTTTTTTTTTTTTTAAGTAAAGGTACAGGCAGGAATGAAGGTGAGTAGGCAGGCAGGTAGGAAGAGAGAGGAGGAGGAAGAGCATTTATTTATTTATTTATTTATTTAATTTTAGATTGGTTGGTCCCCCGAGCCCAGATCTCGAACCCAAGACCTCAGGATGCATGTGGGACTGCTCCCAGGTATACTAAACCACTAGGCCACCAGGGCACACCCAGGTCATCTGTTTTTGAGTAAACATGATTTCTGGAGCAGTTTTGGGTTTCCAGAAATGTGAGCAGATTAAAGTTCCCTTGCACCTCCGCTCCTGCCTGTGTGGCCGCTGTGACCTTACATTTGTTGGCTACAGGCGAGGGATCCAGGTTGATGATCCTTGGTGAACATCCGTGGTTCACATCAGGGCTTCCTCTTTGTGTTGGACACTCAGTGCATTTCGACAAATGCATACGTCGTGGACTCATCATGACAGTGTCACGCCGCCCGGCTCCACCGTCGCAGCAATCCCCTGCATCCTGCCCTGCCCCCTCAGGGGATGTCCTCACAGTCCTAATGGCCAGCACACCCATGCACCGGGGCCTGCCTTCCCCCACCTCCGGGAATGGATGGCTGTTCCTCCTCCCCCCGGGGCGCCCTCCTCAGGGAGCCCCACTCTGCACACCAGACACAGACTCTAACTTTCCTCACAGTTTTCCTGCGGGAGTCCTCACTTGGTCTAATTCGAATCCCACTCATGGGCCCCATTTCTGCTGCTTCGTTGTTAGACCCAGGCCAGGAGAAAAACCAATTAAAATCTGCGTTTTAAAAATATCTACAAGTTCAGGCACCATTTCTTGACTCCTGTCCGATGTAAGAGGGTGAGAAAATGAGGACCCCAGCTCTTTCCCCCACTCCCTCCTTACCCGTGCCTTCTGCCAATTATTACACAACTTTTAGACTGCCAGGCGTGGCAATTCCTGTGAGTATAATAATGGCTGCTATCCTTTCACTCTAAATTAATACTAGGAGCAGAACACTAAAAGGTCATTATTCAAGGACAAGATGAATTTTTATTTCACACCTAAGTTTCTCCCCCACCCACAACTGCATCCAATTACTCTTTCTTGAATTACTGCTTAGAATTATTAGAATATATTTTCTTCAGAGGAATCTGAGACAAGTCCTAAGTCTTGCCTTACTTTGTATGTAAAAAATTGTTATTTTATTATTATAATATCTCAGTATTGAGTCAATTATCCTCATCGTTCATGGCCCATTATCCTCTCTGGTTCTAGCAAGAATCCTCATTGATTGATTTTTCAACAGTTTCCCTTTTATCCCTAAGCCACTTTCCAGTCTCCATACCATTCCCATGGCAAACGTGTACATGTACGTATGCATCCATATGTGATTATATGCATTGTTAAAGACTTCTACATATATGTCCTTAAATTTTGTTATTAGAAAATGTGTCGTTTTGGGTTTGCGTTTAAGTCACATACGTGAGTTTTAAGATTCACAGTGATTCTGATTTCTGCTGTACGTTGTTTTCAATCCACCCACGTTTCTGTGCACATCTAATCCATTGCTGGATGTGTATGTGTTGCTTATATTTTCTTTCAGTGATGGATACCACATTCAAATGTATTTTATATTTCCTTTAAAAGCTTATTTGTGTTTCAGTATAGTTATGCCCTTTTAATAGAATTTATGCCCTCTGAATATTCAAATAGAGATATAGGATACAGGAATTGTATAGGTAGAAAAGATTTGCATGAACTTGTGTTAAATTTCAAGGACTAGTATTTTCCTAATAAAACATATCAATCCTTTGACTAAAGATAGAGTGCCTACTCACATGTTGAGACCTTGTATTCAGCAAAATGATTTCTTGGACGCTTACAAAAGGCATAGTTGGCGTAAGATACAGTGACTGTACGAGGAGACCAAGATACCTTAGGCTAGTAGTATGTTACATACTAAGTCTACTCTACAGCAATATTTTATTAAAATAAAGTATATCCTTTAGAAATTATTTCTGCAGTTAAATGAATTATAAAAATAATTTTTTTAATTCTGTTCTTGAATGCATGCATGCCCTGGCATTTCCCCTTAAAGGCTTGATGTACCTTTTTATAGATATTTTCTATGTATTCTGCTATTATCTTTTTTTATTGTAGCCATCCCAGAGGAAATGAAGTAGTATCTCATTGTGGTTTTTATTTGCTTTTTCGTGGTGACTAATGATGTCGAACATCTTTTCATGTGCTTATGGGCCATTTGTATATTTTCTTTGGAGAAATGTCTATTCAGATTCATATTTTAATTGGGTTATTATTTCTTCTTTTATATTGAATTGTAAGATGCCTTCATTTATTCTAGATACAAGTCTATAGACCATATATTCTAAGGATAACTAATAAAATAGAAATAGGAAATCTTTATGAAGAAGAAAAAATTCCAAATATTCTCTTTGAAAGCAAACATTGTAGCCTTGATTTAATGTAACATTTCACTTTAACCTTCTTTAAATGGAGAAATTGAGAACAAGGCGAATTCTGTTTTCATAATCAGAATGGAAGAGGCAGACTGGTTGTTCAGGGGAGCTGTGTCCCTGCAAGGGGTACCTCTCACCATCACCCACAGTGGTGATGGATGTGGGGAGCAGGTTAGCCACGCCCAATGTGGAGAGTGAATCATGAAAGTTCAAAGACCAGTTCTTAAAAAGCTTAGTGTACACTTGCACAACGCCTGATCAAAACCCTAGAATGCAGTTTCCCACAGAGCCCCATTCCTTTGTGGAACTGGCAGGTACAGTTGGGGATCCTGGCTCTGCCCCCCTGGATGTCTGTGGCCCTGGGTACATTTAATCTTTCCCATTTTCTCATATGTAAAAGTAACAACTAACAAGAAGCTACCTTGTAAAATTAGAAATTAGTCCCTAGATTCTCGGAATTTTCAGCACTTTCTAGGTATGTTCGCTGTTTGGATCACGTTTGTCGGCCCATGAGAAGGCCCTCGGACGTGTATGAAGACGCCTCCCTGTCCCTTCACATTCCTTCCTTTCTCTGCCCTTTCGTCATAGTCGTCCCTTCTCTACTTCAGGGACAGCACAGACTGCGCGTGGACACTGGCATGGAAGGTGATTGGTGCGGCCTTATTCCTGTGGGACAGCCTTGCAATCGGGTTAGGACCACTGGCCTCAAGTGGAACCTCAGTAAGTAGACCCCTGGCATCGGGGTGGTTTCTTTTTTCATTTCTTTCTTCTTAAAAAAATGTCTTTAGGATCTGCCTAGGGGTGGAATGTTTGGGTCACGTGGTAACGCCATGGTTCAACTTTTAAGGCATCGCCACATTTATATTTTACGTTCCTGCCAACCGCGCAGGAGCGCGCTGTTCCCCATATCCTTACCCACACGTGTCATCACATCCATTGTGGTTTTTGTCGGCCTTTTTCTGATGACTGGGGATGTTGATTGTTGTTTCATGTACTTATGGGTCATTTGTATATTTTCTCTGGAGAAATGCCTATTCCAATCTTTTGTCCATGTTTCAATTGGGGTATTTTCCTTTTAGGTTCCTTTATATATTCTTGATACACACCCTTTCTTAGATGCATGACCTGCAGATGTTTTCTCAGGGTCTTTGACTTCTCTTTTAATGTTCTGAAATATAGTTAACTCAAATTGATTCACTCTGATGAAGTCCATTTCTTTTCTCCTTTGTGGTTCATACTTTCGGATCCTAAAAACACTTTGCCCAGCCTGCCGCATGATTTTGAGTACTTGAAATCTACGTTATTTTTCTAGAGAAGTAGCTCTTCTAATTAGAGTAGCAAGTTCTTTTCATAGTCGAACCTCTGGGATTCTATAAGAGTAATTGTTCTTACTAAATTGTAAAATGTTTCTAGTATTTATTAACTGTATTAAGTCCCAGTAGTTCTAAAATGAGCTTGAAAAGACCAAAACCTGAGGTAGATCTGCTCAGGAACTAAATGCTGATTCCTGAAGAAACCATCCTGCATTGTAACATGAATGCTTCTAGACTGAGGTGGCTAAAGACTGCAGACCAAAGACTCAGGTTTGTTACCTAGGACCACAGGTTAGAAAGAACAACAGTAATTTCATCAGAGCTTTAATTTAATGTCAAAGTGGTTATCTCCTGTAGGATTGTCTTAAAAAAATAAAATATGGAAACCATGTCATTTTTATAACATGTACAAGTTTTAGATGCCCCAAAACAAATATATCAAGAAATAAATAATTTGAGCATAAAAAGTTATGTAAAAAGAACTTTCTCTGTGCCACAGCTGGAACACTTAGGGAAAACGACAGCTATTTTGAAGCAAATGACTGGAGAGCTCACCAGAATATGAAAGAACGGTGAGAACAGATCTCTTCCAGCGCACAGAACTCTGAGAGGCTTTGAAGCTGTTTAGCTGACCTGACACAAGTTCCCATTAAGAGCTTTTTGGAAAATATTCCAGCCTAAAGCAATTGTCTTACTTTTCTGAGGGCCCAGTCTAAACAGCGGTGAACTTCTCTTTTGAGGACTGGCACTGAGACAGGAGGAGATGGAGCAAAGTGAAAATGGGGGGTGGCTCTGTAGACAACTGTCCCGTTTCCTTGTCTTAAAGGGGGTCAGGGGCCGTGGATTGGGCGTGATGCTTCCAGGCCCTTTAGAACATCCTCCGATCTCCTGTCCCACAGTACTTGTAAACCCCAATTCCATATCATAGCACCTGTCTTGGAAGGGCACCTTTAGCATGATAAGGGCAGTAGGCAGGGTTTTAGACTTTCTCCCTCTGATAATGTGCCAATTCTGCTAAAGGCTACACACTGGTACTAATTTATTGACAGATTGCTTTCACTTTTGTAATTGCTTCTTTTTATAATTTTGTGAAAATAAGTAAATAGCAACTTCAGGGAGTATGCAGAGTCAGAGAATTGAGATACAAAGTGTTTCATCAAAGATCTGTCTTAAAATTGCTAATGAATGAATGCGGGTCATCTGATAGG
The DNA here is from genome assembly GCA_004363575.1 of Solenodon paradoxus. Lineage (NCBI taxonomy): Eukaryota > Metazoa > Chordata > Mammalia > Eulipotyphla > Solenodontidae > Solenodon > Solenodon paradoxus. The sequence goes on from RJWH01001827.1 coordinate 292,415, forward strand.
TAATAGCGTCTCGTTAAAAAGGTAGTAAACATTTTGTGCAATGACACAGCGTCCACCCAGAGAGAAGTAGAGAGATGCCCTTCACTGCTGCACTGTCACTGTCTGTAAAAACAGCCCAGAGAGCAGTGTCATTTTATCAGCCACACCTACAAAGTGACAAGTCAGGTTTGGGCCTGAACAGGGAAAGTAGCTTAATCAGGTCTGCTCACTTCTGGATTCAAGGAGGCTCCTCCTCTGGAACCTGTCAAGAGGTTCCTCAGGTTGTCTCAGGCTTTGTGTCTCCCATCTAAAACCACTCAAAATATGTTGGCAGAAGTTCTTAGAAGTAGTCCAAGTTAGCTGTTTCAGTTTGCAATGTCTCACATCTTGTCTTGTCAAAAAGTATGAGAAGTGTCTACCCATCAGGCAGAAGTGAAACTCCCCAGGTCCCGTTGAAGCTCCCCATATCACCACAGCTTACTTCCTAGCAGCGCGCCGTGCACATGCATGGAGTGTGGGCGACAGGAGCCTTTCACACTTGGGAGTGAAATCGCTGCGTCGTAGACAAGGCCGTCATCGCCTTTACTCTGACGGTTACACGTGCACACGCCTCCGCAAGCATGTGTGACTTCCTGACTCTGCAGCTCAGCCAGCTCTCAGGACTGTCACACTGCATGTTTTTTTTTGCCCATTTGATGAGTGTCGGTGGCATTATATCATTGTGGTCTCTGTTTGCTGGTGATGAAGGCATCTTTTTGTCATGATCAGCCATGCTGGTGCACTGCTACATGCTGTTACCACCAGCCATGGACCTTAGTTTCTTTATGAAATCTTAGACGTTCTCCAGTCGCTTTAATTTTCTTCCTCCTGGCTATCCTTTTCCAGTTGCTTATGACTTCTTCCTCTGCACAGTGGTTGTTAAGCTAATGGTAGTCTAATTTTTGTGCCCTGAAGATGCTCTCGTATTTTATTTTTAGGTTTTATTTTTAGATCTTTTACCCGATATTGATTTTTTTGTGTATAATATGAATTAGAGATACACATTTCTTTCCTGCTGTGAAACAGTTGCCCTATCATAACTTACCATCTTTTGTTCAGTAATTTACAATGTCCTGTGAGTTTTCATGTGCTTAGGTATGTTCTCATGGCTTGAAGACTTCTGCTAATACCACAGCATTTTAATTACTGTAGCTTTATAATAAATGTTAAGAAGTAGTAAGCTGAGTCCCCCAATCTTGTTTTTCTTAAATATTTTGACCAATCAACATTTTTTACCTCTTCCTAAATTCTAGCATTAGTGTGATATGTGTCATATAGACACAGTTCCATTATAATTTTTGTTGGTTTTATATTTAGTTTGTACATTAATCAAGGAGACTGGAACTGGGGAAGAAGATGTCTGTGTATAATTGAGTCCAATACATAAACATACTCTGCTCAGAGCATGTCTGCTTTGTCCACCATCTTGATGAATTTCTGTTGATCCTGGTGGAGAAACTATAGTCCATCATTATAATTTTTATCTCTGTTCTTTGTCTTGATGCACTCCAGTTTTACTATAAAATGTTTAATTGCAACCCTTCTTTTCTTCTAGTTGGTTCTTGTCTTTGATGACTGCTGTAGTTCTTTAATTCTGAAAAATTTCTAGTATTTTCTCCTCGTTTTTTTTTTTTCTGTGTTTTCCTTAAACATCTATTAAACTTGTATTAGATTTTCATCTTTTTCCTTGTTTGTTCTTTACTACGTTTCAGTCCCCTTTTTTCACTAATCTCTGGCTGTTTCTAATCTGATGTTTAAATATTAGGTATTTCATTTCATTGGTGTTGTTTTTCATTCTCTTTATTTGAAAAACAAAATATTTTCAGATAGCCTCTTGTTCCTTTCCAATGTTTTAATACCATACTCAATTATTTTTGGAAGATACTCAGGCAGATTATTTTAAATCTGAAAAAAACTGAATGAAGTTGCAATCTGTTTTAAAATGTGTCATAATTTAATTGGTAGAATTCATTTTTTTAGAAATTTTAAAATTGGTGTAGGTTGTGATCAATATGCAGAAGAGAATGTATGATTTATTTGGCTTTCTGATTTCTTTATCTCATATTATCTTCTAATTCTGTTATTTTAATTTTTTTCTCTTACAGTAACATCTTTTCTCCTTTGTCTTGTATTTGGGGCTGTCTTTTCACACTTGGGTTTTTATCTCTGGGAAATACTTAGCCACTTGGGATGAGTGTGTCTTGTACGCGATGTGTCTTGCAGATTTTTAGTTGTTTCCGCTATTGCTCAGAGATCTAAGCAGTCCTGGAAAACATTACCGTCCAGATGTGAGGTTTCTCTGAAGGGACTTACAGTATGAATTCTAAGCCGTGAGAGACTCAAGTGTCTCTTTTTGGTTTTGTGCTTTGCAAAAGTCAGGCCAAGACAGGTAAATTTTCTTACACTGAACTTTTCTAACAGACCAGTTATTTCCTTGTCTGCCCTGCTTTGAAAGATGTAGCCCTTGATTTATATGAAAACTCAGTCCCAACTCTCACCTTACAAAGGTCCTCCTGTGCCTTGACTCTCGACCCACATTTAACCAAAAAGAAAGGCGTCTTTAACAAGCCAGCATACTATGCACCTGCCTTTTCCAACTTCCCCTTTGTGCTTTGACTTGAAAGTTTATTTTCCCTGAGTTGACCTGTGCTAGTTAGAGGACATTTGTGATGCTTTATGCATCATGACTAGGAGAAATGCAAATACATAGGCCAGGGTGTTGCCAGATTTTCCACATCCTCCTGGTTCCGGTGGGACTGACTGAGTAGGACGAGTGTGGCAAGAAGAATCCCACTGAAGGGAAGGCTAATCACAGAGGCTCAGTCATCTAATTGGACTTTTTAGAAGTTACCATTGTATTTTGAACAAACTCTCCTTGAAAACCTGACTCATGAAAACCTAAATAAAAGCTGTTATTATAAACATCCAAGAGTTATATTTTCAACCTTGAAGCAATCTGAGTTCCAGAATTACTCGTTTTGACATTTCAGAGAGAGCCACTGGTAATAATGTCATTCACCCTGTAACCCTGCCCCTTCTGTTCCCGAAAGAGGTCACCTTGTAACTCCCTCCTCTTCCTCCTTTTGTCACCATACCCGTTCATTTGCCAGGCTCTAGCGATTTCAGAAGTAACGATTCTCTTTGCTAAATTTACTGAATGTATTCATTTACTAAAATGCATTCGGCCTTTGAAAATATCTACTAGGAGATAGCTACTGACTCTGATTTATAATTTTGTGTTAATAGATATTAATAGCTTCCAGTTGCATTTTCTTCCTCGATAATACTGGAGACTTTCAGCAGGGATATTCAGCTTGATATCCAAAATAATATTGATCTAGTTAATTTTTTTCTGTTCATCCAGAATCTCAGACTTAGTTTTTTAGAGCAGTTTTTGATGTAGAGCAAAATTGTGTGAAAGGCACAGAGATTTCCACAGGCACAGCCTCTTCCATTTTCACATCCTCCACGAAGTGGTGTGTTTGATTAGAGTGGGAACAGCCGTTATTCACATTGGGGTCCATTCCGTGTTGTTACACGTTGTGTGGATTTGGACAAGAAGGTACATTAACATATGTACTTAGTTATCATAGCATGTAGAGTATTTACACTACCCTTGAAATCCCCTGTGATTTGCTTTTTTGTCTCACATTCCCTGCCAGACATCTCTCTTTTTGTCTCCGTATTTTTGCCTTTCCCATTGTGGAATGGCACAGGATGCAGGCTTTTCATTTTGGTTTCTTTCACTTAGTAATAAGCACTTAAAGTCCCCCCATGACTTTTTATCTAACCTATTTCCTAATAGTGCGGAATATTGGAATTCACTGTGGAATGTCCTTGTCTGGATGGACCACAGTGTGTTTATCCAAAAGGAGATCTTGATGGCCTCCAAGTTTTGGCAGTTTTGAATGGAACTGCTTTAAACATCTGTGTGCAGATTTTTGTATTGACTTGCTTTCAGTTTCTTTGGGTAAACACCAAGGAGCCTGCCTGCTGGCTAAGACTGTGTTTGGTTTTGTAAACTTGCCAACCTGTCTTCCATACTCTACCTCCAGGCATCCTCACCAGCGGTGAGGGAGAGTTCCTGTCACTGCACATCCTCACCAGCAGTGAGGCCGTCAGTGTTCAAATGTTACCCATTCTAATAGGTGTGTGCTGGATACCATGGATTAAATTTGCATTTTTCTAATAGCATGTTATGTGGAGCCTCTTTGTATGCTCATTTGCAATACGTATGTATTCTTTGATGGGGTATGTGTTAAGGTCGTTGGTTTTTGCTTTCTTATGGTTGAGATTTAAGAGTCTTTGTTTATTCTGGATGGAGTCCTTTATTTAGTGTATCTTTTGCAAATATTTTCTCCCAATCCATGGTTTATCTTCTCATCCTCTTGACATTGTCACAGAATACACAATTGTTTTTCAAATTTTAAACTATGATTACTGGTAATATACTCTAGTTAGTGATACATTGATATTTTCAGAAGTTTTTCACTTTTCAATAAAGAGAACGATAATTATTAACATTTTCCTGGTATTTTTATTTTTTAAAGCAAATCTTAAAATAGACTGGGTGATGAACATAATGTAGTATGAAAATAGTATATAGAAATTTGATTTGTTATTCCATGTATCTGAAATCTATGTAATGTTACAAACCAATGTTGCTTCAATAAAAAAATAAAACACATAGTTGGCATACTTACGAGATTTTAGAATCAATAAATTAGGTCAAAACCAAAAATAAGTCAATTGACAAATGTATAAAAATAATAGTTATTTAAATCATTTAATAGGTCTTTGACATGTTGGATTTTTCTGATAAAGAAATAGTAGTTCAGAGCTCTAGTTAGTGATTTGCTCAAATTCATATCACTGAAGATTGATGTATTCAAATTTGCTTTCAGCTCTGCAAATGCTGTCATTCCTGTTTCTAGTATTAAATTTAAGTCTTTTCAAATAAAATAAGTTGATGTTTTAAAATTCACTAAAATGAGTTTAAGAAAACAAGAAGGAAGGTAACTATGGATGGGAAAGGAGAGGAGATAGGAAAGAGGAGAGGGTAGAGAAAGCAAAGTAATTAGGAAAAAAAATTAAAATTCTGAAGGCAGAACGTTTAATCTCTCTCCAGTTTGACCAAGTAACATACTAGAGTTTTTTTCTATTATCCCAGGTCTCTTATTTATAACATGAAACAAGTTTGAAATTATATAGTCATTGTTCCTTCCTATGTTTTTTTAAGAAGCAAAGAAATAGATGACAGAATGAAATAATTCATAGTATTGATTGAAAGAGACTCACATCTCTTAACTCAAGTGAGAATTTTGAAAGAAAATAATTAAGAGAAAACAAGTTGACTATGGAAAATAATTTGTGTGGACAGGCTCCAAGATTTTCTGCAGACATTCTCTATAAGGACTTTTGAGTGCCCTCCTAACAAGGGAACTGTTCTTGCAGCTATAAAATTACTCTTGCTAATATTGCAGTTTCAGGGAGAAACACTCTTCTTCTCACTCCATAATGGCTCATAAAGTGATTCTAGTCAGTCATGTTTCAACTACAGCTATGCTCACTTAGGCTTTAACCTTTTATGAGCTAGTGCCACTAAGGTGTCAGATATTTTAGATGATAATTTTAGATGTTTTTGTTACTCATTTAATTATTGCTTCTCTAGTTCAGGACTTTAACAAAAAGCCCTCTGAAACTATGGCATCACTATTTTTTTGTCTGATGCAAAGATAGTATCTTTTGTATCTTAAAATGTGTTGATAGTTAATGACACACTTTGAATTTTTGATATTTTATAACAAAGATATTACCCATTTTTTTACTTAAAACATGCTTTTAAAGATCGAAAGTGATGATAAGTTTTACTTTTTTTAACTTCAACTTTCCCCACATAAGATACTAGCTAAAAATTACCCCAAAACCATTTTCTCAAGTGTACAAGTTAGTGAAATGATTGTATTTCTTCACATCTAAGATGTCATCAGTTGTAAAATGCATTATTTTACATATACCAAGAAAGATAATGTTACTAATTAAAGTTATAGAGATGTAGGGGGAAGAACATGTCAGAACAGATGTCATATAGAGGCTCAAATAGCATAGTAACTTACTATATGCACAGATGCCTCTCCTAAACCTCTCAGGGAGGATTCTAAAACCTTTGAAATAGCTAAAAAGATTCCTGGATATCTTTCAATAGAAGGCTAGTCTAGGGGTCTCTTCATGGTGATCTGATTCTGTAAGACCTTTAGCATTTCATTGTTCTTGATTATTTTGCAGCTCTGAAGTTAGAAATTATCTGGTAAAGAGCTTATCATAAAACAAATGATTTCTTTTCCTATGAGTCAATAGAATTTTTATTCTGGGAAAACAATGGATTGTCACCTTATAAAAATAGGCAGTCTTCCATCTATAATCAAATAAATTTTAGCATTCCTTATTGTATGGAGAGTGTGTATGTATATATATGACATACACGTGTCATTTAGGGCTTCCTTTGAACAACGTTTTTTTTCACCTCTTACTGATTTCCTCATTGATTAATGACTGAAATGAAATCTTTGATGGGTTCTTTTTGTATTAATGTGAGTCATGATTTTACCCTTTAAAATTACTTTTTTACAAACTAAATTGTAATTGATGATATTTAAAGGATCACAAATTGTTGCGGTCATGATTTTTAAAACTGCATAGTGTATTATTGCAAAATAGCACTTCAGGTGATATGAGGTAGCCTTGGAACAGGTGTGTGAGGATGTCACCGCTATGTTTGTCCACATGGGTGGGGTCTCAAAGAGCTGTGCTGAGCACTCTGACGAAAAGGGAGTATGGCTGTGATGTGAGCCAGGTGAGCTCAAGAAAGCAGACCAGTATGATCGTCTAGAAGACAAGCATTGATATTAAGCATAGTGGAGTAAGCTAAGAAATGGCATTTCTTTAAGTTTTATTGAGATATAATTCATTTTAATATTCACCCAAAGAGCACAGTTCAATAGTATTTATTGTATTTACAGATAGAGGCAACGTCATCCGATTCAGAACATTCTCATGACCTCAGAAAGAAAGCACGTACCGTTTAACTACCATTGCCTACCCAGTCTTTCCTTTTCCCACTGTGCCCTCCACTCAGCCCCAAGCAACCACTCGTCTGCTTTCTGTCTCTGTAGATTTCCTTATTCTAGGCTCTCATAGCAATAGAATTATATAATACATAGATGCTGGCGACAGGCTTCTTCACTCTGCAAAACATCTTCAAAGTTCAGGTTGCAGTATTTATCAGTATTTCATTTTCTTTTTTTTATGTTTTTAAATTTATTTTTATTGTAGTAATAATTCTCCACATTAAAATAATTTCCTGTGTATAGGTTCCCCATTTCTTAGATATATTTCAACACTCCCTGCCCTCCACCAAGTCACCAAGTGTTCTTTTTATGGTCAGATAATAGTCCACTGTATGAGCATACCACATTTTCTATGTCTGTTTTTCTGCTAAGGGACATTTGGATTATTTCTACCTTTTGTCTGTTAGAATAATGCTGCAATAAATATTCATGTATGAGTTTCTATGTGGACATAGGTTTTTATTTCTTTTGGGTGCTTGCCCTGGGTGGAGTTGCCTGGTCATATTCTAACTTTATATTTAATTCTTGAGGCTCTGCTAGACTGTGGTGCGACATGGTTTTACATTCCCACTGGCATTTTATAAAAAAGTTCTGATTTCGCCAGATCTTTGTCAATGCTTATTTTAATCTGATTTTTTAAATTCTGGCCATCCTAGTGTATATAAACTGGTATCTCATTGTGTTTTTGATTTTCTTTTCCTTGATGACTAATGATGGGAAGCATTTTTATGTTACTTATTGACCATACTTCTGTGATTGATTTCTTTGTTATTTTTATTGTTGAATTATAAAAGTTCTTTATATATTCTAGATACAAGACACTTATCTGATATGACATATAGGTATTTTCTACCATAATGTGAACTTTCCTTCACTTTTCTGATAGTGTACTTTGAATCATAATCATTAATTTCGATGTCTAATTTATCTTTTATTTCTAGTGCTTTTGATATTATGATTAAGAATTATTTGCTAAGTCCAATGTCTTAAGACTTACTCATGTTGTCTTCTAAGAATAGTCTTTTCCTCTTAGATTTATATCTTTGATCTATTTTGATTTGAATTAAATTTTACATACAGTGTAAGGTAATCATTCAGAATTAATTTGTTGCTATTACAAAGAATTCAGTTAGGCATTGTGTTGATTCTGTAGATCAATTTGAGAAATACAGCCATCTTAACAATGTTAAATCTTCCAGCCCATGAGGATGGATTTTTTTTCATTTATTTAGATCTTTAATTTCTATCAACAATATTTTATAGGATAGATTCTGCCCTTTTTTGTTGAATTTATTCATTAGCATTACATTATTTTAACACTGTTGTCAAAGTAATTGTTACCTTAATTTCATTTTTGGGTTGCTCATTGTAAATGTATGGCGATCCAGTTAATTTTGTATAAATTAATCTTGTGTCCTGCAACCTTACTGAACTCACTAATTAGTACTAATGGTGTTTCCGTGGCTTTCTTAGGGTTTTTTCATAGACGGGGATCATGTCATCTGCAAATAGAAGTAGATTAACATTTTCTCTTGTAATCTAGATGCCTTTCTTTCCTTGCCAAATTTTATTGGCTAGAACTTTAATGAGTATTGAAATAGTATTAAAAGATTGTTAAAAATAGACTTGTTCTCGAACTTAGGAGAAAAGCATCCAGTCCTTCACCATTGAATGTAATGTTAATATAATATTTTATAGATGGCCTTTATCAACTTGAGGAAATTCTAGTGTGCTTTGTTTTCATCAGAAAAGGGTATTGAACTTTGCCTCCCCTTTGTAAGAGATTGTGACTTCATTGGGGCCCCCTGAATAATTTGGCTTAATTTACTTTCAGTACTTCTAATTTAATCCCATTTGCACATTCCCTCCTACAATGTAAGTAATCTCTCTGTTCCAGGAATTACAATGTGGACATTTTGCGGAGACCCTTATTCAACCTATCATATCACTTTTGTAATCAGTGATTTTCTGAAACAGCACTTACTGAATACATTATATAATTGAATCTTTGCAGTTACTCTGAAGATTTGTGTCTGAGGACTATTTATAATTATCGTATACTATAAGGGTATGTATCTCCAGTGAAGGAGTGGGGTTGGGGTCTGGCACTTCTGGGAGAGAAGACAGGACTCACATGATGAATACTAGATGCTCTGTAACTCGCTATTTTCCCCGCCATATAAATAGGCTTCTCTAAGAGAAAAGTTCTTTCCAGTCAAAATCCTTATCCTGGATAATACTTCCAATTGTCATAGTAATTAAGGGACTGATAAAAAGTTTCGTATGAGACTGCAGGACCTCGATGGACCTGAGCTCAGAATAATTCCAAAGTGGCATGTCTTGTGAAGGCCTGTTATGAACATCTCACGGAGATCTCCCTTTCACTGTCCTTATACTTAATATGTTCTTGTTTATACCCAAGGAGGCTAGAAAGGGAGAGTCTTCCAAAAACAGGCAGAACTATTATGTGTAATGTCAGAAAAATAAAGACAAAAATTTTGACTCACTGTTTCTGATACCCTATGTTATCTCAATGATCTATAGTTTCTTGAGATCAAAGAAGGATTTATTCATTATTTTGCTGAGCACACACACACACCGTTAAACTACTGGTTTACTGCTTACTCACTTTGATTCCTCCCCTTCCTCACACACCTGTGCCATGTGCGTACCCCAGCACTAAGACATTCTGCAAGATTGGATTTTTTTATTATGCACATAGATTTGATCAATCTGGGGTTATAGACCACAAAACTGCCACTTTTGATAAGTTTGCATATTAGTGTTGAGGAGTCACTGCACAGAATGACAATCACAGGAAACTAGTATCCAGCTTTTATGAAGAAGGCAAAATTGTGTGTGGGTTGTGGATAAACCATAGATAGATATTATTTCTCTGGAGGGAAAACTACAAAGAGAACAAGATTATTTTTTAGACTATGTTATTCTGAAGGATTTTCAAATACTCTTATTGGAAGCAAACATTACCTTTTCAGATATTTAAACCTAATGACAAACAGCCTACTACAGAAGAGAATAAAATACATATTTCACTAACTCAGCTCCAATTCTGTTTTCTGCGTCATGGGAGTTGAACCTAGGATGAATCATGTTTCTTCTACTCCTAACCCTTTTGTGATTCTGCTGAGAGCACAAGAAACCAACAATTTACTTTATGCCATAATCCTCCTGTTTTGTTTTTAGAAACCTCCCCCAGCAACCTGACACCACACATTTGTTATGGTTGATTCTGGGCATTTAAATATGAAAACAATTAACATGCATTTGTGGGGAATGTGATAAATGGGAATTTGTCAGCAGACCAGTTTTTCATTGACCCGCATTCACGAAGACTCTCATAACTCAGGTTTGCCTCCCTCGTTGTTTAAATGAGTTGACTTCCCAGTGTTTATGTGGGCAGGCTGACAGAAGAGAATGACTCCAGCTGAGGCTTGCAAGCCCCTTTCTGTTTTCCCTCCTCCAGGTCTCATTTTTGTGCTGATTCAGATGTGAGCTCTGTGCATTCTACCATCTAGCTGAAATATTGAGGCAAGAAAGCAGTCACTTTTGGTGATTATTTGAATTTTCAGGGAAGGATCAGGAGTGCAGGTATATACGTGTTTTCACTATGGGAACAGCTCACTGGGTACAATTTTATGAGTCCAACTAGTTGTAATTTGTATATTAAATTGTATTTTCATGTCTTTCATACCTTCTTTCCCTCTACTCACATTCTCGTTTTGGTATCACATTAGCCCTTTTATTAATGTGGAGTAAATATTATTATCCCCATTTTATAGATGAGCAAACTGAGACACAGTATGATAAGTGTCCAAGCTCATATTTGCCTTCAGTACACATAAAATGGATTTAACACTGCATGTCTGTTTTCAAGTCTTTGGATATGGTTAAGTAACCTATCTCCAAATCCTTTTTTTTTTCCCCAAATGAAAGTGCGTTTTACCCTGAAATTGAACAGAATCAAATTCTATCTCCTTCTGTAAAGGAAAGAGAATTAACACATTGCAGTAAAATCATGTTGTCAGCCCCACTGGAGACATCGTCAACTAGAATCCATGCAGATTTGTAGAATAGTTATTTAAGTGTAATTTATGCTCACTGTGAAATCTGATGTGTGAGTGATTATAAACCAAATGTTATCATCCATCTTGGTCCTCAAAGTACTTGTGCTCAGGATGCAGAGGGGGAAAAGTAGCATTCTCAAAGGAGGAGAAGTGGTTAAAATGGGATTTTCAATGTGTGAACATTCAAGGATGGAGGATAGGCATCAGGATGGCCTGGCTGCAAGAGGCTTCCCTTGCTGAGGGCTTCTCAGCCATGAGCTACACTCTGTCCTCTGGATTGCTAGGAGGTCAAACTGTGAAAAAGCTAAAAATATTTGGACAACACTTGGCTAAATGAAAAGAAAGGAAGATCATACTGGGGAAATGTCCAGTGTTTGGACTAATGGAAACAGTCCCATAAAAAGGGGTGTGTGTGTGTGTGTCTGTGTGCACACCTGTGAATAGTTCGTTTTGAGAACAATTTTTTTCTTTAGGGGTTCGGTGGACTTTGATTCAAGAGAAATTCAGGGTGCATATTACACAGGAAATAGGTAAATTTTCCAGCTAAACGAGTGTGTCAGGGAACTAGCTAGTAATTTTCTTTCTTCCAGGGAAGGGTATGAAATCCGAAATAAAGTGCTACTTCCCCTTTTCTCTTCCTGCCTTCTTGCCTCTGCTCACCTTCATTCCTACCTGCATCTTTCCTTTAAAAAACAAAAACAAAAACAAAATAACTCTCTGGGGATTGTTATATAACATATAACTTACCTTCTATGCAGTTTTTAACTTGAATTTCCCTTGAGATGAAATAAAAAAAAAGAATGCAATTATTTACTTCAGTTAATGATGTGTGGGAAAGGTGGCAATATAGGTCAGGTCTGACTCTGAAATGTATGAGTTCTGTGATTCTGGGATGTTATGCAGATTCTTCATATGGAAAAAGAGGATTGAAGATTGGTAGATGATGTGGAAGGTTTCCTTCAATTTGAAAACTGTGGCTGCTGAATGATGCCTGAGAAATGGATGAGTCTCTATCACGAATGACAGTTTTGTTTTTCTGTGGAGACAACCCTCTCCACCTTAATTCTATCTAGAGGAGGAAAATTTTTCCCCTGCTCCTCCAGTTCTTCTCTGGCTGGTCCAGCAATCAAATTAACATCAGATAGATTGTAAGAGAAAAATAATTTAATTACATATGTCAAGAGAATCTATATAGATATGGATTCTAAAACCAGTGAGGCAAAATGAGGAATATATTCTGAGCTAAGGAATGAGATAGGATCCTGAGACCAGGACATCAAGGAGAGAGGAAAGGGGACTCATATTACAAAGACTAGATGCTCTGTGATTACGTGTTTGCCCTTTCATATAATAGGTTTCTTTTATTAAAGGTTCTTTCTGTTAGAAACCTTAATTCTGGATAACACTTCTAATTTTAATTCTCCTAGTTAAGGAAGTGATAAGTTTCTCATGAGCCTGTGGGGCCTCGATGGACCTTAGCTTGAAATGATTGCTATGCCAAAGTGACATATCTTGAGATGACATATTTTTAATATCTTGGGGCAATCCGCCCTTCAATGTCATGTATGTTGGCAATTTAATGTTTCCATGAGATACAACAATAGGGCACTTTGAAAGTTATGTCAGGGTAAACCCTTCTCTTACAGATTTCACGGGGTGTGTGTAGTTCACTGTGTGAAATGACTTTGAACAATGCAAAAGAGGACATCTTATATCATCACTGTGGCTTGTTTTCTACTGGAGGCTGACTTCAGAAATCCACAGTGGGAATGGGAATGGGAATTTCTTCTTACTCTTCACGTACACTGGAGAGCTGCAGCTCTGGGCAGTAATGTTGAGATCTCCCAACAGGCAGTGCTGACATCACACTTTGGCTGTCTCTTCCAATTAATTGCAACTAAATTTACATTTAATTGTAAATTGACAACTTGTCTCTCTCAACTTTCCATCCCTAAATCTGATGCGTAGGTACATCGTAAAGAATGTGCTTAGAAAAAATCTCTCAAAGCAAGAGGGCATTCTGATTTTTTTTACCAGTTACAATTGGTAACCAGCTCTTATGTCATGCCCTTTAATAATTTATAATTTATCCGTGGTGATCTAAATAGGACATGGGATTAAGGAAATACAGATAGAAGCCTACCGTGTTTTTCAGTGGTTCTATATCACACTAAAGACTGGTACTCTGTAGATAAGTACAAAGAAGTTCTGTTACCTACTGTGTTGGATGGTACATGCTAATTTCCACATGGACAGAACACTGATGGGGAAAAATGCAGCTGTGCTTATGAAACAGTGTATGTAAGGACAGAGACAGCCCCTTCGTCTCTCAACCACTGCTGCTGCAGTCATGCTGTAACATGAGTAGGACTCTGTCCTACCTTCAGTATTCAGTTCTTTCTCTTCTAAAATGAGTGACTGAAAGATCTGTCTTCTTCATGTCTACCATTATAGTCTTTCCTCTTAATCTCATGAGCTGAACCGAACTCTTGTTCTCTCCTCCTGAATGCCTGTGAAAAGCACATGCCATTTCCCCCATGAAATATAGCCGCCCCCCTAGAGTTCCTAGAATATGTTCTTGCTTTACCATCTCCCTCTCCTCACCTCCTGCTGAAATCTTATTCATCTTCAAGCATCATTTCAACTCCTGTCCATCAAGAAGCTTGTCTAACTAAATGTGACTTCTTCCTTTTAATTCCTGAAGCAAGCTGCATAACTCTTCAGCATGATACCTGTTGGTGCCATTCTTTGTGTAGATATTATTCCCTTTGCTAGAAGGCATTCCCCTCAGGGATTTGGTCTTGATGCCTTCATCTCCTCCTAGAATAGTGTGTTGACTGTTCTATGTAATTAGCATCCTTTTTAAAATTAGCAAGTGCATTTTACCCACTGAATGCTGTGTTGGGACATGGAGTCATTTATACTATGGTAAAGGATGTTGAAGCAAGAGTTATTGACCATTAACCTTTAAAGCAATTAAAGTAGTAAGGGTAATTTGTATTTTAACAGTTAAAATACTCGTAAAATCCTGCAAGAAATTGATATGGTTTAAAGCGATGCCATCTAGAGTATACATATTACAAAAAGGGTTTCGAGTATAAGAGAGAGAGACACAGAGACACAGAGAGACAGAGAGAGACAGAGAGACAGAGAGGGAGGAGAGAGAGAGAGAGATCTAAGAGGTAGGCAGTAGTGGAATCAATGTAGAAATTTTGCCACATTGGGGATTTGATTATTTTATAATGATTTTCTTACTCATTTAACATTACATAGGTTTCACATTTACGACACCATCTGCACATATAACAGTAAGATCACCGCTAAGAGTCCAGCTCTAACCTTTACCATACAATTGACCACTTTTACTCAGTTTACACACCCTCCTCAATTTCCCTCCTCCATTCTGGAGACCACTAATTTGGTTTGTAATCTGAAAATCTGTTTTTGTTTAATTTGGTTCATTCATTTCTTTGGTTTCTGCGTATCCTACATATGGTTGATATCATGTGGTTTGCCTTTCTCTGTCCGGCGTGACTCACCGAGCTTAAAAGCAACAAGGTGTGGCCATGTTGTTGCAAATGGCAGGATACCATCTTTCATTATAGCTGAGTTATATTTCATATATACACGTACTTCATGTACACACGTACTACGTCTTTGTCTAAGTCTCCTCGGTGAGCACTTGGTTTGTTTCCAGCACTTGTATTGTCAAGGATGCTGCAGTGAGCAGCATGATTTGTGTTTACAGGTAGTTTTCATGTCAGTACCAGAGTGGAATACCTAGATTATTTGGAATTTCTATTTTTTTAATGTTTGTGGAATCTCCACACTGCTTTCCATTGGCTCAGCCAACAGTATATGAGGATTCCCTTCTCACATCCTTGCAAACTCTTATTTCTTTTGGGTAACAGCCAGTCTCACAGGTGTCATGTGGTACCATTGTTTTCATTTGCATTTCCCTGATAATAAGGGATGATGAACATCTTTCATGTGACTGTTTTCCATCTCTATGTCGCTTTGAAAAAATGTCTATTCAGATCCTCTGTCTTTGTATTTTTAGTGTATCCTCTTAACTAGGATGTATGCTTCTTCATTATGGGCCCATTAGGTGTTCTCCCCATCCTATTTAGTGTAAAATTCTTAATGACAGATGTTTATTTGCTATTGATTAATAATAAAATTCCTTATTAAGCTTGTTTCTCTCTCTCTCCCCCTCTCCCCCC